>JACVVK020000003.1:2087500-2162500 GCA_018292915.2 Batillaria attramentaria
AGCAAAACTTGATTCGAAATACAGTTTTACATATTTAGGGATGCGGACAACCGGGTACAACTTCTTTTTTCACTGAAGTTTTTAAAGCCTGAATTCCTGACGACCCTTGTGTAGCTGTTTCGCGAACGGAAGCAACAACAAATAAATTTCAAGCAGACGCTGGTTCGAAAAACAGCTCATGTATGTGTATGGCTTGCAGACGACAGGGTACAACTTATTTTTCACTGAAGTTATTGAAGCCTGAATTACTGACGAACCTTTTGTAGCTGTTTCGTGAACTGAAGCACCAGCAAAAAAATATTCAAGCAAACATTTGGTTCGAGAAACGACAGAATGTCTCCTCGGTAAGGATTACGTGCAGCGGATCGCTGACAAGCGTGACATATTGTTTTCCTGCGCGGAAGTCGGGGGTAGTGACCAGCGGCCTGTCAATTCTGCCTGACGCCTCTCTACCCTGGAGTGCACGGCATCCGCACAACACTGATACCGTAGGACAACTAAGCAGACCCCACCGTACGTCAGTTCGACTCAGCGTCACCGCACTGAAGCGGAAAATGGTACAGTAACAACAAAGACCCAAAGTCACTGGCAGCAGCGAACTAGCCTTTCTTACGATGAGGACGGACTGCTGCTTCGATGGAAGGTATGTGGTCTGAATGACTTTTGCAAGTTTCTTACCTCAAGACAGTAGGCGAACGCGCGTTTAGCGGGTGGGTGGGTGGGTAGGTGTTTGTGGGTGCGCGTTTAGCTTCGTTGCCCCATTGCTCTTGAACGCACTCTCTGCCGGTCGGAGATACTTTACGGACCTAACTCGTTTCAAATCTGACCGAAAACACATCTGTTCAGACTAGATTTTGACCAGGTCGTTACTGTATTTCCACCCTTGATTCGGTTGCTATGCGTTGTTTCACGGGGGTGAAACAAAATGGACGGGCGTTTTTCCGGTGCTAAATCATCAATCAGCACGTTCCCACGCCATAGCACCGCGGTTCCCCCCCCCCCCCAAAAAAAAAAAAAAAAAAAACAAAAAAAAAACGCCATAGCAAAGGAAAAACGCTTTGGATTTTCAGTTGTCGGTTAGAGCGATTGAAGGGTGGGTGGGTGTTTGGGGGGTTTAACGTCTTTTCCACCACATAGGGTGATATCAAACACGGGAGAACGATGAAAAAGCCAGCACAAAATATTTGGCCCCAGTCGGGATCGAACTCACGACCCGAGCATTAGAAGTCCAACGCTCTACCATTCGACCACCCCGGCTCCTCTAGAGCGATTGGAAGCGGCTGTGTGCCAACCAGAAACCGATATGTACTAATACGTTACTAAATCATGTTTTATAAATAAAAAAAGGCTTTAAATGTAAGCATTCGTTATTGAATTAATTTTTTTTTTACTACTTTATTATCCCTTCCGGGACATTCGGGCTGCTTCCCCATTGCGAAGCGCGTCGCCGCGGTGCAGCGCCACCCAATACCTATCCTATGTATCATTTTTTACAATTTTGCAATTTTGCTGGGGGAGGAAAGCCGGATAACCCGGTGAGAAACCGCCGATGAGCAGCCCGGCAGCCAGGAAAAACCGGTACATGTATCACATATCATAAGCTCGACCTGAGCTCGAACCCACGCTTCATCGCCATGACATTGGTGACGGCCGTTCAGTAGCGCAGCGGCTAAATCCGACGTGCTACCTATTAGACCACCGCAGACCACCACATTTCCAAAGCAGAGGGGGAGGAAGCCGGAGTACCCGGAGAGAACCCCCGACGATCGGCCCGAATGATCGTTGCCACATACGAGAGGAAAACTTCCTTGCCCCGAGTGGGACAAATGCACGTCAAGGAGGAACGAGGAACGAAAATTGAAAAAAAAAAAAAAAAAAAATCACATGGAGCAGTGTATTGATCTTTTTCGCATTTTACGTGATGAAATGTACTATTCTGTAGTTGATCAGAATACGACACCAGAGCCAGGAAACGTCTCTACCATAAACTGAAGAAGGGCCTAAGTGCCTTGGGTTTAGTAAGCTCTTAGACCCTTTTTCAGGTGGCCGGTAGTTTCTCGTCATCCGCAAAACCGAAGATATTATGAGTAGTAGCGAAGAGATATTGATTTTTTTCATAACAATGTACCGAAGAGGTGGGTGGATTGGGCAATGGCCCGCAGGGATTTTTTTTTTAATCAGCAGAAAGAAAAACCAGCAGATATCCCTGCTGCTAGTTTTTCGTCAGAACATACAGCAATGGTCAGATACTGACAATTTCATAACAACGACAACACTAGACTTGGAGGAGGTGAATGTGCCGCGAATTGAATAATGTGTTCTTAAAACACCAGGCAGAAAACTGACAGGAATGCCTATTACCACGTCACCCGTCAAAATTTGTATATCATCCACACCCGCTCTATTTTGCTAGCACAGTTTCATCTACGTGGAATCAAATAAAGCCTTGACAACGTGTCTGCCAGAATGTCTCTCAAAATATTATGGCTGTAAATCTCATCATAATATAGGCCATTCTGTCCGTCTAAATAAGTGAATGTTTACTAGGAAAACATAAATCACACAACACTGATGTGGTTTTCCGTCTTGATGGCACGAGTGACATACGTACATCTTGCGTCAGACAGTTCGTTTATGATGCAAGCCGACGCATTATGAGTGATACTGGGCAAGAGGGGTGGGGGTGGGGTGTGGGGTGGGGTGTGTGTGTGTGTGTTGAGGGTTGGGGGGTGGGGGGATAGGGTCGGGGATTGAATAGTGTTGGCCAGCCGCTGGACAAGAAGCAAAAGATAACAACAGTCATAAAATGAGCGTTCTTGTCAAAATGTTTGTCCAATACTGCAGAACTTTTATATAAGCTTATTTGCAAAAAGATTTCAAAAAGTCTGTCCAGTGCGAGAGAATTTGATTTTTAAAAAATAATTTGTATTTACCCAAAGAATTCAAAACGTGTGTCCCAAACTGCAGAATTTTGTAATTTTTAAATATTTACCCCAGGAAGTCAAAATGTGTGTCCAGTACGGCATAATGTTTTAATTTTTAGACATTTAACCAAAGACGCAATGAATAAAAAGCAGGTCAACACGATGAGGAAGAATAGAGCCATCTATAAGAACAAAAACATACTGATCTTAAACCCGGATAAACAGTATACAGTTCAGCGCGCGCGCGCGCGCGCGCACACACACACACACACACACGCGAAACACACACACACACACACACACACACACACACACACACACACACACACACACACGCGAAACACACACACACACACACACACACACACACACACACACACACACACACGCGCGCGCGCGCGCGCGAAACACACACACGCGAAACACACACGCGCGCGCGCGCACACACACACACACACACACACACACACACACACACACACACACACACACACACACACACACTCCCTACGTGACACCCAGTCACCTACACACATGAATGATTTAAACCCGTTAATTCCATCTTAGCTACGCCCACATATGCCAGTTTTCAAACAGTTTTGCTCGTGAGTGCGCCTGTACGCTCGAAATACTCTATCTTGATGATTAGTACAGCTCTCAATGCGATACAGTGTTGTTCACACTTTGCGCGAGCGGTCGGACATTCAAATTCTACTAGTTGTTACACTGCCGGAGTGCTAAGGGAGGTCACCGCGTCATCGAGTACGTTTCAGCTGCCTCAGTGCCAGCATTACAGACGCTGACACTTTCCAGGTGTCTAAGTGGTGTGATGATAGATACCACGAAAACGGCTGAGAACGATCTGTTAGCATAAAAATGGAAGCGTTAGCCTCTTTAACATGTGCACTAAACACGCCACCCTGTAGTTCATAACTGGGCCCGAAAAAGTCATAACATATTGACTTGTAGATGTCAGCCACCGTCAGATTCATAATACTGTCAAAACAAGTGTCAGTTTCATAACAATTTCATGACTGACAGGTAGCGACCCTGGCTTCTGGCCGGTAACAGGTCGACAATACACTGATCTGCTGGGATTATACACGGCCGGGTCAACTGTGAGAATGAAAAACATGTTAAATAACACTGTCAGATATTTGTCAGTTTCGTAAAAGATCTCAGTTACTGACACTTAATTGACAGTAGGAACACTGGGAATCGAACACATAAATAAATAAATAAATAATACATAGTTTTCAAGTTATAGAACGCTGCTCTCCATATACCAAGGACTCGCTGCGCTTAAAGCACACACACACACACACACACACACACACACACACACACACACACACACACACACACACACACAACAACAACAACAACATACCCACACACCACACACACACACACACACACACACACACACACACACACACACACACACACACACACACACACACACACACGGCTTTTTTTTTTAAATTCTTTTTTTCCCGACATTTTTCATATATGTACATACAAACACACAAACAGGAGGGCAAGATACAAGGAATTTTGATGTCCGGCAAAGTACACATATACATATACCACACACGGCTTTTAATAACTGACACAGTTTGCAGAACAACCAGTCATTATTTTAATTCCATTCAGTTCAGTTCAATTTACTTCACTGGCAAACGAGGAAATGGAAATTGTTGTGTGAAGCCTGTCACACGAAGTAAAAAAAAAAATTAGATGACACAAAATGTTTGTATAGTGCAGAATGTATCCTTTTTTTAAAGATGAAACCCGCGCAGTGGACGAAATAATCAATGTTTGACGACAGGACCCCGTAGTGGTACACAGCTTTTTGGAACGGTTCAGAAGTTTTATAATGGTGGGGGGCGAGGGGTGAGGGATGGAGAGAGAGAGAGAGAGAGAGACTGACTGACTGACTGACTGACTGACTGAAACTTTATTTTCCAAGGATGAGAACATAGACGCACAGGTCTCTCTTACTGTCCTTGCCACACACACACACACACACACACACACACACACACACACACACACAGAGCATACATAGCATTACATACATAGCACATGCTACACGCAATGCCTACAGCAACACACATACAGAGCATAGCAGAGAGAGAGAGAGAGAGAGAGAGAGAGAGAGAGGATCTTCTTATGCCCATTTGCAAAAGGGGGGTGGGGGGTGGGGGGGGAGGTGGGTTACAAACAACGCAGCATGGTAAATGTACATCATGCGCATAAGTATTTGTAAACACGTGACACGTGAGCCAAGTCACTCAGTATATGCGACAGAAGGCGAATGGCCGAAAAAAAGTGTGTGAGTCACAATGAAATTCAGGTACGTGCACAGTCCTCACATTACACAGTATGTTACACAGTACTGATACAGGTAACCCGTGTTTATCCCATGAGGCCCCTGACAATGGAACAGATGTACCCGAGCTCGGTCAGTGCACTGTCACGGTACACACGGTAGAGAGAGAGAGAGGGTGGGGGTGGGTGTTTGGGGGTTTAACGTCCTTTTCCACCACATAGGGTGATATCAAAGACGGGGCAACGATGAAAAAGCCACACAAATATTTGGCCCCAGCCGGGATCGAACTCACGACCCGAGCATTAGAAGTCCAACGCACTACCATTCGACCACCCCGGCTCCCCTGTAGAGAGAGAGAGAGAGAGAGAGAGAGAGAGTCAATGAATCAATGAAACTTTATTTTACAACGGTAGAGGCAGTTGACGTCAAGTAGTCAGTTTCATACCTGCCGTTGCTAAAAACTACTATTAACTAACTAACAAAATAAGGAATAAAAGAAGAGAGAGAGAGAACGAACGAACGAACGAACGAACGAACGAACGAACGAAACTTTATTTTACAAGGATAAAAGATTAGGTACGCAGACCTGTCTTACATCTTGTCCTTGCTAGGCTACTGATATATAAAGTAAGCAAAGTAAGCTCTAACTAGGTAGAGCATACACAATGATACACACAAAACACACACGACCATGCTACTACATACATAAATCAAGCAATACTAAGAAGAAAAAGAAGAAAAAGAAAAAGAAAAAAAGGGGGGGGGGGGAACAAAGGATGTGATAGGTGAGCAATGCAAACAAATCTTGAGGCGATGTTTTTACAGTTTAAAGAAAAAAGAAAAAAGAAAAAAAAAACAAACAAAAAAAACAAAACAACAACAAAAACAAACCAAAAAAAAAAACAAAACAAAAAACACGCGTGATGTGAATAAGTATTGGGAATATTTTTTTTTTTTTTTTGCCCGAACTACAAAATCCTACAGAGTAGATGTATTGTCAAGCCCATTACGAGCTGTCCACCAGATGTTTTATTAGTTTGGTCTTGAATAATCTAAGCGAGGGTGCTGATTTGATGTCTTTTGGAAGTGTATTCCATGCGTGTGCCCCTGAGTAAGAGAGGGAGGTTTTGAAAATATCTATACGAGGCTTCGGCACCACGAAATCGTTTCTCAGTGTTCGGTACGGCACTTGAGAGTGCTTGAATAGACTTGCGAGATATGCGGGGGTTTTTGATAGTTTTATTTTTTGCATCAGTATCATTTTGTTAAGTCTGAGTTGTTTTCGCAGGGGCAGGATACCCAACGATTTAAATTTGTCATCGGTGCTAAGTGAGCACATGCTTTTGTGTATAATCAGTTTAATCGCTCTTCTGTGGAGCGAATTTATTCTTTTAAAGTTTGCCTCACTACAGCCGTCCCAAACGGTGGACGCGTAGTCTATGTGTGGCTGAATATGTGCATTGTAAAATAGTTTTCTTGTGGGTTCATCGGTAAAGTATTTAAGTTTGGATAGTAGAAACAGATTTTTGGACAACACTTTGCACGTATTATTTATATGCGCTTGCCAGCTTAGCTGATCATCTACTGTGATCCCCAGCACACGGTGTACATGAACTTGTTCGATATGATGAGAGCCAAGGCAAAGTTGTAATGGGGGCGGATTCAGTTGGTGTTTCTGTCTTGTGGTAATTAACATGCATTTAGTTTTAGACGGATTAGGGATCATACAGTTATTGTTGCACCAGTTGGAAACATCGTGTAGGCTTTGTTGTAAAGATTGGTTGATGGATTTCACATTTGAATCCGAAATATCAATCGTTGCATCATCAGCAAAAAGGCTACAAGTGGCGTTGGGTTGAGTGATATGTAACGGCAAGTCGTTTATAAATATAGAAAATAATAAAGGTCCAAGTATGGATCCTTGGGGTACCCCATGCTCTATTTCACCTTTTGATGATTTTTTGCCATTTAAATAAACATACTGAGTTCGTCGTTCCAGGTAAGATTCAAAGAAGGCGACTGTTTTATCACAAAAATGATAAGCTGACAACTTTTCTAGGAGAAGTTTATGGTTTACTAGGTCAAAAGCCTTGCTCAGGTCCAGGAAGACAGCTCCTGTCATTTTAGAATTGTTTATGGCACTGAGCCACCTGTCAGTCAGATGAACCAATGCTGAATGACAGGAGTGCTTCGGACGGAAACCTGACTGTAATGTGTGGAGAAGACTGTGTTCTTCAAGGAAAGCCTGCGCTTGTTTATGGATGTGTTTTTCAAAAGGTTTAGAAAGGACTGACAAAAGAGAAATAGGTCGAAATTTGTTGGGGTCTGT
Source organism: Batillaria attramentaria (assembly GCA_018292915.2). Lineage (NCBI taxonomy): Eukaryota > Metazoa > Mollusca > Gastropoda > Batillariidae > Batillaria > Batillaria attramentaria. Next base: position 2,095,089 of record JACVVK020000003.1, read on the forward strand.
TAAGTCTCTTGTTTTAGGAAGGGGGATGACTTTTGCAACCTTCAGGCCGGCCGGGAATTCCCCTTGCTCAACGGACAAATTGTAAATGTATGTTAATGATTCCACTATATATGGGAGAGATAGTTTTAGAACAGTACTACTTATACCATCATCGCCAGATGTCCGTTTATTTTTCATTTGTGAAATACTTTTCCCTACATCAAACACTGTTAAAGGAGGAATCGAAAATGACACAGAGGGCTCAAGTTTTTCGCGACAGTATTTTATGAGGTTATCAGAAAGACGGGGTGTACCCGAGGAACTACTTTGCAGAAGCGTGCCTGCCTGAGAGAGAGAGAGAGAGAGAACTGTCCCAATAATAACCAGCTTTCAACAAGCGAAAGACGGTGCTATGTGAAAATCCATTTCACAGTGAAGTCGAGTATCATTTTTCCATCAATTTAAATATCCATCATTAAAATTTGACACGCCCTTGACAGCGAATCCTCAGGTCGTTCACGATAATAATTTTGTGTGTGTGGAAAGTTAGGTGGCTTCGTTTGAAGGTTTTGTTTTGCGCGCGGCACACTTTCTCCTCTCAGAGTACGGTATGGATTGACTTCTCCCAAACAGTTGAACGCTCAGCCCAGCGAACAATTCACGTGCTCTCTGGTGCGCTGCAGGCGCAAGAACACAAACTGACCTTGGGGTCATGTTTGGTGTTTAGGCTACGTACCAGAGACGCAAATTTGGAGGAAAACGCTATATATTCCTCTTACACATAACGTTGCAGATGACACCCTAGAAATGCTTTAAAATTCACCAAAAAAATCACAAAATTCAGGCAGCCATAGACTCATGTGTGGAGTAAATTTCAACAAATTCCCGTGTTCCGGTTTTTGGCAATGTTGGCAGCAACCACATACCCCCTCATTCTACGGTCGTCTGCTGGCTCCTGTGCCAGCCGCGCGGGAATACAAATAGTCCACAAGCCAGCCTCATTTTCCCCTAATTTTACTATCACATGGCATGAAACTTGTCTACAAAGCCAACAAAAAGCACCAGATTGCCATTTTTTTTTTTACTATGCACACAAATTTTAAAAGGGGCAAAGATTTTCTACTATATTTAGCGGAGTTCTTACTACATGACCCGGAAGCTAATACCGGTCTGTAACCTGTTTTATTTCGGGTACCCTGTTTGGCGAGCGTTCTAGTCTGTAGTGATTTTTGTTGTCATGAAGAAGCGTGATTTTCGTGATTTTTGTGATATGTAGGTCAAGGTGCAGGGCAGGCGGTCACAAAAAGAGGCAAGCTGCCAGTGAAGCTGGGACTTTTTGCACAGAGGTGGGACACAAGTAAGGCAAGCGGACTTGTGCGAACTGCCTCTCTGGCCTAAACAGAAAGTAAACGTGCATTACTCCTGTCAGGTGCGTGCACGGTCTGTTCATGGTAGTAGTTGTTTCTAGACTGAAGCATTTTTAGGGGTGTACTATGAAGCCTGAGGCTAATAGGGAATATATAGGCATTTCGAGGCCCTGTGTATTTGTGTCCTTCGGGCTGCATGCAGGACACCTTCAGGTCAGAGTTTTATGTTGCGGGCTGAGTTAAAACTCGAAAGGCAGCTATACCGTGTAGGGGTGTTCGGTTTTACCGGTTTTCCGGTTAAAATCGGTCCGACTTTCTCACGGTTCGGTAAACCGGTTTGGCCTCAAAAAACCGGAAAACCGCGGTTTTTCTAAGGGACATCACTCGTCGTTTTTCAGCCCGTTACAAGACACCCTCCTCCTCCCCCTCCTCCTTATCATCATCATCATGTTGTTGTTGTTGTTGTTGTTGGCTGAACAGGGAAACCGGGGTGGCCGAATGGTAGAGCGTCGGACTTCCAACTTTTGGGTCGTGAGTTCAGGGTGGGTGGGTGTTTGGGGGTTTAACGTCCTTTTCCACCATATAGGGTGTGTATGTGGTGGAAAAGGACGTTAAACTCCCAAGCACCCACCCACCCACCCTTGTTGGTTGAACATTTGCAACGCAGGGGTACAGGAAGCCGGAGTACTAGGAGACCCCCCTCCCTTTCCCCTTCCATCTCTTGGGGAAACGTTAGAAACAATAGATGACGTATACATAGCCGGTTAACCGGTTTTAAACCTCGGTTTTCTATTGGAAAAACCGGTTAAAAACCGGTTTGAGAAATCGTACCGGTTCCACCCTCTAATACCGTGTGCCTGGTGTATAAGCACGAGGGACCATTCAAAAAAAAACCCAAAAAACTGTCATTCAGCACAAGTACAGAAGAATCCAAACCAAAACAAAACAGAAATGTATCTAAAAATAAAGTCTGAAAGTTTTCTCAGTGGGAGTAGGATTAATTTCAGCTTTTCAGAACTTGCTGCATTGTGATAAGAGCAGATTGGCGAAGCACATGAAAATCCTTTTCCGGTGGAATAATTATTTTAAAAAAAGACCAAAAAACCCCACGTCGAATGAAGCCGGACAGATATATGACATGCATGTCGCTGTTGCTTTCCGGCGCTGATTCTCAGAAGAGATTGAAAAAAATACTTGGACACGCAAAAAGAAGAAGAAGAACAACAACAAGAAGAAAAAGGGAGTGGGGGTGGGGGTGGGGGTAACCGTATCTCCTGAAAAACAGAGGGAAACAGTTTCTGGTCGGGAAAACACACACACACACACACACACACACACACACACACACACACACAAGGACGCACGCGCGGACATACACACAAGCAGAGACACGCACGCACGGACCCACACAGACACAGACACACACACACTTACACCAAATGTGCAAGTTAAAAATCCCATGTTCATGACCATCTTTCCAAAAGATGTGTTAGGTTCAATGCCATGCACAGGGAACAACAACAACAACAACAACAACAAAACACAGACCCACCCCCGCCCAACCCCTCTCGCAAGCCCCTCATACGCCCTCCCTGGTAATAGCCTTCATTTCACCTCTTCCCGGTAATGTAACTATATATGTAACTATATATCCTGTCCACTGTAGGATCCTGTACAAAGTTTCACGTGTTTGTTTTTCTTCGATAAACCAGACTTCACCCACGTGTATTTCTGACTTGCCGCAGTTGTATACGTCATCGCGCCGGTCTCTTCCTTCCTCTGTTGCCTCGCGCAAACTCCGTCTCCGTTCTGTGGCTCAAAAAAAAAAAAAAAATATCGTGGTGAGCGTGTATTTTTGTCCCATTAGTTTGCTTAGCAAATATGACCCTCCACGAAATGAGTCGTCTTGTAACATGAAAAAAAAAAAAAAGCACAAGAAGACTCATTTCGTGGTGGAGGGTCACAAATATGAACTTAGCCCGTTTAAGACAAAGTCCTACCGTCATGTGGAGAAAAATGTCTAAGCGTCAAATCAAATTTGCAGCTCTTAGACTCCATTATTTCCTGTCCTCCATATCTATCTTCCTTGCTTCAGCTTTACACTCCTTCGAGACTACTTCGTTCTGCTGCCGACACTCGGAAACTCCGTATCCCTCAAGTCAGAACAAAGACCTCTGGTCAGCGTAGTTTTACATACCAGGGTCCGACTTGTTGGAATGATCTCCCAGCATCAATCAGATATGCAGACACAAAACCATCCTTCAAGCAAAATCTGAAAACCCATCTCTTGACTGCCCCTAACCAATAGCTGTCGCCACATCATCATCTTGCTGGTCGTGTGTGTGTGTGTGTGTGTGTGCCGGGGGCAGCGGAGGCCGTGTATGATGCTGTACATTATGTGTTTGTAGTTAACTGTATGTGTGAAGAAATGTTGCGTGTGTTTCCGTTTCTGTGTGAGTGAGTGCGTGTTGACTGTAAGGCGCCCTGACCTCCTGCGGGAGGGAGGGCGTCCCTGAAATACCCATTATTATTATTATTATTTCTCCAGATGACGCCAGATGTATTCGCTAGTATTTGGTAAATGGGACCGACTTGCCTGTGGTATCCTGGTATTTTTGCTGATGGTCCGATATTTCATGTCAGTGTGCAGGCCGTTGCCGCTATTAGCGTAATGGACGGACATCACAATGCATCGTTAGAAATGACCCCCACCTTTGAATGAATGGCTCCTTTGCACGAGACTGCAGATCTGAAAGGTCATGCCAGCAGGCCTGCAAGAAATGAGGGAATCGTACGTGCTGCAGCCGATGGCATGGACGCCTCTTGCATTTAGTATACCATACCATACCGTACCATACCATAGTAGTAGTAGTTTTTTTCTTCTTTTCAAATCTGATGAATGGCTAAGACCATCTTCACTAACACTGAGACAGCTTCCCCTTCCTCTCAATGTCAAGGTCTTTACCGTTCAAAATAAAACTTCATTGATTCCCTATCTCCCCCCCCTCTCCCCCCGCGTCTCTCCCTCCCTCCCACCCTCCTTTCTGTCTCGCTCTCGTTCACTTTCTCCAGTTCTGCTTTGTAATCTCATAGTGCTGCATTACATCATTCCGCCAGTTTGCGATTGCAGGGTTGCCGATACTGTATGAACGTTCAGTCATGAGTCAAAGATTTATGCAGTGCCTGATTCTATCGCTGTATGTGCGCAACCTGTAACGCAGTAAACGTGCCTAAAACAAATTGAATAATTAAAAGACACAAAGACACAAACTGTCCGAACACTGCCGGGGTGGCCGAATGGTAAGAGCGTCGGACTTCCAATGCTCGGGTCGTGAGGTCGATCCCCGCTGGGGTCACATATTGTGCTGGCTTTTTCATCGTTGCCCCGTCTTTGATATCACCCGTACGTGGTGGAAAAGGACGTTAAACTTCTAAACACCCACCCCACCCACCCCCAGACACTACTGTGTTGCACAGCTCTATGTTTCTCTTGCTTTTTGTACTACGGCACAATAACAATAATAATAATAATAATAATGAGCATTGTATAGGCGCTTTACCCAGTTTCACGAATCGGCTCAAAGCGCCGCGAACTGAACCCAACACGCACACTCACGTGAATCACACGCATTCTCTCACACACTGGACATAAACACATTACAATCACGTGGTGCGAAGGGTCAGCTCAGCTATTTAAATTTCGGGTTTCAGAGGGGGAGGAAGCCGGAGTACCCGGAGAGAACCCCCGACGATCGGCCCGAATGAACGGTGCCACATGCGAGAAGGAAAAATTCTTTGCCCCGAGTGGGACTCGAACCCCTAACCTGTCGCATTGGTGACAAGTCTCTTAATTTAACCACTAGACCACCGACCGCCCCATAACACAACAACAACAACAACAACAACGAAAAACAACGGCTATATCCTGCTGAATTGCATGATAAAAACAAGTTAACGAAGAATAAATCAGTGATGAAAGAAATCTTAAAAACACACACACACACACACACACACACAAAACCACACCGTCATCTCCTTTTGAGAAACACAGTTGTTCTTCTTCTTCGTCGTTCGCTTCTCGTTAGATGAGCAGCCCAGTGTCTTCGATGAAGGCTGCCGTCCGTCGCAGCTCCTCCAGGGTGCCGTAGAGCTTGGTTTCCACTGCCGTCCGTCGCAGCTCCTCCAGGGTGCCGTAGAGCTTGGTTTCCACTGCCGTCCGTCGCAGCTCCTCCAGGGTGCCGTAGAGCTTGGTTTCCACTGCCGTCCGTCGCAGCTCCTCCAGGGTGCCGTATAGCTTGGTTTCCACTGCCGTCCGTCGCAGCTCCTCCAGGGTGCCGTATAGCTTGGTTTCCACTGCCGTCCGTCGCAGCTCCTCCAGGGTGCCGTAGAGCTTGGTTTCCACTGCCGTCCGTCGCGGCTCCTCCAGGGTGCCGTAGAGCTTGGTTTCCACTGCCGTCCGTCGCGGCTCCTCCAGGGTGCCGTAGAGCTTGGTTTCCACTGCCGTCCGTCGCAGCTCCTCCAGGGTGACGTAGAGCTTGGTTTCCACTGCCGTCCGTCGCAGCTCCTCCAGGGTGCCGTAGAGCTTGGTTTCCACTGCCGTCCGTCGCGGCTCCTCCAGGGTGCCGTAGAGCTTGGTTTCCACTGCCGTCCGTCGCGGCTCCTCCAGGGTGCCGTAGAGCTTGGTTTCCACTGCCGTCCGTCGCGGCTCCTCCAGGGTGCCGTAGAGCTTGGTTTCCACTGCCGTCCGTCGCAGCTCCTCCAGGGTGCCGTATAGCTTGGTTTCCACTGCCGTCCGTCGCAGCTCCTCCAGGGTGCCGTAGAGCTTGGTTTCCACTGCCGTCCGTCGCAGCTCCTCCAGGGTGCCGTATAGCTTGGTTTCCACTGCCGTCCGTCGCAGCTCCTCCAGGGTGCCGTATAGCGTGGTTTCCACTGCCGTCCGTCGCAGCTCCTCCAGGGTGCCGTATAGCGTGGTTTCCACTGCCGTCCGTCGCAGCTCCTCCAGGGTGCCGTATAGCTTGGTTTCCACTGCCGTCCGTCGCAGCTCCTCCAGGGTGCCGTATAGCGTGGTTTCCACTGCCGTCCGTCGCAGCTCCTCCAGGGTGCCGTATAGCTTGGTTTCCACTGCCGTCCGTCGCAGCTCCTCCAGGGTGCCGTATAGCGTGGTTTCCACTGCCGTCCGTCGCAGCTCCTCCAGGGTGCCGTATAGCGTGGTTTCCACTGCCGTCCGTCGCAGCTCCTCCAGGGTGCCGTATAGCTTGGTTTCCACTGCCGTCCGTCGCAGCTCCTCCAGGGTGCCGTATAGCTTGGTTTCCACTGCCGTCCGTCGCAGCTCCTCCAGGGTGCCGTATAGCTTGGTTTCCACTGCCGTCCGTCGCAGCTCCTCCAGGATGCCGTATAGCTTGGTTTCCACTGCCGTCCGTCGCAGCTCCTCCAGGGTGCCGTAGAGCTTGGTTTCCACTGCTGTTGGTGTCGGCCAGTACTTCCTTCTGGATGCTACATGCGTCGTACAGTCTTGGAGGATGTGGTCTGTTGTCACAGTTGTGCCTTCGTCATATTTCTTACAATCAGCCAGATGTAACTTCACACCATCGTGGTTTAACAAGTGCAAGTGGTGTTATGCAAGATACAGCTCAGAACGGTCGGTGAACATAAAAATGATAGCATTAGCCCATAAAAAAAATTAGCCGGGTGTAATTTCAATGTGGTTTGAAAAGTGTATAAAAACTAGTTTTCCGGTGGAACTGGGTCTCCCTGTCATATGTTCTTTTCACAGCGCTTCTGAAAATCCCCCACAAAAGAGAAATATCTCGTTAAAGAACAGGTTCTTGAGAGATTCTGAAGAGCCAAGACAAGAAAAGAAATTAGTAATGAAAGAAATTTTAATAAAAGAAGTCATTTCCTTTTGAGAGACACAGTTGTGCTTTGTCATATTTCTTACGATCAGCCGGATGTGATTTCAACACCATCGTGGTTTGATAAGTGCACAAACCCCCCTTTTTTGACGGAACTGTAGCTCCCTGTCATCTGTTCTTTTGACAGCGTTTCGAAAACAAAATCTCCCACAAAAGCTCCATGTTGCTTTCGGTTGAACAATCTGGGGGTGAGCGGTGGGCTAATAGGTAGCGCGTCGGATTTAGCCGCTGCGCTACTGAACGGCCGTCACCAATGTCATGACGATGAAGCGTGGGTTCGAACCCAGGTCGAGCTTGTGACATGTGATACCGTTTTTTTCCTGGCTACCGGGCTGCTCATCGGGGGTTTCTCTCCGGGTTATCCGGCTTTCCTCCCCCAGCAAAATTGTAAAAAAAAAAAAAAATGTAGGATAGGTATTGGGTGGCGCTGCACCGCGGCGACGCGTTTCCCCTGGGGGGAAGCAGCTTGAATGTCCCGAAAGGGATAATAAAGTAGTAAACAAAGAGAAAACAACAACAACAACAACAACAACAATCCTTTCCCGCTGCCAGTTTTGCATAACGCCAGGTGCACAACTAGAAGTGACGGTTTTGTGACGATTGTTTTGTCATCTGTTCATTCCTTGTTTAACACATTTCGTACCGCCGCTGGAGCCAAATATTTGTGCTGGCTTTTTCATCGTTGCCCCGTCTTTGATATCACCCTATGTGGTGGAAAAGGACGTTAAACCCCCAAACACCCACCCACCCACTCGTACCGCCGCGCACGAGTTTCCCGCGTTTTTTTTTGGACTGTTTTCGGTGTTGGTCCTGTATGCAAAACAAACAGGGAAGAGTTGCGGTTCCTCAACGGCTCTTGTTGAAGCAAACACGAGTACAATCAAAGTGCAACACTCCCCACTTAGCCAAGCTTAAATCCATGCAGATTGAATTCATATTTCAAAGTCACTGGGGCGGTCCAGTGCGAGAGGTCATGGGTTCGAGTCCCACTTGGGGCAACGAATTTTTTCCTTCCCGTACGTGGCACCGATCATTTGGGCCGATCGTCGGGGGTTCTCTCTGGGTACTCCGGCTTCCTCCCCCTCTGCTTCGGAAATGTTCACTCCACATAATTTGATAATTAAATGCAAATCTAAATTCCGAAATTTAAATAGCTGAGCTGACCCTTTGCACCACGTGATTGTAATGTATTTATGTCCAGTGTGCGAGAGAATGCGTGTGATTCACGTGAGCGTGCGTGTTGGGTTCAGTTCGCGGCGCTTTGAGTCGATTGATGAAACTGGGTAAAGCGCCTATACAATACTTATTATTATTATTATTATTATATTTCTGTACTGCTAGAAGGGAAGCCGGGGTGGTCGAATGGTAGAGCGTTGGTTGGACTTCTAATGCTCGGGTCGTGAGTTCGATCCCGGCTGGGGCCAAATATTTGTGCTGGCTTTTCATCGTTGCCCCGTCTTTGATATCACCCTATGTAGTGGAAAAAGACGTTAAACCCCCAAACACCCACCCACCCTACTGCTAGAAGCAGCAAAGTCGCCACGAAAATGGTTGCAGTGGCCAAAAGGAACAGCTATTCCTTTGTCAAACAGCCTTAGAGCTATTTTCCCCTCAAATCTCGGCATTACGAACATAAAGTGTTTCAACACCACTCCAGCACAGCTGTTCATTTCTTGACAGAATTACCTCTGTGGATAGAGGAGGAGCCTGCAGCGTTTCATCAGACGAGAAAATGAAGTGGTAGTGAAAGATGATATGGGAGGATAATAACTGAATTAGTTCACTTGATGCGCTCCTGTCATTACAGGACTGATGGAATCGTGTTGAGAAAGCGTGCAGCGCAGGTATCGTGTTCAGCGCTATTTCTGTTAACTTCACGTGACTTGATATGATGCATTTCTCTTGCGAGCACACACACACACGCGCGCGCGCGCACACACCCCCCCCCTCTCCACACACACACACACACACACACACACACACACACACACACACACACACGCACACACAAGCACGCATGCACATATGAACAATTTCAAACGCGTTTTGCAAACGGTCCGGTAAGTTATTCACATTCTGTGTGTATTTTGTTGTTGTTGTTTATTTTGATTTTGTAAGTTTTTGTTTGCAGAAAAACAACAACAAACAAACAAAAATTCCGCAGAGGTGGAGGATGCTTGATTACTCGTCTGGATTGAATAGTGCCACATAGCAGACGTGAAAACAAACAAACAAACAAACAAACAAACAAACAAACAAACAAACAAACAAACAAACAAACAAACAAACAAACACGCAGGGAACTTACCATTCGTACTGGTGATAGGAATTTCATCATTTCTTCTCCATTCTCCGCAACCCCCGCTCCCACCCTGCCCCCCCCCCTCCCTCCCCCCCCCCAAAAAAAAAAATAAAAAAATAAAAGATAATCTAGATTACTAACAGATTACCTCGGGCATGGTTCATTCTATACGCTGAATTAGTTACGAACAACACTCGTTGGATGATGGCATGTGCGCAAGGCAGACTGACGATTCAGTCGTTCACCCTGTCAGTTTACAACAACAGTTTATTTTCTCTGAACTATTTCTGCGTGAAACTAAAAGCGACAACCTGATATACTCCGTCACCAACAAATTGATATGCCCCGAGCTTGTTTTCCGTCACTTTGTCCCCTCTGTTTGTGCTCTGCAACACGTGATTGTCTTGTTGGCCTTGGCAGCTTTTATTCTGAAGAGGAACAGGGGGGAAAGGTTCTCGCGAGCACGTGACACAGCCTCGTTTTCATTCGTGCGGAATGATGAATGAGTTACGGGTCAGCTGATTGCCTGGAAAGGCTGACAGACATACGGAATTGCAGTTGGATGTAGATTCTAGGATTCTACCACGATTCACAGAGGACATGTGTGTGTCAGTGTGTGTGTGTGTGTGTGTGTGTGTGTGTGTGTGTGTGTGTGTGTGTGTGTGTGTGTGTGTGTGTGTGCAATCTTTAAGATGTTTATACCCACATATCGCTCTGTGCCCGTATGTAAAACTCGAGGTTAATTTAACCCACGCCTACGGGTCTAACCCAGACTAGGACAAAAGAAACCCAAAACCAAAATTAAATAAAAAAAGGAAATGAAGAAAAAAAGACAGAAATCCTTGTGTAACGGCATAGGCAACTTGCTGGAATGGACGCGCTTCCTCCGTGGTGTTTGGCACCACATCACTTAGACACCTGGGCCCGTATGTAACAGTCGAGGTTGGGTTAAATTAACCTCGACTTTCACATACGGGCCCTGCACAGTGACACCACCTCAACTGCTGGCACTAAACCAACAGAAGCGTACTCAGTGACGCGGCTGACACATTGAGCGAGTGTTGTAGCAACACCTACCGCTCGGTCGTGGAATTTCAATGTTCAGCCACCTTTCGTTCCAAGTGTAAACAACACTGTATCGCATTAAGAGCTGTACTAATCATTAAGATAGAGTATTTCGAACGTACAGCCGCACACACAAGTGAAAGTACTCCAGAACATCAGTGGACTTAGTAAACTTGGAAACAGCCCGTTTAACTGATTGGGAAAAATGTCGATATGTCGCTGTAGGAACGAAGTGGGCTGTCCATCATATACCAGAGGCGCTAATATGCTGTTCCTCGTTTCCTCGTGTTTCCATGTTAGCACGCACAGAAAATCTGGATGACATACTTAGTTTGGCGAACTCGAAAAGGTTATGTAACAAAATGTGTCGCCAAGCTTCCGAGAAAAAACAAACAAACAAACACCAAACACCTTTGATTATTTTTTAATTTTTTGTTTTTGTTTTGCATTTTACGCAAAACTTGTCAGAGCGAAAGCAGCCACCAAATCTGACCTTTAGTTTTCCGTTTTTAAACCAAACCTTCAAAACTTCAAGAACACCCCTCGTAAAATCAAAACGAAGAGTGGGCAGTGGCAGACAGATCACTCCAACAAGGGCAGTTTTAACCAGCCGGGAAATAGGTCAGATTTCGCGATGGTTCAAATGCCTCACAAACTTACACACACATGTATAGGAACAAAATGCCAGGTTACTCGTGTGTTTGTATTCAGACCATCACACGCAGTTTGCATTGCTTTAACACTTTTTTTTTTTTAATCCAACATACTTCTGACAGGTCAGTAACAATTTCCCTTCAACAACTGCTGCATGGAATGAGTTGCCGGATCACGTTAAGTTCTCAGATTCACTCAGTTCCTTCAAACGTTTTTTATCTAGTGCAGATCCCGCAGTACCTTTCTATTATTATTTAGGTGAAAGATTAGTCCAGAGCATTCATTGTAAATTGAGGCTTGAGATGAGTGATCTTAACGACCATCTCTTTAAGAGACATCTATCTGAAGATCGCTCATGTGCTTGCGGCCACGTTGTTGAAGATCCAGCCCACTTTCTTATGGATTGTCCTCTTTTTAATAATGCACGTACGCAAACAATATCAACCCTTCCATATAATTACAACATCGACACCCTCTTGAGAGGGAATCTCTGTCTTCTTTTGAATGACAATATAAACATTTTTAAAACTGTACAGCACTTTATAGAAGTATCAGGTCGCTTTGACACCTAAATTCCGATTTCCAATACCAGTCGCCGGCCCGCTGCCGCCGTCGCAGACGCAATCCCACTGCATTTTTCTTTGTACTGTATCTATTGGTCATTCTTTCTATCCTCTCTCTTCTCTATCTCTTACAGATCTGTCTTATAATACTCCGCACATTCATAAGTTTTTAACTTGTTGTGCTCGGTATTGTCGAAATTGTGTGAGTGATTTTTCTGTCTGTTCAAAATGAATAAAAACTGTTTAAACCAAAAAACAAAAAAACAAAAAATTTCACTACAGCATACCGCCGCTTGAGGGTCTAGCAACAGTCACTATATTATAACAGCCCGCGGAGGGGCCCATTAATATTTATTAGATACCCCCGACGCGTCTTGGAGCTCAATCATTACTGCTGTTTTGACAGAGCAGCCTCTGAGAGCAAGTTTGACATGTACGGAACGCCAGAGAGCAGTGGTAATGATGAGGCCAGTATTCTGGACACGACGCGCGAAGCCAGTCTCGCCCTCTTCTATTTTTTCTCATGTCGGGCATCATGCTCGAGCCAGTCTCACCTATGCCATTCCAGACTTGATCTGCACTCTGGGTGTTATTTCCTTGCTTTTAAATATTTATGTGGTGCAGTCTGGTCTTATCAAATATATATTTTTTTTCCTCCTCAACTGCGAAGAAACCACAGCTGCCGGAAAGACCAGGGCCCGCATGTAAAAGGCGGGGTTAGGATTTTAGTCCCGGGTTAGAGTCTAACCTCGAACTAAACTAGCTCTAGGGTTACATTTTCTGTTTTTTTTTTTGTTCGTTTGTTTGTTTTAAATCAGGAGCAGGTCCATTCCAGCATGGTGCGTATGCAGTTATAGAAGTATTTTTGCCTTTCTTTCTTCGCTTTCTTTTCAATTTAATTTTGTTTTGGGGTTTCTTTTGTCCTAGTCTGGGATAGACCCGTAGCCGTGGGTTAAATTAACCTCGAGTTTTACATACGGGCCCAGGGAGACTCAGGGCAAAAGAAAATAGAGAAATACAGCGTCCGCGCCTTCGCTGCACAGTGCATACGTAGGAAAAGACGCTTGGGCGAAAATGTCAAACTCATAACGCCTCATCATTTCTTTAAAACAAAAGGGTCTTGTTTCCGACTTTACCGAAAAAAATAGCACGGCTGGGCGTGTAATGGCTTCTCTTTTCTATGCAAATAAGAGAATTGCTGTGGAATCTTGCGTAATATTCTGACAAAACCTCATAGCAAGGCAGGGTTTTCTGTGACTGCCAAGCGAAGGAGCTGCACTTTTGTGACAGAAAACACACATCAGTTTGCAGACGATTTTGGATGAATATGTTGCGAAGCAAGCAATTTATTAACACAGCTGCACAGTCTGCTTCTGACAAAAAACAAAACACACACACACACACACACACACACACACACACACACACACACACACACACACACACACACACACACACACACACACACACACACACACACACGGCGCGTAAACAACCCTGAATTCATAGTGTATTACAGTCAGGATGCATTCACTCCTATAATTCACACCACACAGTAGCTTGCAATCTACAGCACCACAAATATCATAGATTTCCACGCAGAGATACCGGACATATTCATATTTTTCATGCAAACATCCCGTCTTTGTTAGCAACTGCTTTGAAAAGATGCATCTCTAGCTCTGTACTGCACAATTCACTAGCTGTTAACACTGCCTGCATCCGCAACCCCGCACTGGCACTGCTGAGATTTTCTTGGAATTCCAAGATCTCCTTTTTTATGTCTGGCAGAAATCCATCAATTTGTGAAGGAAAAAAAAAACAACCAAAACAAAAAAACCAAACCAAACCAAAACAAAACAAAACAAAACAAAACAACCCTGACATTACAAGCTTTAAAAACACAGAGAGCGACGTCTTCCCGTACACTGTCTCCCCGCAGGCACATGTGGCATTTGTTTGCAGTGGCGCTGAAACGAAGTAACATCGATAACTACCCGCAAGTGGATATAACAGGATGTCCAGAGTGGACTTTCGGCTCACACATTTGTAAAATAATTACCCCCCCCCCCCACACGTTTAAATTAATTGACGCCCATCATACAGACACATAGTCCTGTGTCAGGAAGGTGTCTTAAAAGTTTTGATCTCGATGTGAGAACTCTAACTTAGGTTTTATCGTGCGCGCGCGCGTACACACACACACACACACACACACACACACACACACACACACACACACACACACACACACACACACACACACACACACACACATGTTTTCTGGTCTCCCTGTCTGGCGATGACTAGTGGAAAGGACGTTAAACTTCGATTTTAAATAAATATATAAATAAATTTCATTTGTATAGCGCATTTCTCAGACACAGTGACTGATTGCGCTAACACACGTCACTCATACACATTTACACTATACAGACCAACACGTCAATCAATACATATTACACATCACACAATACAAAGACACATCAGTTGAAGGCCTGTCTGTTTTTCACATTTTCCCTGCCAGAACGAGCCCCGGGTTCCCCTGAGTACACGCACCAATTTTTATCGCGATGTGAACACTCTAAGTTGGGTTTTATCGCGCACAGACAGACCGACCGACCGACCGACCGACAGACAGACCGACAGACAGACAGACCGACAGACAGACAGACACTGTTCATTTATATATAGAGATGTAGATGAGTCACGCCACTACTGAGCCAGTCATCACCACTTCTTGTTTTTGTCTCTTGTATTCTGGATGTGTTTTTACGTCTTCTCATTTTCAATGTTGTTCTCAACACGCTTTCCCTTTCTCAGGAGGGGATTTTGAGACCACGGTAAAATGTCAAAAGCTTGTTCTATTGAGACGAAGTGTCACGTGCATAGGAGCGTTTTGTTTCGTTGGCATTCTGATGTGCGATCACGCGCGTTGCGGATGTCCGAGGCCGTTACTAAGTGACATTTGTAATTGTATCGCCATTCTGAATATACCCCGGTATGGATTACAATCACAATTATTGCTTCAGTCTACACGGTTAATGCGTCCTCCAACAGATCCCGAGGCGCCGGGCTCTGAGCCCTTGGTGGGCAGGATTTTCGTTGGGGATTTTCTCTCACGAAATCGAGTCAAAATTCATGTGCAGACTCTTTTACGGTGTCCGGCTGACCTTCATGCATAAAAATGTAACAAGTGTGCACGCTAAAGATCCGTGTCTAGTCGGAGTGGCCGCGGAATGGGGGGGGGGGGGGGGGGGGGGGGGGGGGAGTGCACACAGTGCAAGCAGGAGAGAGAGAGAGAGAGAGAGAGAGAGAGAGAGAGAGAGAGTCGTAAATCTGTATAACTGGCCACGCGCTTCCCCTCGGAAGGAGCAGCAAACGTTTCTCTTATGGTAGTGGGACCCCCCCCCCCCCAAAAAAAAAAAAAAAAAAGACAAAAAAATGACAACCATTCCCGTGTGTGTGTGTGTGTGTGTGTGTGTGTGTGTGTGTGTGTGTGTGTGTGTGTGTGTGGTGTAATAGTTCATACACGTAACGTACGAATACAGTATAGCTGCTAGCATCTTTGTATGCCATTTGTCTGTGTATTGTATGTAAATGTATGTCTTGTATAAAATGCCAAAAAGAAGAATAAAAAGGAAAAGATAAAAGAAAACCATTCCTAGCAATGAGCAACATTCCGATTTTTTGTTACAGAGGGCAAACTCATAGATAATCGACGTCTTCACTCAGGCATCACAATGGGAACCGGATTATCATCGCCACACTAAACTGAACACCACCACCACCACCACCACCACCACCACAACAGCAACAACAAAACGCCTCCAGCATGGAACGGAACGCTTCCAGCTCCATGGACCACAGTCTCAGCTTCGCCAATCCGAGCCAACATCACTACAACTACAGCAGCGACGTCCTATACAACGCCAGCGACTACGACTACCTCAGTTCCGTTGACATGGAACCCGAGACCGACAGCTCCGGTCCCTATTTTCTGCACCCCATGTGGCAGGCCATGGAGCCTTTGGAGTGGAAACTGTCGGCAGCTATCGGTGTCATCATGAGTCTTGTTGGTATCACGGGGGCCGTGGGTAACTTCACCGTCATCTTCCTCCTGCTCAGGTCAGTGGTTGTCGCTCGTGTCTTTTAACTCTTTTGTGATTGCCGCCGCCTCGATACTCACTGGCCATGCCTGGGCTAACTCGGGGTGGGTGGGTGGGTGTTTGGGGGGGTTTAACGTCCTTTTCCACCACATAGGGTGATATCAAAGACGGGGCAACGATGAAAAAGCCAGCACAAATATTTGGCCCCAGCCGGGATCGAACTCACGACCCGAGCATTAGAAGCCCAACGCTCTACCATTCAACCACCCCGGCTCCCCGGGCTAACTCGGGAACCAAGCCAATGATACCTCGACCTCTTAGCCACGTGACTGGGGTTATGCCTGGGCCTGCCCCCATGTGGCAAATGCAGTAAACTGACCACATGTAAACAAACTTCTCTAGCAAACTTCATTGAAGACACACATACATTTGACAATTCAATGGATTTCATGAAAAATGGGTGGACAATTCAATGTTTTGATGAGCCATGGGCGATAAGTGGTTGAACCTTTGATCAAAGTGTCCCGGGACGAATGAGGTAAAACTGTACCTGCTCTGGCTGCAATGAACGCTCGTTTAAAGTCCAGCAGGCAAGGAGCTTCCGATGGGGCTCAACAATCACATTTTGATTAGATCTGATTTGAGCTCTTGGGAAAAAAAGGATGGCTCGGCACGGAGTATTAATAAAAATCCTTCCAGCTCGCCTGTGCGAGATTTCCCAGATGGTCTCGTAAACCTACACTTAGATGACATCATACGAGATTTTGCGGGATTGTGCGATGCTTCTTGATTTCAGATGAGAAAGAGCATGTTTGAAAGGCACTAATTAAGAAACTACGAGGGTTTAAGTTATGAAAGTGTGTGTGTGTGTGTGTGTGGGGGGGGGGGGGGGGCCGAGTACAGTACATTTACACGTTTGCCATTACAGAGGCCTCTTCCGGCACTCTTAAAAGAAACCCATTCTCGTCCTTTTCGTTGCATATGGGCGAATCACCTCTTGCAATGTCTTGTTTCTTATTCCTTCACAATGACGACGACGATTGTGACGAGGGGGAGGGGGTGGGCGGGTGGGTGATCTATGTGTAGCACATTAACTGGCACGCAACTACCAAGACCTCTTTCTGCACTCTTCGGGGAAAAAAAAAAAGCCCCGAGGCAATTTGTGTACTCCAGTTCGCTTTGGGGTAATCAGTGGCGCCTGTTCTACTCCTGCTCTCAAGTGTGAACGAGCGTCAACCAAAGATACAAAGTGCTAACTGGCACACATTCACTAAAAGCCTCTGTGGAGTTTTCGCCTGTCTGTCTTTGCAGCAGTGGCGCTAAAACGCTACGCGCTTTGTCTAGTACGTAATGGCTAACGGTCGGTTTTTTTTTTTCAATTCATGGAAAAGTCGATTTCGTGACATTCTAGTGGTGCTGGAGAGACCGTTCACCCCGAGCCAGAGACAGGTTGTTTGCGTGAACGACGCTTCCGAAGAAGGTTAAACTTCGTCCAGGGCCCGCATGTAAAAGTCGGGGTTAGGGAGTTTTAGCCCCAGGTTAGAGTCTAACCTCGAACTAAACTAGCCCTCGGGTTAAATTTTCTGTTGTTGGTTTTTGTTTGTTTGTTTGTTTGTTTGTTTGTTTTAAATCAGGAAGCGAGTCCATTCCAGCAAGGTGCCAATGCCGCTGTAGAAGGATTTTTAAAAATCTTTCTTTCTTCGCTTCCTTTTAATTTAATTTTGTTTTGGGGTTTCTTTTGTCCTAGTCTGGGTTAGGCTCGTAACCGTGGGTTAAATTAACCTCGAGTATTACATACGGGCCCTGGTTTTCGTAGTTGGTCTGCCTGAAGAAAGTGAAAGCCATGCAGACTAATGAGGTATTCCGTGGAACATACATTGAAATACGACTTGGTCATTAGCTGACGTCAGGCTGATGGGTAGCGACGCTTGTAGTGAATCTGCTGACAGGTGTTGTAACAATGACAACGATTGGCTCCAGCAATTCGCTCAATGCAGCAACTGCTCTGAGTGGTTGGCGTGGGTGATGTCGTTTTTGTCGCGGACGCACGTCACCGACGAAGACGCTGTCAGCACGAGCACTTCATTGGTTTTGTCTCTCTCATACAGTGGAATCGCCACTTTGACGTCAAGATCCCTGTCTAGTCGGGGAGGTCGATGGTCTAGTGGTTAAGAGACTTGTCACTAATGCGAGAGGTGGGGGAGGGGCGGGGGGTTCGAGTCCCACTCGGGGCAAAGAATTTTTCCTTCTCGTATGTGGCACCGGTCAATCGGGCTGATCGTCGGGGGTTCTCTCCGGGTACTCCGGCTTCCTCCACCTCTGCTTTGGAAATGTTCAGCCCACGAAATGTGAAAAATAAACGCAATTCTAAATTCCGAAATTTAAATAGCTGAGCTGACCCCTCGCACCACGTGATTGTAATGTGTTTATGTCCAGTGTGTGAGAGAATGCGTGTGATTCACGTGAGTGTGCGTGTTGGGTTCAGTTCGCGGCGCTTTGAGCCAGTTCACGAAATTGGGAAAAGCGCCTATACAATACTCATTATTATTATTATTATTATTATTATTTGATTATGATTATGATTATTATTATTATTACTGGAGCGCCACGTCATCGAGTGCGCATCGTTTTGGCTCAGTGCCAGCATCACAGACGCTGTCACTGTCCAGGTGTCTAAGTGGTGTGAAGATAGATACCACGAAAACAGCCCAGAACAATCGGTGAGCATAACATGATAGACATGGTAGCATTAGCCCCTTTAAATGAACCCGCAGGCATCTTCTTCATCTTGTGGAGTGCATCCATTCCAGTGTTTGGTTCCCACCCATAACTGACGTAGCAAAGCCAAGAAATGGGTGGTAATACGTAAGCCGAGCCTGCAGTCAATAGCTTATGATGTGAACTGCAAGCGACGTTTCATTTGAGCACCTCCCTGGGGCCTGATTGGCTCAATTGTTTTGTCCGTTAAATCTGACAACCCGTACGGTGAAAGGCCGGAGTCAGAAGTTGAGGTGGCTCTTTACGTTTCATCTTTCCTTTGCCGGGTTGAGTGAAGGGGGTCCGTTTACGTAAGCTGATCACTACGGCCAAGGACAAAGTAAACTTAGCCGACCTGACAGTCTGTCTGAAGGCAGCTGTGTCCCGTCGGCTTCACTGACGTTAGCCTCTGTACTGACGTGAAACAGGCTAACCGAGACCTGAGCCGAGACAACGAATAACTAAGAAAAACAAACAAACAAACTGACAAAAAACGAACATGAGCGTTGACAAGGAAAGTGGACAGTTCCGAACAACTTTGTACTCGCCGTGTTATTTCACAGTGTGCACAGAAGCGCTGAATGGTCGTCGTCAAGACTTTTGAATCAAAGCAGCAGCAGGAAAAAAAATCATATTGATTAACCACCTTGGTCACTGAGACCAAAGCGACCTAGCCAACGCCATCGACCTGAGTACTTTGTTGTCCCCCCCCCCCCTCTTTAACCCCCCCCCCCCCCAGGGCTGCTTGCCCAGCGAGTATCGTGGTTATGTCGGGTGCTACTATTTACCGAAAACAACCGAAAACAAGGTCAACAATAGGAAAAACGAGGTAAACCCTCGCAAACAACCACACACAGATGTAAGCAATGGTGAAAACAGATACCCAACAACAACAACAACAACAACAACAACAACAACAACAAAAAAGTTGACGTAAAATACATGCTTATTCCCGACGATAATGGGGAAGCCGGGGTTGGTCGAATGGTAGAGCGTTGGATTTCTAATGCTCGGGTCGTGAGTTCGATCCCGGCTGGGGCCAAATATTTGTGCTGGCTTTTTCATCGTTGCCCCGTCTTTGATATCACCCTATGTGGTGGAAAAGGACGTTAAACCCCCAAACACCCACCCACCCATTCACCCACCCATCCCGACGATATTGCAGTAACCAACGCGATGTTGGTGAGGAGGCATGTTTTTATGTTGTTTCCATAGTAATGGAAACAACATCATAGGACGGGCCAAAATTTCCACGTTCAAAGGCAAGTTTTTGTGTGTGATAAAAACACTCGTCACTGCCGTTCTAAGCAAAGACGATAGCGTAAGTCTAACTCTGACAATGACGAAAGAAAACATACGTCATCAACACAGACACGCATGTGCACCAGAACGCACTCTCAGCCGGAAGTGATTGTGTGTGTGTGTGTGTGTGTGTGTGTGTGTGTGTGTGTGTGTGTGTGTGTGTGTGTGTGCAGGCCTGTATACGAGGGTTGTTCAATGGGAATTGGAAACAGCTCTGTAACTCTGGTTTTACACATAGCTCCAACTTCTTATCTTCACATCCCCTCGAAGTATTCCCCCTTGATCCGTACAAACTTTTCCAGCCTTCTGCGCCACGCAAAAAGCGCCCCCTGGTAGTCCTCCTTGGGTATGGCATCGAGCTGTGATTTTACTGCTTTTGCGAGGTCCTGTACACGGTCAAACTTCTGGCCAACGAGTCTCTCTTTCAGGATAGGGAAAAGCCAGAAGTCGCATGGTGCAAGGTCTAGACTGTAGGGTGGGTGGTCCAAAATCTGGATTCCTCGGTCAGATAGAAAGGTCGTGGTGACCTTGGCTTTGTGGGCAGCTGCATTGTCATGCAGAAGCAAGGTTCTTGAGGTGCCAACGGTTGGGCGCTGATTGCACACTTCCTTGACAACTTTGGGAAGCACAACTCCTGTGTAGTATGTTGCATTGATTGTTGTCTTCTCAGACAGAATATCGATTGCCACAGTTCCTTGTGCATTAAAAAAAAATGGAAAAAAAGTCGCTTCCGGCTTTGAAAACCTTGTCTCAACACAACTGGTCGATCGCCATCAGGACCCACCCACGCCCTGTTGCAACGCTTGTTGGGGATGCCATAAAACCAGAACCATGTTTCATCACCAGTGACTATATCACACAGCCGTTTTGGTCCATTCGGTTCAAAGTCATTCAACAACTGACGCGAACATTCAACTCGCCGTTTCTTCTGATCTTCACTTAAGAGATGAGGTACCCATCGGGCAGCGAGTTTTCGCATGTAAAGATCTTCATGTATGGTACCAGCAGAGACGCCAGATGCCTCGCTCAATTTTCTGATAGTTGAATGTTGATCTTCAGCAACCAGTCTCTCTACAAGGGCAATGTTTTTGCTCGTTCCGAGCTGGAAAAGGTCGTGCTGGACCCATACCTGGCTTACTGCTCGATTCCTCAGCTTGAAATGCTTGAATCCATTTGTACATTGTGCTATATGAAACACAATTGGCCCCATAGACTGCCTGTAAATCATCGTGGATTTTCTTCGGTTTGTCTCCGAGCTTCAGCCTTGTGAAAATGTAGAAACGGTATTGCTCCTTCGTGCCCTCCATATTTTTCAGGCTCAGCTGTTTCGTACACTTTTTTAATGACGTCATACTCTAAAATGCGTCCTCGCATCGGATTTCTTTTTTGCATGTGAATAAAGGAAAGGCTGAATTTTCTTGTGGTATAAATATATTTTCTGTATCTTGCTTAGAAGTCACGTTACATGCCATTTTCCAATTCACGTTGAACAACCCTCGTATACGAAGATACTCGCCTGAATGGCTTCAAACTTGGGGTCTCCAAATATATCCAGCTTTTTGAATAGAGCGACTGAGATAGTTGTGATGGCGTAAATGATTTGGGAGTTATCGCTCTTTTGAGAGAAGTGGGTTGTCTGGCGTTCTCATCGTGACGTGAGAGGGTGGGGTGGGAGTGTAAAGTCCTTTTCCTCCACGTACGGCTGATATTACAGTGATGTTGCCAGGATTTTTTTTCTTCGGCGATTTAGCAGAAACAGCCATGAAAGTTTCGGCTTTTTACAGGAAGTTTCGGCTCTCTCTGCCGAAGCAGTTTCACAAGTTTTTCGACTAGATTCCCTACTGTTACGTGCTCCCTCCACCTCCGTGAATTAAAGATGTTCTGTAGATACATATCCTCACCGAAAGTTGCGTTTCTTGGAAATTAGTCCAGCCAGCACAGGAATCTCGCAGAAACGGACATAATCGAGCCGATTCACTCGTGAAAACTTCGGCTCGACCGAAGACAGACAGATTATCGGCTTTTTCAAAACAAATTCGGCTTTTAGCCGAGATCCGACCCCAAACGACATCCCTGTATTAAAGACGGGGCGCGTGAGAACCTCTAAATCGTTTACTAGTCTCCCTGTTTGGCGACACGTAGTGGAAAATGACGTTAAACTCCGATGTTCTGATTTTTTCCCCCGCCAGAACGAGCCCGGGGTCCCGTTGAGTACCCCCACACATTTTGATCGCGACGTGAGAACCTCTAAATTGTTTTCTAGTCACCCTGTTTGGCGATACGTGGTGGAAAGTGACGTTAAACTCCGATGTTCTGATTTTTTCCCCCGCCAGAACGAGCCCGGGGATCCCGTTGAGTACCCCCACACATTTTGGTCGCGATGTGAGAGCCTCTAAATTGTTTTCTAGTCTCCCTGTTTGGCGATACGTGGTGGAAATTGACGTTAAACTCCGAAGTTCTGATTTTTTCCCCCGCCGGAACGAGCCCGGGGTCCCGTTGGGTACACCCACAAATTTTGATCGCGATGTGAGAACTCTAAAGTAGGGTTTATCACACAGAGGCAGCCAGACAGGGGGTGGAGAGAGAGAGAGAGAGAGAGAGAGAGAGAGAGAGGGTGGGTGTTTGGGGGTTTAACGTGTGTGTGTGTGTGTGTGTGTGTGTGTGTGTGTGTGTGTGTGTGTGTGTGTGTGTGTGTGTGTGTGTGTGTGAGAGAGAGAGAGAGAGAGAGAGAGATGACCGCGTTTTTACCACGCTCTGACCATATTTGGTCATGTTTTGGGTTATTTTCGGGATACAGTGCATCCCGGTTATGTCAGCGTAAGGATCAGATGTCTGGACGCAGAGTCCTTCCGTCAAAAACAAGTCCATTACCATGGCCGCTTTGCCTGGAGCTACCGAGTAGGTGTCTAGACAGAAGGAGGACAGTTCCGAGCCACTTGAAATGTCACACTGTCTCGGTCACATTAATACTGGGTTGGACTGCCTTTTTGAAAGCGTACTTATGAGGCTTGGTAGCTAATTAGGGGTGGATTCAATTCAATTCAATTCAAATCAATAAATCTTTATTATCCCCTTAGGGGAAATTAGGTTGTGGTGATCATAAAAACAGACAGTACATTAAAAACACTCAAAGAAAATAATCAATAAGCAAACCATACAAGAGTATAAAATTAGATATAACACATTAAATCCCACCTGAAAATATTCCTTAAATATCACATCAGTACCATCACATCGACGCACGCACGCACACACACACACACACACACACACACACACACACACACACACACACACACACACACACACACACACACACACACACACACACACACACCAACCTGATCAGCTAACAGCCATAGGCATGGCACCCTAGGATGACACACCGGCAGAAATAAATGAGGATCTCGTGAAGTTACGTTTAAACACACATGTATACCATACACATACCCAAAACAGCAACCCTTTCTCCCTAGAAAAAAGAAAGAAAAAGTCGATGGTCCAATGTTTTTATGTCCGATTCATCAAAACCGGGCTGACATACTTAGTGCTAAACTGGCCGTTGAAAACAAACAAACAAACAAACAAAAAAACAAACAAACAAAACACAAACAAACAACAAATTCCATAGATTCTAGTGATCTGGGCCCGCATGTAAAAGTCGAGGTTAGGGATTTTAGCCCCGGGTTAAAGTCTAACCTCGAACTAAACTAGCTCCAGGGTTAAATGTTCTGTTGGTTGGGTTTTTATTTTTATTATTTAATCAGGAAGTGGGTCCATACCACCATGGTGCCTAAGTCGTTATGGAAGGCTTTTTCCCCCTTCCTTTCTTCACTTCATTTTTCTATTTAATTTTGTTTTTTTGGGGGGTTTGTTTTGTCCAAGTGTGGGTGGGGAGCCGGGGTGGTCGAATGGTAGAGCGTTGGACTTCTAATGCGCGGGTCGTGAGTTCGATCCCCGCTGGGGCCAAATATTTGTGCTGGCTTTTTCATCGTTGCCCCGTCTTTGATATCACCCTATGTGGTGGAAAAGGAGGTTAAACCCCCAAACACCCACCCACTCCAAGTGTGGGTGAGGCCCGTAGCCATGGGTTAAATTAACCTCGAGTTTTACGGGGGAGCCGGGGTGGTCGAATGGTAGAGCGTTGGATTTCTAATGCTCGGGTCGTGAGTTCGATCCCGGCTAGGGCCACATATTTGTGCTGGCTTTTTCATCGTTGCCCCGTCTTTGATATCACCCTATGTGGTGGAAAAGGAGGTTAAACCCCCAAACACCCACCCACCCTCGAGTTTTACATGCGGGCCCTGAAGATTTAAAGTAAAATTGCGAGTTTCCCGTGGGCTATTTAGAGTTAAAGGACCAAGTTTAAGAGTTTTTACGCCCACAGACGGTTTTGAGCTGTTTTGGTGGTGCCTAGCATCACACCACTAAAACACCTGCACAGTGACAGCACCTCAAAGACTGGTACACAACCAGCAGAAGGGTAAACAATGACGCGGCTAAGACAAGGACTCGACGAGAGGCTTGTCGGCACGGTCAACCGCCCAGTAGGCGAGTTTGAACTTTTCACCGCTCGCGCAGCGTGTAGACAGCATTCCACCAATGTCCACACACACACACACACACACACACACACACACACACACACACACAGCGCGAGAAAGTCACCCTTCGTTACGGCGTTGTGCCCAACTTCTTTTAACTGACAGACGTCTCCGCTGAAGTTAATTTCCGCACATGCTGCGGAATAGTAAAAATACCACCCCGGTCTGCAAACCCCGTACGAATAGTCGGAAAAAGTGACTATTTTCACCGGACTAGGTAATCGTCAATCACTTTTAACAGAACACTCGATCTTCCCTTTCAACGGTGGTGCATGGCTTGAATACCATCTCCCTCAGTATAAGGTGTAGAACTAGGAACTGAAACAAGCAGTTACGATAACATCCCCTCTTGCATCGGGCTGACGTGGCCACAGTCGCGCTATTTTGGGACTGTCGTTCCTTTGGGTAATCTTAAAATATGGGCCTTTAAATGTTAACCGTGTTCGTGTGTTCGTTAGCAGAAGCTTTCATGACGCACGGATGAATAAGGCTAATGCACTTTCTTCAGACAACCGCTAGTTGCGCTGGTCGCACGGTGGAAAATGATACAATACTGTGAAATTTACATAAACCCCGCTGAGCCTTGCGTGGGTGAGGAGACGGATAACGAGTATAATCATGCTTACTGAACTGCTAATGGATCCGTTTCAGCTTCTGTAAAAAAAAAAAACACAAAAACAACAACAAGCAAGCAAATAACCAGCCACCACTTCCTCCCTGAGAAAAACAACAAAGCAAAAACAGAAAACAAACACCCCAAAACCCAAAACAAAACAACCCTATCTCCCCCCCCCCTCAACAAACAAACAGCAGCAACAACAACAATAAACCAAACAACGACAACCAAACAACTCAACCCAAAGCACCCAACAACAAACAAGCCAAAAACAAAAAACAAACATGCAAAGAACAACAACAACAACAACAACAACACCACACACACACACACACACACACACACACACACACACACACACACACACACACACACACACACACACACACACACACACACACACACACACACACACACACCAAAAAACAAAACAAAACAAAAACCAACCCCAAAAAAACAAAAACAACAAACAACAAACAAAACAAAGTAAAACAACGAGAACAGCAAACAAACAAACAAACAAACAAACAAACAAACAAACAAACAAACAAACAAACAAACAAACAAACAAACAAACAAACAAACAAACAAACAAAACAAGAGACTACCCCGAGAGCATGCATTGTGCAAGTGCATACGTACAGAATCAGTCACGTTGAAGAAAACAATCCGCTCTGTCATCGGAACTGTGCAGACAACCAATTTCGTCATACAATCAGCTTACGTAACGATTTTGTTGCCCACATGCATTGTGGCATTTGCGCTAATGGAGTTGGTTCCAGTGCGTGACCTGTTTCTCTAGCTGCATTGAGTTTGATTAATTTTGCGCAGTGGAAATTGTTGTGCATTCAGCATGTTCATGTTTGCTGCAGTAAAGGAGTGTATTTAGAAATGGCGATTTTACTGCTTCCTGGTCTATTTACAAGAAAAAGGAAAACAAACACAGATGCTAGAAAAAACAAACAAAACAAAGCAGGTCAAAGTCTAGCAGTAAATGGGAAAAGAAATTTGGCGCTAACTTTATACAACTGTCATAAAAACCAGTTTTGCTGACTGTGTCAGTTATGTAGCGATTTTGTTTCTTACATGCAGTGCGGCATTTGCGCTGGTGGAGTTGTCTCTAGGGTCGTGACCTCTTTCTCTGGATGCATTCGTTTTAATCAATTCTGCTCAGTGGGAATGTTGCACATTGAGTAAAAACATATTTCGTGCAGTAAGAATTGAATTTCGAATTTTACTGCTGAGTGGATTGAGAAAAAATAGACGCTGCAAAAGACACAATCATGACGTCGAAGTCATGCAGAAATGGAAAAAACTAACCTTATAAAACTGTTAAGAAAACCGATATTCTCAAAAAAAAAAAAAAAATCAGTTGTGTGGAAGAAAACAATTTACTATGTCATCTGACCTGCCCAAGTTCCCCATGGGATTGTCACGAAAAGCGAATTTCCGCTCGTATCAACTTACATAGCGATTTTGTTGCCATTAAGGATCGTGGCATTTGCGCTATTGGAGTCGGTTCCAGGGACGTGACCTGTTTCTCTGGCTGAGATGGTCATTCTCGTAAAACTAATAATATATCTCTTTTATAATTATAGAGCGCAGTCTCCCAGCAGATGCTGGCTTAAAGCTCTTTACAACACACACACACACACACACACACACACACACACACACACACACACACACACACACACACACACACACACACACGCGCACGCACACGCACACGCACGAATCACTTTGTGAAATACACAGCTGGGTTCCCGATGAACTGAGCAAGGAAATCTAAAGGGGGTGGGGTGGGGTGGATTGATTGATGAGTTTATCAGAGAGGCCTCAGGCCCATTCAAATTGGTGAGTTTACAACAAGTGTTGTGTAGTGTGCATAATGGATATAACGAGTCCTTATTAAAACAAAACAAAACAAAACAAAGCAAACAAACAACAAAAAACAAACAAACCAAAACAAACAAACAAACAAACAAAAAAAAACTGCAAAAATAACAAAACAGACAAAATAGCATGAAACTTGGATAAACAGCTTTATGAGATGGGGCAGTTCCTCCTTGTTAAGACTAAGCGAACTACTACTGAACAAGGAAGGAACTTCCACTATTCTTTAGCAAACGAAAACGGTGACGACACGACGGTCAGTGCGTCACGGCTCATACGAGATTTTGAAATTCGCCTGCCGGATCGCTTGCGACCGAGTGCGCATGTGCGTCGCACGCCAGTTCTGGCGACAATAACCTTTTCCGAGTTACTGCGTTACTGCGCTGTCCAGCACCAGAGACATACGTAAAAGATGCCATGTTTCCCTGCTGACACGCACGAACTTATACAACTGTCAACAGAAACCAGTCATAACCGACGCGGAAATAGTGTGACCCCCATGCATTGTAATAATAATAATAATAATGAATACAGTTTATATAGCGCCTGTCTGTTTTCTACGAAACACTCTTTGCGCTCACACACACACACACACACACACACACACACACACACACACACACACACACACACACACACACACACACACACACACACACTGAGTGCCGATGAAACAGTGGTCGGTCTACAGCTCGAAAGCTTGCCTAAAGAGGTAGGTCTTCAAATGGGCCTTAAATTGAGTCAGCGTGGGAAGGTCCCTAATGGTGACAGGTAAAGCGTTCCAGACAGTGGGGGCGGCGTAAGAAAATGAACGTTCGCCAGCTGACTTCAGAGTTGTTCTTGGAACCTTTAACAGTTTTTCTGATGATGAACGGAGAGTACGGGAGGGTTGGTAGGTTGTAAGCATTTCAGACAGGTACAGAGGGAGAGAGCCATTGTGACAGTGTTTTCCTACCATCTGTTCACTGTGTGGGGTCTATCAGACAGACATCAATACCGGCACAGGTGTCAACATAGCCATTTCAGACAGGTACAGAGGGAGAGAGCCATCGAGAGAGCCATTGTGACAGTGTTTTCCTACCATCTGTTCACTGTGTGGGGTCTATCAGACAGACATCAATACCGGCACAGGTGTCAACATAGCCATTTCAGACAGGTACAGAGGGAGAGAGCCATCGAGAGAGCCATTGTGACAGTGTTTTCCTACCATCTGTTCACTGTGTGGGGTCTATCAGACAGACATCAATACCGGCACAGGTGTCAACATAGCCATTTCAGACAGGTACAGAGGGAGAGAGCCATCGAGAGAGCCATTGTGACAGTGTTTTCCTACCATCTGTTCACTGTGTGGGGTCTATCAGACAGACATCAATACCGGCACAGGTGTCAACATAGCCATTTCAGACAGGTACAGAGGGAGAGAGCCATCGAGAGAGCCATTGTGACAGTGTTTTGCTACCATCTGTTCACTGTGTGGGGTCTATCAGACAGACATCAATACCAGCACAGGTGTCAACATAGCCATTTCGTTTATGTAAAACAACAACAAAATGTATCCCTGCTGACATGCACGAACTTATATAACTGTCAAAACCCCCCAGTAATTACCGACGCGGAAATATTGTGGCCCACATGCATTCTGACAGTGTTTTCCTAGCATCTATTCACCGTGTGGTGTCTATCAGACAGATATCAATGCCAGCACTGGTGTCAACATAACCATCTCGTTTTATGTTAAAAAAAGCACCACGCCCCCCAAAAACAGACAGACAAAGAAACACCCCCCCTCCACCCCCCCCCCCCAAAAAAAAAACCCCAAAAAACAAAAACAAAGCAAACAAAAATAACAATAAACAAAAACAAACAATAACAACAACAAAACAACAAAAACAACAGCAACAACAACAACAACAACAACCAAAAAACCCAGATAAACAAAAACACAACAACAACAACAACAAACACTGTAAAAATACAGACAGTGTCGATCACGTTAATAAGGCCATAAATGGTCTGTGTTTGTTGACTTCGAGGTGTTTATTGCGGTACTGAAGCCCAGTGAAGACAAATTACCGCAATGATCAACAAGTTCCATTGACGAAAGGCTGCCCAAGTTTAAATTCGGCTCCGAGTCAGTCATTGCCGGCTAGTCTTGCGATGCCAAAATTAATTATGGTTGAGGGATGGTTTGGGAACACCACTTTGAGGACGAAGTCACGGCTGTTGCGGCCTGTAAACACTACAGCGAAAATAATTGGCTCACCGCTACAACCGCTTTCCAGGAGAGTTTTGATCAGAGTGTTCTTAAATTTCAAAGGATCCCTCTCATGTTTTGTCATCAGTGTATGAGAGGTTTGTCTTCTGGACGCAGGTACAAATGTCCAGCATGCAAGTGAAATAAATTCAGAAATGTCTTTGGCCCTCTGTCAATAAAACTTTTTAACCTTGAATAACTGTGTTGTGACTATTTTGTTTGAGAACACTTGTTTTTTTTTTCTTTTCTGTGAATGCATGACGGTTACAAGAAATTTCTGCTACGCAGAACATAATGAAAGTATTGCTTCAACTTGAACTTGAGTCCTTGATTTTTTTGCAGTTAGGTTTTTGGTTTTTGTTGGAGAACGATTTGTGAACCTAGATATGGTATATGAAGATGGGACTTTATGTATACCACACAGGGCCGGATCAATCAGTTTTGAAAGGGGTGGGGGGGTTGCTGATTTTTTGTTTTGTTTTGCCTATTGTCAAAACAAAACAACCTGGCTTGCGCGGCTTTAAGCCCTAAAAACTCACTCACTCACTCAAAACAAAACAACCGACGTTTTTGAGTTCTTACTGTTGTTATACACACACACACACACACACACACACACACACATATATATATATATGTATATATGTATACGGCACTAAAACACAAGCGTTACAACTCAATTATAAACAATTCTTTACAGCTTGATGCTACTGCCGGGTGGGAGGGGGGGGGGGCACCAAAGCATCCCCCCCCCAGGATCCTGCCCTGCCACAGGTAATTTCGCATTAACTGCTAATGGACTCGGCAGAGTGATTGTATGTGCGTTTTCTTCTGCATTTGGTCAGTCAACTAGCGCGTTGTCAGCCAGAAGCCTCCTTTGGAGAGGGACGAGGCCAGTCGTCTAGGTACACTCTTTTCTACAGTGCTACACTAACGAGTAAAAGAACTGACAGCAAATATGGGTGGCTGTGAGGTCAAGGAAAGGACGCTTCCTTCTAAATGACGTAAATGTCTTGGGTTGTGACCAACAAGCTGTGGTCAAGTGTGCGCCGTGAGCACTCAGTTAGGGTGGAGCCGTGGGCTATATCAAGTCTCCGTCATCATCATCATCATCAAGCGAAAGGCACTACCTTCTAAACGACGTAAATGTCTTGGGTCATGACCAACTACTGCAGCTGTGGCCAGGTGAAAGGCACTTCCTCCTAACTGACGTAAATGTCTGGCATCGTGACCAGTACTATATAATAAACTATATATACGCGCAGATAGCTTGCGACAACATTGAAGCAAAGCATTTGCTGAATTCGTGGCATTTTGGGAGCCGGGGTGGCCGAATGGTAGAGCGTTGGACTTCTAATGCTCGGGTCGTGAGTTCGTATCCGGGCTGGGGCCAAATATTTGTGCTGGCTTTTTCATCGTTGCCCCGTCTTTGATATCACCCGTATGTGGTGGAAAAGGACGTTAAATCCCCGCAGTGCCTATCTGGGCCATCAGACAGATATAAAATACCACCGCGAACAAGTCGCCTGCCTTTAGACAAGAAAATTGGAAAGAATGTCTGAAGTGAAGGCATGGCACGCGTGTAGAAATAGCTGCTGACAGAAGCTCGGAAGTAGACTGCTATCCGGTATTGTCTGACCGACATGCAACTCTATACCATGGGGTTTCACTACGCTTGCCCGCTGTAATAACCAGAAACAAGCTAACCGAGACCTGAGCCGAGACAACTAACCATTAAGAAACAAACAAACAAACAAATAAACAAACAAACAACAACGACAACAAAAACAAAACAAAACAAAACAAGCACGCGCGGTGACAAGGAAAGTGGACAGTTCTGAGCAACTTTGTGGCCAACGTGGTATTTCACAGTGTGAACAGAAGCGGTGAGTTCTGTCACATTCACCAGCACAGTACATTTTCAGCCTGTTTCAGGGATTATTGCGTGCATGAGTTGTCTCTCTTGCCGCAACAAGCACGCAGTTTTCGTGGCAGAGCACAAAGCTGCCGCGCCACGAAAAATGCATGCATGCTGCGGTTCTGTCCATGCACGGGGGACAACTCATGCAGGTAATTGAATAATCTCTAAAAAAGTTAGCTTGTTGCGGGTCATCACGGAGGGCAAGCGTAGTGAAACCCGATGACACAGATTTGACCCACATGCATCTATACGCGACGGCACGATATTCTATTCCAGCTGGACTTCTGCTAAGGACACAACACTGGCCCAACGGAGAAACGCTTGAGAAGAAATGCTTGCGCGGCGTTAAGCCCTAAATAACTAACTAACTAACTTGAGAAGAAACTGTGTGGCACCAAAACGGACATGCTGAAGACCACCAGTTTCATCATCAGTATCAGCCTAGTCGCCTGGCTCCGCATGTAGAAGTCGAGGTTAGGGATTTTAGCCCCGGGTTAGGGTCTAACCTCGAACTAAACTAGCTCAAGGTTTTTTTGTTTTTTTTTAAATCAGGAAGCGGGTCCATTCCAGCGAGATGCCTAAGCCGTTATAGAAAGATTTATTTCTTCCTTTCTTCGCCTCCTTTTTTATATATAATTTTGTTTTTTTGGTTTTCTTTTGTCCTAGTCTGGGTTAGGCCCATAGCCGTGGGTTAAATTAACCTCGACTTTTACATTCGGGCCCTGAGGCAGAGTTCAAATATGGCGGCAGGGCGTTCCACAGATCTGAACCAGCGCACTTGAAGGAGCGCTCTTTGGTGGTGGTGTCGTGAAACCCAGGGATGGACAGTGGGAGTAATTCACTGTGAATAAACTTTCATAACTCCGTCAGCAGCTATTGAGCCTTGGACAGAACTGAGGTGGGAAAAGAAACCAAGCTAGCCGGCAAAGCCCTTAAGCTGGTCGTCAGACAGATAATTATTACGTGATATAATGCCAAGTCACAGCGTTGTGTAACTGATCAAAATGGCCGCCGATCGATCGTCCGAGCTGTCTAGGTCAGGGCCTCCTAATGTCGGCCGGTGATGAAGGAGGAAATGGCTGTAGGCCTATATACAGCTGACCCAGTGAGATGCATTCGACAGGCATCCCATGGCGTTCTCACGCCTCGCTTTGCACGAGGCGACTGTTGGTACTTGTGGACGAGGGTGCGCGGTGACACAACACTAGGTGTCAGGGGTATACGTGTGTGTGTGTGTGTGTGTGTGTGTGTGTGTGTGTGTGTGTGTGTGTGTGTGTGTGTGTGTGTGTGTGTGTGTTCTCCTGTATTGGTTTACTGTAGTTCCTGGCTTTAGTTCTTTCCTTTTTTTTTATTTTTTACTAGTTTTAGTTTTCATCTCTTTGAAATATTTTAGTCCTCTTACCCTTGTATAGTTTAGAGCTCACTGAGAATAAGCGATTTATCCATTATTATCATTATTATTATTATTACTACGAATAGCTTCATCGTTAAACGTTAAACGTTAAACCCCAAACCCCCACCCCCACCCCCACGACAGTTCCTCCTTCAGCACGCTGTCAACTTTACCACCTCAGAGTCAACAAACAATTCATGGCTTCTCTGAATTTTTGGGGTGGAGGGTGGTGGTGGTGGTGGTGGGGGGGATACGGAAAAGACAAATCGTTTCTTTGTGTGCTTTCAAACACTCAAAAATTCATTCACACCAGTCTTCGGACCTCATCTGGAGGGAAGGGAGTTCGTGTGTGTGTGTGTGTGTGTGTGTGTGTGTGTGTGTGTGTGTGTGTGTGTGTGTGCGCGCGCGTGCGTGCGTGTGTGATTTTAGGGTTAGGAAACACGATCGTGGCATCTTAACGTGGTAATTTGAATTCTATTACTCCCGCAAACTCAGACGATTTCACACGGTTGAGATAATTAACACATTTGGTACCGCGCGGGAGTATCCCACAATTTCTTTTTGTTCTCTTTCGGTTTTGGCCCTGTATGCGAAAATCAGGCAAGATTAACGGTTCCTCAAACGTCTCTTATTGCAGCAAACACGAGTACAATCAAAGTGCAACACTCCCACTAAGCCAAATTTAAATCCATTCAGACAGATGAATTAATCATTATTCATTTATTGAGGCCTCTGGTGTGCAACCCCAAACTTGCTTGGTAGGAAATGAGTTAACCACGCAGGACTGAAGCACACGTGGAAAATTGCGTTTGACGACAATTAGTTTTGCCTCGGCCCAGCGTTAAACATTGATTACCCTGCCCTTTCTCATCACGTCAACCTGTTTTTCTGCTTCCCCTGCACTTCAGCAAATAATTATTTAGTGAGATGTATAGTTTCGCCAAGTTCGAGCAACGGTAATTGAATGAGTGTTTTAGCGGGTCCCCCGCGAGTGTTGACATCGTGTGTTGGGTGCTAACCTTTTTTTCCATTACGGAAAATATCACAGCAGACGAGTTCAGTCTACAGTTAAGCCCGAGAAATCACGTGCTATCTGGTGCAAAGCACGGGGTAAGAACAACACGCAGGCTACCTCAGATCTGAGATGGACTTTTCGGGCTGAGGCATGGGCTGGAGTTGTTGGATTTGTTCTTGACTTTGCCCGATGACAGTTTTTTTTTCTTTGCGTGCATTGATTTCTTGCAAGAAGGTAATCACGGTGCAGTGCACATCTAAAATAAAACTGCTGCCGCAAAGCTTTGATCAGTAGGAAGCGGGCTGAATTCCTGGGAGGTCAACGGGAAAAGTATAAAAATAGCCCATGATCATCCCGGTGTGTGTGTGTGTGTGTGTGTGTGTGTGTGTGTGAGAGAGAGAGAGAGAGAGAGAGAGAGAGAGAGAGAAGATGGATGAATGAATGAATTCTCTTTATTTTGCAAGGATAAAAGTATTAAGCACATGTGCTTGTCTTCTAACTTGTCCTTGCTACAAACAAAGAAAGAAAAAAAATAGAAAGAAAACACAATTAAACAAAAGACAAAGAGAGAGAGAGAGAGAGAGGGGGGGGGGGCTGCCCGGCTTTCAAGGGAATTAAGCGTTAGTGACGTCGCGGAAGTTATCTCCGCCCCGTTAAAAAAAAAATGCTCGCGTTAAATGGGAGGGAATAAAATGTCACTTAGGAAACTGTAAGCCATGTTTTCCAAATGAGGTGATGCGCAATTTGGGCATGGCGACCTTTTTCTTTATTAAAACAACAACAACAACAACAACAACAACAACAACTTTGTGGCTCCTAGTACATGGGAAATATAACTTTCTGTGAACATATTATTGTGTTTTTCCTGAATGTAGGGCGATGAAATTGTCTTATTAATAATATAACCAACCAGCACTAAATTTGCTGGGTGTTCCCGTCGGTGCAAAAACAAGCGTTCAGGGCAACATTACGCCGACCCGAGCGTTCGCGATGGCCTGTGATGTACATCTTGACACAAGTGACTGCTTTGTGTGCACGGGTTCGATGAACAATTCTCTGCAACGTTGCTTCTTTACGCCAGACACGCGCCTAGATAGTGCGTGACTTCACTTATTTAATACCTTTACTTAAAATTTAGTGTCTTCCCGAGGCGCCTTGCGGGATACCTCAGCCGAGTAGGTGGAAGTAATTTAGCGCCAGCCGCCATCCGTTCCTGAGTTATCTGTCCTTTGAAATGCGTGATCTGATCAATTTTTCCTGCCTTGCCCCAGTTCAAGTCCAAACATTAACAGTCCACACGTGTCGTTTAAAGTGTTTTAAACAGTAAACACATTGACAGGTGGTTACTTAGACTGACAGTCTAAGCTGTATGGTTGCAAACTTTATGGCTGCTAACTTGGGACCAATATTTGCGTTAAAAAAATTCTTTTGGGGAATTTTGCTCACGAATACAGATGCACATCAACAAAAACGATAACATCGACAGTGTACAGTGAGAGCGCAGTTGGATGCAGGTAGTGTAAAGGGGTTGTCACACGTTGCGTTTCTGCAGGCCTACCAGAGGCAATGTGCCCTCAGGGCCAATGAAATCCGCTTGTAGCGGGCACTCCCCGGAGACACCGCCGCGACGCCTGTGAAAAAAGCACGGTCCTATATTTCCCTCGCCACGCCAGGAAGTCGTCGCTGATCATGCTTTGTGCATTGGAGCGGTGCAGCTGGTAGCCGAAGTATGTTGCAACGTGTGACCGCAACCCCCGCGCAAGATATAAGTGGGTGCCTCGCAGGCACTCTACGTTTGAGTTGTCCCCCGCGCATACACAGACCCGCAGCAAGCATGCATTTTTCGTGGGAGCTTTGTGCTCTGCCACGAAAAGTGTGTGCTTGTTGCGGCAAGGGAGACAACTCATGCAGGCAATAATCTCGACACGGGCTGAGAATGTACTGTTCCGGTGAATGCGACAGTTTTTACCGCTTCTGTGCACACTGTGAAATAACACGGGGACCTCAAAATTGTTCGCAACTGTTCACTTTCCTTGTCATCAAGTATTTTTTTTTTTTTGGCTGCCCCAACTCTTTGCCAGCTCCAGTGGTGTTCCTCCCAGGTCACGGGTGGAACCCACGGAGGACTCGCAAGCTGGGACAATTTTTATTATGCATGATGATGGAGATGAGGATGATAGTAAGATGATGCTATGGAGGTCCATGTGGTTTGGGACTGCGGGACAGGGCCGCGTTCCACGCTTCCTGTCATAAATATCCCGGCATTAACCAGGCCCGGGAACTACGGCACCTGCGGTGCCGTCCGTGTAATCATCCACATCATAAGACGTGTCATACAAAGGGAAGCACCCCCAAAGTCGCACCCGTGGAGTGGGTGAATCTCGGCTGTGTGGCAACAGCCTCCCCATTGGGCCCATAGCACACCCGCTCTGGGTAGGAGCCGACCTAGGTATGAAAAATCCCGCTTGCCTCGGCTGGGATTCGAACCCGGGTCTCCCGGTCCATGATCCGAAGTGCTAACCACTACACTACGGGGGCCGTTTTTTTTTTTCCTTCTTAGGTACATGTATCACTTAGTTCGGCTCGGTCTCGGTTAGCCCGACTTGGCCGTCGTCGTAGGGGCCCAGAATTATGGACGGACCCGGAACAGGGTTGGCTTGGTTTGAACTGATGACTGCAATTCGGGCGCAGAGTTCTCTCCCGCATGGTAAGCACGTGAGGCTGGGCACTCATGTACTGGGCACGGCAACGGTGTCATTGCGTGCAACTCTCTTAGCTTCTAGTTCTATGAGCCGCTGTCATGGTTTCATCCTGGGCTCCATGAGAGTACACCAGACCGAACGATGCCCTCGGCCTTCCAAGAACCGGAAGATCTGTCAAGGC
Organism: Batillaria attramentaria; assembly: GCA_018292915.2. Lineage (NCBI taxonomy): Eukaryota > Metazoa > Mollusca > Gastropoda > Batillariidae > Batillaria > Batillaria attramentaria. Next base: position 2,131,681 of record JACVVK020000003.1, read on the forward strand.
GCGGAGCATTTTCGCACAGCACAGCGTTCTGTGTTCTAACCCAGTGTCTCTCTCTCTCTCTCTCTGGTAGAGCGTTGGACTTTCAAAGCTCGGGTCGTGAGTTGGAATCCCGGCTGGGGCCATCCCGGCTGAAGCCAAATGTTTGTGCTGGCTTTTTCATCGTTGCCCTGTCATTGATATTACCCGTATGTGGTGGAAAAGGACGTTAAACCCCCAAACACCCACTCCACCCACACCACCCCGGCTGGGGCCAGATATTTGTGCGGGCATTTTTTTTTCTCGTTGCTCCGTCTTGGATATCACCCATACGTGGTGCAAAAGGACGTAAAACTCACAAACACCCACCCATCCACCTTCTGCCTCTTCTTGTCTCTCTGCAGTGTTAATTTACCGAGATCTGTGTATGTGTGTGTGCAGTCCCAAACCACACGGACCACCACAGCATCATTTTATCAACATCCTCATCTCCATCATCATGCATAATAAAAATTTCCCCAGCTTTCGAGTCCTCCATGGATTCCACCCATGACCAGGGAGGCACACCACTGGAGCTGGCAAAGAGTTGGGGCAGCCCCCCCCCCCCCCCAAAAAAAAAAAAGAAAAAAAAAGGAAAAAAAAAAAAGGAAGGAAAAATAGACAGTATCGGCTCCTTTTTGACACTGACGTCACAAGTATCCAGTGAACGTAAAAATGTGTTGCAACACTTTTCTCTTGTGGTGTTCATGATGGTAAAACAACGACAGTACTTGCACATTCTAACGTTTTCTCAAGCGACAGTGATTGTCTCGGGGGTGCTAAAATTTATTTTTGACGGTATCGACTCCATTTTGACACTGACGTCACAAGTCCCCAGTGAACATTAAAAAATTATTACAAAACTTCTCTCTGGCGATGTGCTTACATGTTACTAAAAAAACAACAAAACAAAACAAAAATAACAACAAACAACAGTCCTTCCACATTGTATCGCTTTCTCATGGGACAGCAAATGTCCCAAAGGAGGTTAAAATATGACAGAATCGACTCCAGTTTGACACAAGCACCCGGTGGCGGAACTTTTAATAAAATCGAAATTGTTCCGACACTTTTCTATCGGAATGTGCAGAAATGACAATTAAAAAGAACACCAACAAGACCCCTCCAAAACAAACAAACAAACAAACAAACAAACAAAAACAACACACACACACACACACACACACACACACACACACACAACACCTAGGTCGGCTCCTAACCAGAGCGGGTGTACTATGGGCCCGATAGGGAGGTTGTTGCACTACAGCCGAGTTTCACCCACTTCACGGATGCGACTTTGGGGGTGCTTCCCTTAGTATGACACGTCTTATGATGTGGATCATTACACGGACGGCACCGCAGGTGCCGTAGTTCCCGGGCCTGGTTAATGCCGGGATATTTATGACAGGAAGCGTGGAATGCGGCCCTGTCCCGCAGTCCCAAACCACATGGACCTCCATAGCATCATCTTACCATTATCCTCATCTCCATCATCATGCATAATAAAAAAAAAATTGTCCCAGCTTCCGAGTCTTCCGTGGGTTCCACCCATGACCTGGGAGGAACACCACTGGAGCTGGCAAAGAGTTGGGGCAGCAAAAACAACAACAACAACAAAACCCCAACAAAAACCCCCAAAACAAACAAACAAACAAACAAACAAACAAACAAACAAACACCACGACATTTTTTTCTCTCGTGATGTGCATCATTGATGCTAAAAACAATGACAGTTAGTTAGTTAGTTATTTAGGGCTTAACGCCGCGCAAGCAACAAAGACTATTTCGCGGCAAGTAAAAACAATGACAGTCTTGGTATAAAGTGTCAACATGATGAGAAAAGCACTGGAAATCTGGCATCATCTTTGGGAACAGTGCCCGTACAGAGTTCGCTGAGAGTGTCGATTTTGTGTCAAAAGATTCCTATCGCGATGACAGTTTCACGTTTATTTTGCCTGTGGTGTCCCACTTTCACAAGAGTGCATTGCATAGGGTAGGTTGGCTGATCTCTTATCGGCAGTGTCGGTTGGGGATGGGAAGACGTGTGTGTGTGTGTGTGTGTGTGTGTGTGTGTATTTGGGGGGGGATTGGAGTGGTTGGAGGGGAGTGGTGGTGTTCTAATTTTTCCAGTAATGGCGCGGGCGCCGGTGCCAGTCAATCAACTTGACAGTGAGTGGTTTATCACCCCCCCCTCCTCCCCCTCCCCTTCACCTCTCCCCCCCCACCCCCCTAAAAAAAAAGAAAAGAAAAAATCACGCTTTTAGACCTGCCATAATTTTTGTTGGATGTATTGTACACGAACCTTTGCTCTGTGCCTTTGGGATACTTTCTGACAGCTGTCGTTCATCAGAGGCGGTTTAGATAACAAAAGTGTCACAGTTAAGGCTCGGTTGGTATAGTTTCACGTTAACTACCTCTACCGTTGAGAAATAAAGTTTTCTTTATTCTCTCTCTCTCTCTCTCTCTCTCTCTCTCTCTCTCTCTCTCTCTCAATTGTGTTCGGTTGGTATAGTTGGCCCGTTAGGGGGTGCAAATGTATACCAGTCAATTCTGTCGATATTTCGCATAAAGTAAATTTCTACGAAGTCAGCGGCCACGTGACTTCACCTCGCAGGGGCGCCGGAAGATGTTGGGGGGAGGGGGGGGGGGCAGAATCTCAGAGGGAGGAAAGGCCACAGCCAGTGAAAGGAAGGACGTTGCCCGGAGAAAGTGAAAAGCGGAGGGGGGGGGGGGGGCGTTCAGATGCTGCGCAGACAAAAACCTTTCCGAACCAGGGAGCCAGTGAAAGGAAGGACCTTGCCCGAAGAATGTGAAAAGCGGGGGGAGGGGGGGGGGGGGGCAAAGTGATTATCAGACGACTTTCTGCCAAGTCCTTTTGATATTTCATGCAACGGCTAAACTGAGTTCTCTGTTGGGTGGGATGAGGGAGAGAGCAGGAAGAGGGGTAGGGGAGGGGGGTAGGGGAAGGGAGGGGGGGCAAGACCCCCCCTCTTGCCATAGTCACCTGATTTTCCAGGGGGGGGGGGGCAAAAAGATACTCTTGCCCCCCTGCTTGGGTACAGGGGGGGGGGGGGCAGCTGCCCCCCCTGCCTCCCCGGTTCCGGCGCCCCTGCCTCGCCAGACCGGCCCGGAGTACATCTGCACCCCCTTCCCGCGTTGCCGCGATACAGTCGCCCGTCAGTGGACGACTGTTTATGCCGAAAATTAATGTCGACGGAATTGACTGGTATACATTTGCACCCCCTAACGGGCCAACTATACCAACCGAACACAATTGAGAGAGAGAGAGAGAGAGAGAGAGAGAGAGAGAGAGAGAGAGAGAGAGAGAGAGATGATGATGATGATGATGAAACGTTTATTAGGATAATTCTTGTAGGCATCTCTGCCTATCTTACAAGAAGTCCTCACTACATCTACAATAATGATCAAGTAAAAGCAAAACCAAAGCATAATAAGCAAAGATAAACTAACAATCTAGGCTACCGAAAAAGTGAGACCCCCCCCCAAAAAAAAAAAAAAAAAAACTCGAGAGAGAGAGAGAGAGAGAGAGAGAGAGAGAGAGAGAGAGAGAGAGAGAGAGAGAGAGAGAATCAAGAAAACTTTATTTCTCAACGGTAGAGGTAGTTAACGTGAAACAGTCAGTTTTCATACCTGCCGTTGCTATTTCTAGTAATATCTATCTAAACAGAAAAATACACACACACACACACATGTTATGCAACAGGAAAAAAGCAGAGTAGCAATAAAACCATAGGAAATGAAACTACACACTACACAGAAACATTAGTTTTAAAAAGCGTGATGAACAAACCAATTACAAGTAGGAATACATGTAGGAAAAACCATAGAAAAAGAAACTACAGAGAGAGAGAGAGAGAGAGAGAGAGAGAGAGAGAGAGAGAGAGAGAGAGAGAGGTGAAAAAAACAGTAATCGGAAACTCTGACATTGTTGTTGTCACTGTTATAATTACTTAGATAATAGTAGTTTTTAGCAAGGGCAGGTATGAAAACTGACTATCTGACGTCAACTGCCTCTACCGTTGTAAAATAAAGTTCCATTGATTCATAGATTCATTGTTGTCAGCAGCACAGTATCCGTCAGTTTCCAAAGCGAAGTGTGTGTGTGTGTGTGTGTGTGTGTGTGTGTGTGTGTGTGTGTGTGTGTGTGTGTGTGTGTGTGAAGAAGTGTATGGATGGGTGGAAGGGAAGGAGGGGGTTGGGGGAGGGGGGGGGGTCGTGGAGCACACTTACTAACTTCTATTTATCAAGTAAAACGTGTCCGTCGTCGACACAGAAGTCAAAGAACGAACAGTTTAAATGAAAGAAAAGTAATCCGGCAATTTTCACTTTGCGTTTTCCACTTACCAAAACCACAGCACCCACCGGGGTGGGGTGGGTGGGTGTTTGGGGGGTTTTAACGTCTTTTTCCACCACATACGGGTGATATCAAAGACGGGGCAACGACGAAAGAGCCAGCACAAAATTAATTCTTGGCCACAGCCGGGAATCGAACTCACGACCCGAGCACTGGAAGTCTACCATTCTGCCAGCCCGGCTCCCCCTATGCCAGAGCACCCACCGCCCTTACAAAAAAAAAAAGAGAGAGAAATAATAAAAGATACTAAGAAATAAAAAAAAGAGAAAGAAAAGGAGAAAAAGAACCGACTAAAAAAAAGAAGAAAGAAATGATAAAAAAAATACTAAGAAATAAAAAAGAGAAAGAAAGGTGAAAAAGTACCGACTTAAAGAAAAGCAATAAAGAATGGAAAAGAAGAAAACAAAGAACAAAAACCCACAAACCCGGAAATGTCTCGTTACGTCAGTGTGACGTGTCATGGACTAACCCTGACCGACTGACACACTGGCCTTGCACTGTGAAAGACGCCAGTTACATAACATCGAATCAGCAGGCCTTGACTCGCGCTTACTTGGCGCTGGTTACCTTGGCACGTCCTCAACCGAAGCCCTCGTAAATCCATTCTCCGGTGGCAGAGAGCCTGCGCACTTAGTGTGTATGTGAGTGTCTCCCTTCTTTGTCGGAGGGGGAAGAGGTGTAACATGCGGGACGTACGCCCAAGCTTCATATACTCCGGGGCACTTCCCGCGTTAACGCTGGACATACCCCTCTAATAATAATAATAATGGGTATTAATTTTAAGGGACGCCCTCCCTCTCGCAGGAGCTCAGGGCGCCTTACAGTCATAGATTCATTATCACACACTCACTGACTCAAACAGAAACACACGCAACAGTCCTCCACAAATACATTTAACTACAAAGTTGTGGAAACACACACACACACACACACCCGACCAGCAAGATGACGATGTGGCAACAGCTATAGTTTAAACCAGACCTACTCCACCCGCTGCGAGCTAAGGAATTGTGTTGACCTTTTCCTCGTTGTCCCGCCATAATGTGATGGAAAAAGGACGTTATTGGCACCCGCTGGGTTACATTCGAAGGAGGTAGGTTAGGGAAAAAAAAGAACTTCTCTTCTTGCCCTTGAAGTTTTAAACATCTTAAAAGCACGATGCTGAGTTCAAATCCTGGCTGGGGCCAAATATTTGTTCTGGCCATTTTCTCTTTGCCCCGTCTTTGATATCACCCTTACGTGGTGGAAAAGGACGTTACACTCCCAAACACTCACCCCCAATCTTCTTCAGAATTCAGAATTGTTTATTGATAGGCCTTAGGCCCATTCAAAGTTGAGAGTGACATCCAGACATTCTTATTCAGGCCTGGATGTTAATGTCTTGAAGAACTACCGCCTGTATCTAATCTGTCCTTTTTGTCAAAAGTGTTGGAGAAGATCGTGCTCGCACAGCTGTCCGCTCATCTTGCTGAAAATGACTTGATTGAACCATTTCAATCAGCCTACCGTGTTAACCACAGTACTGAAACAGCTCTTTTAAGAGTTACCAACGATTTGCTGTGTGCCACTGACAAAGGGTTGGTCTCCATCTTGTCCCTGCTGGATCTGTCAGCGGCCTTCGATACACTTGACCACGAAATTCTGCTTCAGAGGCTTCACACTACCTTCGGCATTTCAGGGACTGCTTTGCAATGGTTCCGATCTTACCTGACCGATCGTTTTCAGGTTGTCAGTGTTAAGAATTTATCCTCACAGCCTGCTAGACTGTTGTATGGTGTGCCTCAGGGCTCTGTACTGGGACCGATTTTGTTCAGTCTGTACATGCAGCCTCTTAGCGAAGTCTTAAAACGTCAGTGTATGTTATACCACATGTATGCTGACGACACTCAGCTACAAGCTTCTTCCAGCCCATCCCACTTTCCTCACCTTGTCCTGGACATGCAAAGCTGCATTGAAACTGTTGTGACGTGGATGACCAATAACAAACTCAAGATGAATGGTGACAAAACTGAAGTTATGCCCATTTCCACACTCCCAAAACTTAAATCTGTTAGCAACCATGCTGGCATTGAGTTGTCAGGGACGAACATCCCCTTCTCTGGCAAGGTGAGGAATCTTGGTGTTATTCTTGATCCATCACTGTCCATGGACCGTCAGATCAGTCACATGTGCAAGATCACATTTCTCGAAATTCGAAGAATAGCCCATATTAGACCGTTCCTGTCAGTCGAGGCCACGAAAAAACTGATGTCAGCCTTTGTCTTGTCCCGGCTTGACTACTGCAATTCCTTGTTGTCCGGCTTACCTGACGATAAAATTAATCGTCTACAGAGGCTGCAGAACAACGCAGCAAGGCTAGTCCTTCGCAGATCCAAGCGAGACCATGCAAAACCTCTCCTGAGAGAGTTGCATTGGCTGCCAGTGAAGGCTAGAATTGAATACAAGGTCGCAACTCTATGCTACCGCACTCTGCAGTCTAACACACCTTCATACCTTGCTGAGCTCCTCACTCCATACATCCCTACCCGATCCCTGCGCTCCCAGGAAGCAGGGCACCTCTGTGTCCCTCGCTTTAATCTAAGCAGTTTCGGGAAGCGCTCTTTTTCTTACTCTGGTCCTGCCACATGGAACACTTTACCAAAGCCCCTCAGAGATTGCCGAACATTGTCCTCTTTTAAATCCAAACTTAAGACACACTTGTTTTTAAAGTATCTGGACTGATCTGCGCAATTCATACTTATGAGCTGTGATCTCAAAATGCGCAATGGGTGGCATCGTATGCAAGTCTTATAGTGTCAGTCTTTCTTTTAGCTCCTTACCACTGCTGTCTTTTAGGTTTTATCTGTCTCATTTTAATCTGTTCTTTTGTTTTGGGTTTTATCACTGGCACTTGTTCTTGGTTTTTTTTATCTTGGTCTCTGCCTTTTTTTTTCCAGCTCTGTGTGTGTGTGTGTGTGTGTGTGTGTGTGTGTTTCGTTCTTACGCAGTGTACATTGAGTTGAGTGAATGGGGTTTTTGTGCTTTTTTAGGTTTTAGATTGTAAGGCGCCTAGAGCTCGTTCCACGGGGATAGGCGCCCTATTATTATTATTATTATCATTCACATCAATACTTGTACAGGAAATAACCAACGTAAGAGCATTTATCCCCTGTTTGTGGGAACGGGTGACAAAAGGCATGTTTGTAGTGCTAATAATGGAAGACGATTTGTGGCTGATTTCAACCTTATCCAAGTGCACGGTCGGGAGTGCACTGTTTTCACCTACGTCCATGTGTGGGGGCAGGCAAAAGCACCACATCAGTAGACTGGGAAAATCCTCGTTGATGTGGCTAATTTGTTGCCTGGCGCCAGTAGAAATGTGACACTGCCGGAAACCTTCGTCTGTTCTGGTTTAAAATGTGGGGTAAGTATCCCCCCCCCCCCGCCCCTCTCCTTTTTTTTCAGAAGCCACACATTTGTAGAAATCAATTCAAGACACTCTGAGACCTGTTATGAAAGCACGTAGAATTTTTTCTCTCTCTTCCCCCCCCCCCCCTCTTTTTCACATTGGAGTGATGGCCAGTGTCTACAGATCGCAATTCTTCAGAAAAGAAGTTAGGTCACTCTGTTATATGAGAACCAAAAGCACGTAGATCCGATATGAACTGGAGAACGCGCAGACCGACTTTTGTGCAGCAACGCAGAGGGACGCAGAAGGACGCAGAAGAAGAGGTTTAGCAAGTAGGTCAAGGTTGTGGTCCGGACGGACCTCAGGTGCCCTTAACTTTTCATAACTCTTTTTTTTTTCTCTCTTTGTCTGTCCCTCTCTCTTCCTTAAAAAAAATTCCTTCTCTGTCTTGTTTTTCTTTCCTTTATTTTTCTCTCATTCGTTTCTATTTCTTCTTTTAGTTATTTTATGGGATGGAGCAGATCTTGTTGCGTGCAGAAGCAGGTTTCAGTGATAAAAGAGCAAGACTGTAACGTTAACGTTTTTCCAGACAATACATCCTTTCATAATACTGTAATAAAATAATAATAAAATGGGTACTTAAAGGACGCCCTCCCTCTCGCGGGAGCTCAGGGCGCCTTACAAAGAACACACACTCACTCACCCAGAAACACACACAGCATGCCTCCACACCTACATCTAACTAAAAACACATGATGTGCAGCATCATACACGGGCTGCCCCTGGCTCACACACACACACACACACACACACACACACACACACACACACACACACACACACACACACTATATATATATATATATATATATATATAATACATCCTTTCACGCACACAGTGACGTTGTGCGATGTGTGTGTGTGTGTGTGTGTGTGTGTGTGTGTGTGTGTGTGTGTGTGTGTGTAAAGTTTAATGTTCCACTTTTAAGTATGTTTGACCGTTGATTTCTTTATTCAACGGCAAGTTTCAAAATTGGTCACAAGACCAAAACTTCCACCGTTTTCAAATAAAGTTATTTCAAATTCAATTTCAATTTCTCTGTGTACTTTGGCAAGCACTGTCAGTAGATCTAAAGACCCTGGATCCGCTGTAGCGTTGTGGTAGATCTGACAGATTTGAAGAGCGAAATACAAAAAATAACAACAGCGGCAAAACAGATAAAATGGCAGACATTTGGAGAAAGAAATTTGCGGAATGGGTCCATTCCTCCTTGTTTTCATCGATTCAGTCTTTCCTTCCTTCATTCTCTCTTTCTCTTTCTTTTTTCGTTTATTCTGCATCCCCTCCCTTTTTCTGTCTTTTGCCTCCCTCTCTCTTGTTTTATTCAAGGAGTCTACTATGCCTCCGCGTGTTTCATAAAATGTCCTATATTAAATCCGGTGTAATGAGACAAACTGACTCCCCTGGGGATTTCGCGCGCACGACAGAAGTGCCCCCTAACCAAGGGAGTTGGAGGTGTTGTAAGATAATAATTTATTTCACTCGGAGTGAATGTCTCGTGGGGCGGTGAGTTTGTCGTGTTACATCGGAAAGAACAGCCCAAGCTGAGACGCCTTGAACCTTCTTTATGGACTTAGCGCTCTCCTGGCAGTGAAAGGCATAAGAAAAAAAAAATTAGAGACTGGTTAGCAGACGACAATGCGCAGAGGAGGATGTGGGACACACACACACACACACACACACACACACACACACACACACACACACACCAGGACACCAGTGGAAAACAATAGCCCCAACCCTCGACTTAAAGTTCGTCCTTGCCCATTGGGGACAGAGAGTTGCCAAGGTTCTGACCGTGACCTCCACGTTACCGAGGGCAAAGCGGGGGTGCGTATATAACGGTTTTGGTCGTGACCTTCACATTGCCGAGGGCACAGCGGGGGTGCATATATAACGTGCTGAAGAGGTGGGTGGGTGGGTGTTTGGGGGTTTAACGTCCTTTTTCACCACATATGTTGATATCAAAGACGGGGCAACGATGAAAACGCCAGCACAAATATTTGGCCCCAGCCGGGATCGAACTCACGACCCGAGCATTAGAAGTCCAACGCTCTACCATTCGACCACCCCGGCTCCCCACGTGCTGAAGGGAAAAAACAAAAAGAAACAAGAAAACAAGCTGAAAACGGCACAGAATTTGACCCAGCAACGACGAATCCGTGGCAGCTGGGTGGGCGCAGTCATCACACATTTTCTACGGCCTCTACGTGCATCATATGGCGGCTGCTTTGCAGACTGACTTGATATTAGCGATGGGCTTGGTGGAGGAGCGGGGACTTACTTACTTACTTAGGCCCCTGGCTCCACGTGGAGCATAGGCCATCGACAACCCTTCGCCATCGCACTCTGTTCTGGGCTATTCTTGCCACTCCAGTCCAGTTGGTCCCCTGCTTATATAACTCTGCCTCAGTGTCCCGCCTCCAGCTGTTGCGAGGCCGGCCTCTCTTCCTTTTCCCCTGTGGGTTCCATGTCAGGGCTTGGCGTGTGGTGCTGGATGCTGGCTTCCTGAGGGTGTGTCCAATCCAGCCCCACTTCCTCCGCAGGATCTGCTTGGCCGCTGGTTCCTGCCCTGCTCGCTCCCACAGCTCTTCGTTCCGGATCTTCTCTGGCCATCGGATGTTGAAGATGCGCCTCAGACAGGTGTTGAGAAATGTCTGGATCTTCTGCTGCATCGTCTTCGTTGTCCTCCATGTTTCGCATCCGTAAAGCAGAACTGACTTCACGTTGGAGTTGAAGATGCGAAGTTTGGTTCTTATGCTGACAACTTTGGATGCCCAGATATTCTTCAGCATGACCATTGCTGCTCTTGCCTTCCCGATTCTGGCTGTGACGTCTCGGTCTGTGCCTCCCTGTCCATCAACCACACTCCCCAGGTAGACAAAGGACTCTACCTCCCTGATGGGCTCTCCACCGACTGTGACTGGTGTGTTGGCAGTGGTGTTGATCTTCATCAGCTAGGTTTTCCTCCTGTTGATCTTGAGCCCTGTTCCGGCTGATGTGGCTTCCAGGCATGTAGTCTTGTCCTGCATCTGGCTGTGGCTGTGAGACAGGAGCGCCAGGTCGTCCGCAAAGTCGAGGTCATCCAGCTGCGCCCAGAGTGTCCACTGTATCCCGTTTTTCCTGCCTGTTGTGGTGGTCTTCATGATCCAGTCGATGACCAGGAGGAAGAGGAACGGGGACAACAGGCATCCCTGGCGGACTCCGGTCTTCACCTCGAAGCTTTCTGACAACTGGCCGGCATGGGCAATCCTGCAGCTCATGTCTTTGTAGGTGCACTGGATCAGGAAGATGATCTTCCCGGGAACTCCATAGTGCCTTAGCAGCTTCCACAGCGCCTCTCTGTCTACACTGTCGAAGGCCTTCTCATAGTCTATGAAGTTGATGTAGAGGGGGGAGTTCCACTCCAGTGACTGCTCAACAATGATGCGTAGGCTGGCGATCTGGTCAGCGCAGGACCTGTTCCTGCGAAAGCCCGCCTGCTGGTCTCGGAGCATAGGGTCGACTGCCTCCCTCATCCTCTCCAGTAGAATTCTGTTGAGAACCTTGCCTGGCACTGACAGGAGCATGATCCCTCGGTAGTTGCTGCAGTCCCTGAGATCCCCTTTCTTTGGCAGCTTGATGACGATCCCTTCTTTCCACTGGGCTGGCACCTCTTCCTTCTCCCAGATCTTGCTGAATAGGCTGTGCAGCATGTTGACGGCTGTCTCTGTGTCTGCTTTGATGGCTTCTGCTGGTATCTCGTCTGGCCCTGCAGCTTTCCCATTTCTCAGTGTCATGATGGCTTTCCTGATCTCCGCCTTAGAGGGCTTGTCGCAGTTGATGGGTAGTTCTGTCTCAGCTGGCGGGATGTCTGGTGGTGTTTCAGGGATGGGGCGATTTAACAGCTCCCTGAAGTGTTCTGCCCATCGCTTCAGCTGTTCCTCAGTTGTTGTCAGTGGGTGCCCGTTCTTGTCCTTCACTGGTTTGTCTGTCTGCTGAAACTTGCCCGCGAGCTTCTTGGTCACCTGGTACAGGTCTTTTAGGTTCCCTTGTCCGGCTGCTTCCTCTGCTTGATTGGCCAGGTTGTCGATGTAGTCCCTCTTGTCCTTTCTGGTGCTCCTCTTCACTTCTCTGTCAGCTGCTGTGTATTCTTCCTGTGCCTTTGCCTTAGCTCTTCTTGTTCGGCTCGTGTTCAGTGCAGTTTTCTTCTTTTTCCTAACTTCCAGCTTCTGGATGGTATCAGCAGAGATCCATTCCTTGTGTTGGGTCTTTCTCTTGCCAAGGACCTCTTCGCATGTGTCGTGCCAGAGTTTCTTGCTGTGTTCCCACTGTGTCTCGATATCCATTCCACTGTCTTCTATCAGGTCTTGCAGTGGCTGGAACCTGTTGGAAAGGCTGATCCGGAATGCTGCTTGTGTCTCTGTGTTCCTGAGTAGGCCAACGTTGTACCTGGTCCGTGTGTTGTTGGCGTTGGTGTGTCTCTTAAGCCGAAGTCTCAGTGTTGTAGCAAGAAGGTGGTGGTCTGATGATACATCGGCACCCCTCATCACGCGCACATCTCGCCACGATCTCCTGAACTTCCGGCTGATGCAGATGTGATCAATCTGGTTCTCCGTGACATGGTCCGGCGATCTCCATGTGGCCTTGTGGATGCGCTTGTGTGGGAAGATGCTGCCTCCTATCACTAGCTGGTTCAGGGCACAGAAGTCTGCAAAGCGCTCGCCATTTTCGTTCATCTGTCCCAGTCCGTGTGTTCCCATGGTGTTCTCATAGCCTGTGTTGTTTGATCCAATCTTGGCGTTGAAGTCTCCCATCAGTATGGTCATGTCCTTGGCTCCTCCTCTATCTATCACTGTCTGTAGTTGTTGGTAGAAGTCGTCTTTTTTCTCCTCTTCCGCATCATTGGTGGGAGCGTAGCACTGGATGATGTTTAGCTTGATGTCTTTCTTCTTGGTGATGAATTTGGCTGTGATGATGCGGGAGTTGACAGGTTCCCAGCCGATGAGTGCCCGCTGTGCCTCCGGTGCCAGCATCAGGGCCACGCCCTCAGTGTGGGGGGCTCCATCCTCTGTGTGTCCCGAGTACAGCAATTGCTCTCCCGATGAAAATCTCAGCTGTCCTGTCTGTAGCCACCTTGTCTCACTCAGTCCCAGTACTCCTATCTTGTAGTTCTTCATCTCTCTTGCTACTTGTATGGTCCTTCCTACTTCATACATTGTCCTGATGTTCCATGTGGCTACTCTCGTCATTGTCCTGGGTGTTAGAAGGGGGGTCGGCCTTGCAGCTTCCTTTCGGCTTTCACTGCAATGCGTCATAGGTCTCCGGGATGGAGACCCTTCCTTGCCCAGGTGAATGTTTTGGTTTGTTGCTGTCGATGCTTCTGTAACGTTATGTTTTTTTACAGGTAGGGCTGTTAACCCTACGCAAACCCGTTTAGCCTCTTGGAGAGGTGGTCCACATTCGTCTGACCTCTACCCTTCGACCTGTCCAGCTTGGGTGACCCTGCCAGGAGCACGTGCTCCCGCTGGCGTAGCTCTCTGGGTCATTGAGGTACACAAGCCACTACCCCACGACAAGGGTTGGACCATGTAGGGTGTGAAGCAGTGGAGCCTAGCAAATAGGCTGAGGGCACAAGATTATATGCCCAGAGCGCAGGCAATGGCTGAAGCGAGTAAGATTGTCGCCGGAAAAAAGGCACAATCCACCGCCCCACCTCCTGCCCCCACCAAGACCCCCAGGTCCGGCTGGAGACAGGAAACCGTCACAAGGGACCCGGCCCCGTGGAAGATACTCGACCTCGGCAAGCCTGGCAAGTCCAGCCAGGGCAAAAATTCCCTCCCCACCAAAGACAGTACGGCCACAAAGAAATCAGCGACGCCCGCTGTGGCCGCTGCGCAGGAAAGCAATCGTGACCCAGTCCAGTCTGGGCCACAAGGGAATCCTGACGGCAGGCAGGATCTGAAAGAGGAGAATGCCCGCCTCCGCGGTGAGGTGGAGAGCCTGAGGGGGTTACTCAGCAACCTCCAGACCACAATTTCGGACCTGAAGAATGAGATCAGGTCACTCAGGGAAGAAAAGGCACAACGGGAAGTACGGCCCGCCCAGCCTCTCCCTCTCTCACCTGAGACCGCGGCACTGATCCAGCAGGTCCTGGCGTCCATTCTCAATGGACAGAAGTAAAGGAGGTAGCCTTCCAGAGACGCCCCCTAGGGGACTGTCCTTCCTGCAGTGGAACTGCAGATCTGTGACCGGGAAGGCCCCCTTCCTACGCAGATACCTGCAGGGCAAACCAAAGGTGGACGTCCTCATGTTGCAGTCCCTGAATGTGAGACACCAGGCTCTCCCTCACCTGGACGGGTATTACTACCCTCCGGCAGTGGACATGGAGAAAGGGCGCGTCATGGTCGCTACGTACGTCAGCACTCGGCTAACATACGTGGATGCTGACCCGCTGACACACGTGAACCCCAGAACCCTTGGAGACTGCCGGCTCAACCTGAGAAGCCTGACAGTCTCGTTATCAGGGGGAAAGGAGCTCACGCTGGTAAATGTGTACTACCCAGACGGAATACCGGATGGGAGTGCCTGTGACTGGCTTAAAAACCTTGGTGCGCAGACACCAGACGCACGGAGAACTTGGGTGGTGGCCGGCGACTTTAATGCCAGCCACAGACTCTGGGATCCAGATGCAACGACGGCTGGCGGAAGGCACTTGGCAAACGCGGTTCTAGAATCCAACCTGAACATACTGAACGATTGTTCAGTGACCCGCATCGGCCAAGGTGGGCAGAGGAACAGCGCAATTGACATAACACTAGCTAGCCCAGCACTCTGCCTAGAGGCTACCTGGGAGACTGGAGATGACAATATGCAGTCAGACCACCTACCGATCCACATTACGCTGGATCAGGCCGTCCCCACGGAGGTGGAGGTCAACTCCGACCCAAAATACGCATATGACAAAGCAGACTGGGAGAAGTTCCGAACCCTTCTGGAAGCCGAATGCGAACACTTGAACCGCAACAGCCCTGACCAAGATATAGACTCTAAGTACGAGGAGATTAGAAGCATGATCCTCACCGCGGCCAACGCTGCGATCCCACAGTCACGCCCACAGCCCTCCGGTGGCGGCCGGCTGATAGGTGGTTGGTGGAACGCGGAATGCGAAGAAGCCACAGCAGAGAAAAGGCGGGTCCTTAGAGCGTTCAAAAGAAATATGACTGAGGAAAACAGAGAGCTGGTGCGGGCAGCCACCACTCACTGTAGCGAGGTTGCTGAAAAAGCCAGACAGGAACACTGGGAACGCTTCTGCACAGAGCAGGTGCAGGAACCCAAGGACAGCAGCAAGCTGTGGAGAATGATACGCTCTCACAGGCGAAGGGGCCGCCTACCAGAAAGGGCTCTACTTGTCAATGGCCAAAAGACGCAGACTGCCAAAGAAAAGGCCAATGCTCTCGCCGAGACATTTGCCAAGGCCAGTCAAACGGAACACCTCCCCCCAGAAATGAGGGAATACCGGCGGACTGAAGAACAGAGATTTGAGAAGTCGGAGAATGACGGTCAAGCTCCCTCCAACGGCGACCTGACGCTAGAGGAGCTACGGACGGCGATTGGCAGCCTCGGCTCGCAAGGCAAAGCGACTGGGCATGACCCAATCTCGTACCAGATGATTCGTCATTTTCCAGACAGAATGGTCAAAGTTCTTCTGGGCTTCTACCAGACCTGCTGGGACTCTGGTCAGATACCCAAGGCTTGGAAGAAGGCTGTAGTGGTGGCCATCCCCAAGGATGGCAAGCCGCCCCACCTCCCGACAAGCTACCGCCCGGTCGCACTAACATCCCACCTGGGGAAGGTGTACGAGAGGCTGGTCAGGGACAGGCTGGAGTACCATCTGGAGAAGCATGGCATAATCCCGCTGTGCCAGGCCGGTTTCCGTAAAGGAAGAGGCTGCATGGAACACGTCGCTAGTCTCACCAGTGAGATCAAGAAGGCAATGGCCAACAAACACTCAGTGGTGACCACCTTCTTCGACATCAAGCGCGCGTTCGACACAGTGTGGCATGCCAAGCTTCTAGACAAACTGAGCAGCATTGGCATCTCCGGGCGACTGTACCAATTTGTGCAGGCGTTCCTGGCAGACAGGAGGATCTCGGTGAGAGTCGGAGCCTCCCTGTCGGATGAGCACACCCTCGATATGGGCGTCCCGCAAGGCAGCGTGATTGCGCCTACCCTGTTCTCAGTCATGCTACACGACATTGAGGCCAAGGTCGGCAGGCCGGACATAAAAATGTCACTGTACGCAGATGACCTGGCCATTTGGACTGAGCTGCCCACTCAGTTGCCAGGAAAGACAGCTTTCATGAAAAAGCTGTACGAAAGATGGCGGACCAAATTTCAGTCGTGTGTGGATGACATCCAGGGTTACATGGGGCAGAATGGCTTCCAGCTCTCCCCGGAGAAAACATCACTCGTGGTGTTCTCCAGGACAAACGGAGCGAAGAACGCCATGTCCATACAAATCGGGAACGTGACCATCAAGCCTTGCAGCGAGGCTAAGTTCCTGGGAGTGACACTGAATGAACGCCTGCGGTGGCAGCCGCACATCAGCAATCTAACCGCAAAAGCTGCGCGATCAGTGAACGTGATCAAAATCCTGTCAGCTGAGAGATGGGCAACACCACGCAGCCTCATCCATCTAACGAACGCTCTGGTGAGATCCCGCCTCACGTACGGATGCGAAGCCTTCTTCGCACTGTCGAAAGCCGAATATCTGAAGCTTGAACGAGTTGAACTGGCAGCCCTGAAAACGGCAATAGGTGCTAGAAAAAGTGCGAGAAACGACCTGGTATATCAGGAAGCAGGCTGGCTACCACTCAGGGAGGAATGCAAAAGGAGGTGTGCCAACTTCCAGGCTGCCATGCACGCTACTGAGACCACCTTGGGAGATGGTCTCACAGAGACAGTCACCAAGGAGACCCTGATCCGGCAGGGTCTGGAAGTCAAAGCGCCACGAATATATCGGACGACCATCCCGATGGCGGAGCACACAAGTGACATCTGGTCAGAGTGCGGAGCGAAACCTGAGGTGGCACAAACTCCCAAGCCGGTCTTTCCTCCCTGGGAGCTGGCTAAGCCCGAGTACGAACACCGCTATGCTGAAGGCGCGTCAAAGAAAGCAGACTCTGCTCTTGCCACAACCCTGGCAAGAGAGAAGATTGAACAGCGCTTTTCCCAGCACCTGAAAATCTACACGGACGGCTCTGTCCTAGACTCAGGAGAGGTTGGGTGCGCCTTCGTGATCCCAGACCTTGGAATCACAAGACGCTACAAACTCAACGCCGGGTTAAGCATCTTCTCAGCAGAGATGTATGCAATCCTCATGGCCTGCACGTTTGTCAACGACATGCCAAACCCCCCGCTGGGGGTGGTCATTCTGTCCGACTCCAAGTCTTCACTCCAAGCCCTAGAGAGAGGGGGCACGAGGAATAGGAGTGATGTACAATGCGAGATCCTCTTTCTGGCCCATCAGATCATCACGAAGGGAACCGTCCTAGCCCTCATGTGGCTACCCTCCCACAGCGGGATCAGAGGAAATGAGCTGGCCGATCGCGCGGCCCGGGACGCCACCGGCGATGGCATGGAAGCAAAACTACTCCAGACACTCAGTGAAGTAAAAAGTAAGATACAAAGAGCGGCCCACACTCTCAGAGAGAGGAGACTCCGTGAATTGTGCGAAGAAAATGGCTGGGTCCACCTCCCGGGTGGCCAAAACCACGTGCCACTTTTCCCGCGCAGACACTCTGCAATCATCTGCAGAATACGCACACTGTGCTGCGCACACACATGGAGTAACGACCTCTGCCAGTGTGGGCAGCCCCCAGACGTCCACCACATTGTAAACGGTTGTGATGGCCTGCCCGCCAGCCTCCAGCCGGTCTGGGACCTGAGAGACAGATACTCACTGAAGACGGTAGACTTCCTCAAGCCACACCAAGTCCTAGGTGATAGGCCAATGAGAACCCTGGCCGACGCGATCGTCAGATCAGATCTGACAAAATGGTTCTGAACCCAAAAAGCGAGGGGACACCCCAGTGATAATCTAAAAGGCAAAAGTACGGATGACAGAACAGACTGAGGCACTGAAAAACAAACGCAGACCAGGCATCTGAAAGCCAAGCGAAGATCATCTGACGCTGACCAAAGCTAAGCAAATCAGCCCTCACACACCCCAAAGACACTCGCCTAGCCAAGCAGTCAAAGACGCACGCCAGGAACAACTTGTCCTTAAGGGCCAAAAGCCATAGGACGTAAAGCAAGCTAATGATGGTGATCATTTCAACATCACCTAGCTCCCCTCGAACTCTGTCTCTTTCTATCTATCTGTCTCTCTATCTGTTTGTCTGCCTGTCTGTCTCATTGTCTGTCTCTGTGTCTCTTTCTTCCAACAAACGTATATGAAAGATGTGACTAACATTAAAAATCCATGCAGCTGCCATACGGCATGCAATGGGGAATCAAGCAGAACATACTTCTAGAACCACATCGTTCACTGCTCAGAGGACAACTGGCAAAAAAAATTAATCCCACGTTTTCGGCCGGAGAGCCTTCTTCAGGGGGTATATAGACAAAACGACAGATACAACGTTGAAGTTGTAAGGAGAAGGTTATTTAGCTGAAAATTTGTTTGTCTTTTGTCCTCACAGCGTGTCTTGAGCCTTTTGGTTATCTCTTATCTTACACCCTCAGAATCTTTTTTTTTTTTGTCTGCCCTAACTCTTTGCCAGCTCCAGTGGTGTTCCTCCCAGGAAACGGGTGGAATTCACGGAGGGCTCGAAAGCTGGGGCAATTTTTATTTTGCATGATGATGGAGATGAGGATGATGGTAAGATGATGCTATGTAGGTCCGTGTGGTTTGGGACTGAGGGACAGGCCCGGGGAGCCGGGGTGGCCGAATGGTAGAGCGTTGGACTTCTAATGCTCGGGTTGTGAGTTCGTATCCCGGATGGGGCCAAGTATTTGTGGTGGTTTTTTTTCATCGTTGCCCCGTTTTTGATATCAGATGTATGTGATGGAAAAGGACGATAAACCCCCAAACCCCCACCCACCCACACCCACCCGCCCGCGGGACAGGCCCGCATTCCACGCTTCCCGTCATTAATTTCCCGGCGTTAACCAGGCCCAGGAACTACGGCACCTGCGGTTCCGGCTGTGTAATCATCCAAATCATAAGAACCGTTCTTTAAGGTCTGATGCAGTGATGATCATGAGACCATTCCAAACACCCACAGTCAGTCTGCAGGTGCACATAAACTGACATTTTCAGCTGCTAGGAATAGTTTGAACTTCATCTTGTAAATTCAGTGTCGACATCACGCTTTGCGCGTGCGTGCGTGCGTGTGTGTGTGTGTGTGTGTGTGTGTGTGTGTGTGTGTGTGTGTTGTAACACGAGCAGGATTGTTGACAGCAATGCATTACATCTTCGGCTGCCACACTCCCCCCCCCCCCCCCTCACACCTTTCACGCCCACTTAGCGTGGTCAGCTTACACGCATATCAAATGTCTTTAATTTTTTTTTGGGGGGGTGGGGGGAGGGGGAGTTAAAGTGCAACCCCACTCCCCTCTCCCCTTGCACGAGAGCAAAACCATTTTCCTGTTTTTCTCACACTGAGCTGTCACGGCTTGGAGCAGCTGATTGAAATATCGGAGCGAAAAGCAAAAAAAAAAAAAGCAAAAAAAAAGCGGGATGGAAACATTGACAAGTAACAAACTTGTGTGTGTGTGTGTGTGTGTGTGTGTGTGTGTGTGTGTGTGTTCTCATGTAAAAGCTCAAACTACTGCTGCCAATGTACAGGTATTAATTTTTGTTGTCGTTTTTGTTGTTTAATATCATTGTTGTCCCTTTCACTTTGTCAACTCCTCCACATCCCGATAGGGGAGAAAGGAATAAAATCTTTTGACTTTGACTTTTGACTTTGACTTTTGACTTTGACTTTTGACTTTGACAACAAACAACAACTCCGCTACCCCCAACACCGGCCCACATTTTCAAGCATCAAGTTGCAAACTGACAGTGGGAAGAAAAGTGATATTTTCGAAGCTATGACCGTTTTTGCAAAGGAAGTGGTGCCCCATTTGAAAATTGCGACCGTTTTTGTAATTTAGTGGCCTTAAAGTAGGGGGTGAGTGGTGATATAATAGGTGGCGCGTTGGATTTAGCCGCTGCGCTACTGAACGGCCGTCACCGCTGTCATGGCGATGAAGCGTGGGTTAGAGCCCAGGTCGAGCTTGTGATATCTGATACCGGGTTTTCCCGGCTACCGGGCTGCGCATCGGGGGTTTGTCTCCGGGTTATCCGGCTTTCCTCCCACAGCAAAATTGGAAATAGGATAGGTATAGGATGGCGCTGCACCGCGGCGACGCGTTTTTTTGTTTTTGTTTTAAGCCGTTATAGAAGGAACGGCCTCCCCTCTCACTGACATCCGCCATGCTCAGTCGTTAGCAGTCTTTAAATCTCACCTTAAAACACATCTTTTCTCCATGCAGTAGAACCAACCCTCCCCCCCCCCCCCATGCCCCTCCCCTCCCCGCTCTCCATCAGTCTCTGCATGCCACCTGCAAAAAAATCTGTGTGTGTGTGTGTGTGTGTGTGTGTGTGTGTGTGTGTGTGTGTTGTACGTTATATACGTTTATGTTTTATGTACGCGCCCTGAGCTCTTGTGAGATGGGGCGCCACAAATACCCTTTATTATTATTATTATCATTAAATTTCCCCTATCGTTTTAAACGACTGTTAGGTTGTCCCCAGTCACTAAGTCTAGCTAGTGGCGGGGACGTTAAGCAGCTGAAGAGGAAGAAGAAGAAGAAGCAGGTAGGCTTGAACCGGAAACTGGTCTCACGCGCCTGGCGGGCGGGAGCCTCGTCTGTGGACTTGACCTTTAAATTATATCGATTTATGCGAGCGCCTGCTTCTCGAACTCGAAGTAAAAACTGATGAAATAAACCTCCCGCCCCCAGTCACCCGCCTCCACAGAATTCGTGCAAAATCAAGATTAGTTTTGTGGTTAGGTGTTACTGGTGCACACACCTTGTGTGAAATACAACACCACGCCTAGTGTTTGCTGCGTCAGGTACATGTTATAACACACCTATTGCGTGACTCTACAAAAGTCAAGATGATCGCGATGGAGATTGCGAAGACTGATCGCGATGGAGATTGCGAAGACTGATTGAAAAGGAGAACGAGGCGAATTGGTGACAATTTAAAAAAACAAAACTATGATGGTCAATAGGGGGCAATAATGCATTAGAATGCATAATAAATTAGAAGTTTCTAACTAACTAACTAACTCACTAACTCACTAACTAACTAACTATTTAGTTGACTATCTAACTAACTATTGCGTTGACATTTCTTACTACCCGACTAACTTAGTAACTACTGAGCAGGCATAACTAACTAACTAACTAACTAACTAACTAACTAACTAACTAACTAACTAACTAAGTATTGAATTGACATTTCTTACTACCTGGCTGACTTACTGACTAACTATTGGGCAGGCATAACTAACTAACTAACTAACTAACTAACTAACTAACTAACTAACTATAGATTTGACATTTCTCACTACCTGGCCAACTTACTGACTAGTTATTGGGCAGGCATAACTAACTAACTAACTCACTCACTCACTCACTCACTCACTCACTCACTCACTCACTCACTCACTAACTAACTAACTAACTAACTAACTAACTAACTAACTAACTAACTAACGAGCAGAAGTTTCTAACTAACCAAATGACTCGCTGACCGTTGACTTTGTTAACTAAGTAACTAAATGACACAGTGAGACTAGACGTTCTCGTTATACTACTTACACAAGTATACGCAGCTCAGCTTTCAAAAATTGTGCGAATGCATAACAGGGCTTGCATAAAAAAACAAGGTCAAGGACACAGCGGTTTTTTTCTTGGTTGTTGTTGACATATTAGAGATATCATTACAGGACTACGTTTTTTGTTTCAGGAAACACCCCCCCCCCCCCACACACACACACACCCACCCACCCACACCCCCTACTCCCCCCCCCCACCCCACACACAATGTGTGGTTGTAAAATGTTTTTACAGCAGTATCTGTGTCTGTTCATGTACACACTTTGGAGAGCAGCAATGATCTGCCAGTGTACTTGCACTATTCCTTTTACCCTGTGTGCGTGTAAGCGAGTTGAGCTGGTGTGCGCGCAAGCACGCAAAGCTACATAATCTGGCATAATGCCCTCTCTAATTAATATAATGCCTGACCAGACACCGGGGAGGCTTTTCTGACCGAAGTACATCCTCCCTCCGAATAGCTTTTCAGCCCCCAGTGCAGTCAGACAGGCCGGCAGTGGTCAGTCAGCACGCTATTATTTTCACCTGCGTGCGTGTATGCAAGTGAATGAGTATATTGTACTGCCATGCATGCAAGTAATTATGATCGAGCATAACACCCTCCACCATTTATATAATGCGTGTACCATTTCTTCGGGAAGGCTCTTCTGATTAAAGTACATTCTCCCTCCGAAGAGTTTTACAGGCATATTGATTGCAGGCGGGGGAAGTGCATGAGTGTATAGTGTGTGCACGCGTAAGCATGCAAATCTATGAAATCTGGCGAATCTTTTAAATAAGTGACACAACTATTGCAAGTAATTTTATTGTATTTCATGTTGCTTTCAGTCTGTCTGCTTTAGTTTTTTTGGGGAGCCGGGCCGGGTGGTCGAATGGTGGACTGAGCGTTGGACTTCTAATGCTCGGGTCGTGAGCTCGATCCCGGCTGGGGCCGAATATTTGTGCTGGCTTTTTCATCGTTGCCCCGTCTTTGATATCACCCTATGTGGTGGAAAAGGACGTTAAACTCCCAAACACCCACCCCACCCTGCTTTAGTTTTGTATTGGCTTCTTGGTTTGTTTGAGTTCGTTATACTGCTGCTGTATGTTGTGTTCTGATTTATGTCTGTCTTGTAAACGTCTGAAAATAAAATTAAAATTATGCCCCAAAGGATGAATAATAAAAAAAAAAATCTGGTCAATCTGCAAAATCAGTGCAGTGCTTGACCATTCTCCGGGCAGGTTCTTCTGAGCAAAGTACGTCCTCCCTTGAAGAGTTTTTTTTAATGTCCCATTGCAATATGATGCTTGACCATTCACCGGAAACGCTCTTCTGACCAAAGTATATCCTCCCGCCGAAGAGGCTTTTCACGTCCCATTGCAGTATATAATGCTTGACCATTCACCGGAAAGGCTCTTCTGACCAAAGTACATCCTCCCACCGAAGAGGCTATTCAGCCGGGCCCCATGCAGTCAGTGTGCAAAAAGACAATTCCATACTCCGTTCCAACGAGGCGAGCAACCAAGCAAGCTAAAGCTTAATTAGTGGCCAGCCTAACAGGGCTTGATGACTTTACCAGCATCAGTTGAAGACTTTTTTTGTGGTGGTGGTCTCTGGCCGGAGCCCCGCGTATGTCCGTCCGGATTTTTAGGCGGACTTCCTTTTCTGTCTTTGGTTGTAAGCCGATTGTGTCCGTCCTCAGGAGAGGGAAATGAAACTGAGTCCCTCTTCTGTCCAGAGCCTTCAGATCCTCTTTTGTCTCCTCATTACTCGCAGCTGGGTCGCAGAAGGACTAATCAGTCCGATACTGTCGCTATCTTCTTTCTGGTCAGTAATCATATAATAAGACTTTTAACGGTACATATACCCTGTAGCGGTATTTGGGGTTTTATACACAATGATCAGGCATTTTGTCTTGGGGTTCGGTAGCGTATGAATCATTCCTTTGATGAGGATTTCTCATCCTACGTTTTTGTACTAATGGGGACTTTACCGCGCCTTGGAAACGGGGATGGTGGTTGAGTGTGGGGTTTAGGGCACCGATGTCCCAAAGAGAAAGGGGTGGCGAGTGAATTATGCGCATGCACGCATGCACGCACGCACACACCCACGCACGCACGCACGCACGCACGCACGTACACCGACCAAAGAAAAACAACAACAACAACAACAAAAAAAAACAACCAAAAAACAAAACACCCCCCTTCCCAAACAAACAAACAAACGCACGAACGCTAGCACGCACGCACGCACGCACGCATTCACGCACACACACCGAACCAAAGAAAAAGAACAACAAGAAACAAAACGACCCCCCCCCAAAATAAAAACAAAAAACAAACAAACAAACGAACAAACAAAAAACCCCACAACCATCAAAACAAAACAAAACTGAACACAATACAACAACCAAAAAACCAACAAGAACCAAAACAAACAGACAAACAACAACAACAACAAATAGAAAACAAGAACAACAACAAACCCAAAACAACAACATTAACTACGACAACAACAACAGCAACAACAAAACTTCATCAGTATCCGATTCACTATTGGAAAATAGCGCTGGTAGGTTGACATAATATCATCATCAGTAGTAGCAACAGCAGCAGCAGTAGTAGTAGTAGTAGCAGCAGCAGCAGCAGCAGCAGCAGTAGTAGTAGTAGTAGTACTAGTAGTAGTAGTAGTAGTAGGTAGTAGTAGTAGTCCGAGGACAGTCTAGGTTTAGCCTTAACCTCAAATCAAAGATGGTAGAAGAATAATTAGAGGAAAAGAACAGGTTTTCTTCCAAGAACTTCGGTCAAATACTGCTGTATATATAGTTGTCCAACTGATCGATACTGACAAGAAGCCAGGCGGCGTAATTCCTACCGTTACTTTAGTCATGGTGCCCCTCTCCTGTAATGGAGGGTCAGGGACCCAACCATAGAAAAAACAAAACAAAACAAAAAACACCATACGTTAATAATTATCTTTGTGGTGGCTGGACCAATATTTATATAATAATAATGGACACTGAATAACGCTCCATGAAAATATGCTCTTTACCTTTACAAGCTACAGTGCGTGCGTGTCTCGGTGCAAAATGTCCAATCCTAACACTGCGAGTTGAGGTTCACCGTGCGCCATAGGGGATCCCAGTCTAACTACCGCCGACGGCCAGTTGAAGCCGTGAACATTTCAATCAAGCTCAGCTAGTAAACATCACCGTACAGCTTAGGTACGCTGCCTTTTGTCTTGCATTAGCCTGACGTTTTCCTATGCTTAGCCACCACAATGTTTGTTGCGGTTGGATCCCTAACCCAGGATGTGACTTCTCCGATCACTCATGGGTTACCCGAACTACCGTTACTTGAACTCAAGAAGTCAGGGCCCATATGTAAAACTCGAGGTTAATTTAACCCACGGCTACGGGCCTAACCCAGACTAGGACAAAAGAAACCCCAAAACAAAATTTTATTTAAAAAAAAAAAGAGAAAAAAAAAGGAAGCGAAGAAAGAGAAAAATCCTTCTATAACGGCATAGGCACCTTGCTGGAATGGACCCGCTTCCTGATTAAAAAAAAAAAAAAGAAAAAAAAAAAAGAAGAAAATTTAACCCTAGTGTTACATGTGTTAATTCCGATTTTACGATTAAAAAACCAAAACAAAACAAAACAAAACAAAACAAAACAAAACAAAACAAAACAAAACAACAACAACAACAATGCTGACGTCGTTTAGTTCGAGGTTAGACTCTAACCCAGGGCTAAACTCCCTAACCCCGACTTTTACATGCGGGCCCTGAGTTCTCTCGGGCTTCTGTGTGCATAATAAACGAACCGTCACTCCGCACGTGCTCGCTGTATCGCGATCGGGATGAAACCTGCAGCTTGTAAACCTCAAGATTCCATTTCACATTTCATCAGTCAGTGGCAAGACAGAAGTTAAAGGCCCTGTTTCTAAAAAAGATTTGTAGGCTCACAGATCGTTCTGAGCTGTTTTTGCCAGCCGGGAATTAGTCTTTGTGGCTTGCGCGGCTTTAAGCCCTAAAAACTCACTCACTCACTCACCCTGAGCTGTTTTTGGCGTTGGACTTCTAATGCTCGGGTCGTGAGTTCGCATCCCGGCTGGAGCCAAATATTTGTGCTGGCTTTTTCCTCGTTGCCCCGTCTTTGATATCACCCGTCTGTGGTGGAAAAGGACGTTAAACCCCCAAACACCCACCCACCCACCTTGAGCTGTTTTTGTGGTGTCAAGTGTCAGGACATACGCACAAATACAGCCATAGACAGACTTGCGCTGAGCTGACTGAAGCCAGAAGTGTAGTAGTCGCTGCTAGTGTTGCGGATACTCGACCTGGTAGCACGCTGCAGTCAGCAAGGGAAAAATTAATGGCAGACGTCGTTGACGGAGAGTTGAGTTTTCCTCGTCCGCACCACCATCAAACGTTTGTGTGTTGCATTCGGAGCTCTGCTAATTTCTAGCGTACAGCTACAGTCACAAGCACAAGTTACGAAATCAAAAGTCTCCCTATATCAGCCTAGTAACAGCGCCTTTAAGACTGGCGAATATGGAGCGGACAGTAATTTAATCTAATTTTATTTTTCGCTTTAGGGATTGGTACTTATTACGGTTGAAATGCAATACTTGGATGGCCTTGCAGACGTGCTGAGATTTTTGCCGCCTGAACGTCGATGCGTGCGCACGTGTCTTAGAGAGGTGCTTGTGGGTAAACAAGTGTTAATTCCGATTTTACGATTAAAAAAAAGGACAACAACAACAACAACAACAACAATGCTGGCGTCTAACAATAATTATCGTACTGTAAAGATGGGTGGGTGGGTGGGTGGGTGTTTTGGGGTTTAACGTCCTTTTCCACCACATACGGGTGATATCAAAGACGGGGCAACGATGAAAAAGCCAGCACAAATATTTGGCCCCAGCCTGGATACGAACTCACGACCCGAGCATTAGAAGTCCAACGCTCTACCATTCGGCCACCCCGGCTTCCCACATACTGACAAGAAATCAAACTGTTGCGAGAGAGACAATGACAATGACAACGACAATCCTTTATTTTCCAACGGTAGAAGATTTTGGACAAAAGGCCAGCTTGCAACCTTGCCGTTGCTAGACTACAGTACGAGAGTAAAAGTAAGCTTAGGATTATACACATTACAGACATTTAAAACTGAAATACAAGAAGGCGGCGAATAAGCATAAGAGAGAGAGAGAGAGAGAGAGAGAGAGAGAGATGATGATGATGATGATAATGATGATGAAACTTTATTTATCAACGGTAAAAGTTTTGACAGAAATTCGCCAGTTTGCAAACTTGCCGTGGCTAATACTACAGAGACTATCTACTAAGGAAAAAAGGGAGCAAAATGTAAAAGGTATTATGCACTAAACTACAAGAAACAAAACCATAGAGAAAATCGTCCATCAGGTCAAAACGCAGTCACACACACGTACGACCTTTGTAAACACAAATCACTGATATAATACTGAATTGATGTAAAATAAAAAATAAAAATAACAGGTTGCCGCGTAACGTACGTTACGTGCGATCCATCAGGTACTGTTTGAGTGCACGCTTAAACGTAGAAGTAGATATAATTTAGTTTCAGGTGTGAAAGGAGCGAATTCCATTGTAATGCTCCATTGAAGGAAAGACTTGTTTTGAATAAGTCAATACGGGGTAATGGTATAAGCGCAGGATGCCATTCCGAGAGAGAGAGAGAGAGAGAGAGAGGCAGGCGACTCGGTGACTAGAGCGGAAGACTCCATCAGGAAATTTGAGCAGCCGTCAGTGGTCACGAAAGGGGATATTATTACTCATGCATGTAGTTAATTCCATTTGCAGTGAATGCAGCTCAGAAATGTTGGAGTAACGTTTACCCGGTGCGTTAGAGTTAACTGGAGTAAACTTTCTTTATTCGGGAGCTCATGCTGTTCCTATGAATCGTTTGTAGTTGCTGAACCAGCTTCACACACAGACACACACACGCGCGCGCGCGCGCGCACACACACACACACACACACACACACACACACACACACACACACACACACACACACACACACACACACACACACACACCCCCTAGATAAAACCGGACTGCAGCTGTTCTTTGAAATGTTAAGCGGATGCCTAATGTCTGACATTGTCGGTAGATAGCCCGGGGCAACTTGACGTTAGAGACTTTTCTGATTTCGAGGAGTTTGAGTGCAAACTGAGTAGGCTACCCCCGAAATGTCACCGAGACACAAGGAAATAGGAAATCACGTAGGCTACACGACATCGTTGCATGATACTGCTGAAATTACGGATCGACATCCATTTGTGAGTTGCTGACGGCAATGAAATGAACCTTTGTAAGTTTGTTTTACAATGGTGGAAGGTTTTGGTCGGCTGCTGCATCTACAAAGTAAATACTACTTCTACTACTACTACTAAAAAATAGGGCGTCTATCCCCGGGGAACGAGCTCTAATCGCCTTACAATCTAAAAATGAAGTGAAAAACATAAAACAACAACTCCTCTTTCTCGCTGTTAAAAGTACATGCACCACAACAAAACAAAACAGTAACAATAATAATTGCAACACACACACACACACACACACACACACACACACACACACACACACACACACACACACACACACACACACACACACAGATTTTTTTGCAGGTGGCATGCAGAGATGAAGAGCGAGGAGGGGAGGGGCATGGGGGGGGGGACACACACACACACACACACACACACACACACACACACACACACACACACACACACACACACACACACACACACACACACACACACACACACACACACGCATATCGAGTGCATGCAGAAAACTCGCTAAAGAATGATGGACAAAACATATCACTGACAAAAAGAAAGAGAGAAAGAAGGAGAGATTAAAAGAAAGAAAATGAACGCATCCTAGACATGAACAAGATCTTTAATATGTTTATATATAATCATAAGAAAGAACAATGACATTAGACACAGAAACGCATCGGGGCGGTCGGTGGTCTAGTGGTTAAGAGACTTGTCACCAATGCAAGAGGTCAGGGGCAAAGAATTTTTCCTTCTCGTATGTGGCACCGATCATTCGGGCCGATCGTCGGGGGTTCTCTCCGGGTACTCCGGCTTCCCCCCCTCTGCTTTAGAAATGTTCAGCCCACCAAATTTGAAAAAAAAAATCCAATTCTAAATCCCGAAACTTAAATAGCTGAGCTGACCCTTCGCACCACGTGATTGTAATGTGTTTATGTCCAGTGTGTGAGAGAATGCGTGTGATTCACGTGAGCGTGGGTGTTGGGTTCAGTTCGCGGCGCTTTGAGCCGATTCGTGAAATTGGGTAAAGCGCCTATACAATACTCATTATTATTATGGCTTATGATGAGTTTTGCAAGTGAACAAAACGGAAGGGACGACCGATTGCATTCAGCTTATTCTGCCGTAAGTCAGTATCACATGTGCCAATAAAGAATTAAATTTTACTCGTGACCATTAGTCAGGGATGTGCTGTTTGCCTTTCCAGGAAGCCCCTGGTAACTGTTGCTAGGGTCCACAAGCAGTGTCTCTTCCTTCTGTTGTCTTCTTGTGTAGACTCGAAGTTTGATCTTTTAAATTTTTCTGATTGGAAAAAAAATCGCTTTAGGTTGGAGTGGTCTATTGATACCGCTGAAGCAGGGAGATATTTTCTTGACTGTTGCTCAAGAGAAAGCACGTGATCAATAGGAAGAAGTCAGTGCATTCTACAATAAATCATTGTCAGCCAAGAAAGCATGAAACTCCACTCGTTTCTTTTTTTCCCCTTCTTTTTGTTGTTGTTTTGTGAGTACACACAGAACATCTCTGTCTGTCTGTCTGTGTCCGTCTCTGTCTCAATCCTTCTCTCTGTGTCTGTGTGTCTGTCTGTCCGTCTCTGCCTCTGCCTCTGTGTGTGTGTGTGTGTGTGAGTGTCTCTCTGTCTCTCTCTCTGTCTCTGTCTCTCTGTCTCTGTCTCTCTCTGTCTCTCTCTGTCTCTCTGTCTGTCTGTCTGTCTGTCTGTCTCTCTCTCTCTCTCTCTCTCTCTGTCCTGTATTGTTAATTTATCAGATTTTAGGATTAATTTAGTCTGCCATTGCAATACTGTGACACTCTGTTTCACCCTGAGCATTACTGTACGCTTTGCTTGTTTACGCTCATTAATTGTTCAGTCATATTACGTTCCGTATTGCAATAAACTTGTTTAAACAACAACAACAACAACAACAACAACAACAACAACAACAACAACAACAACAACAACAACAACAAACCAAACCCAAAAAACAACTAGAAAAAATAAAAACCTCCACTCGTGACTGACAAACAACGAAAAACGAAAATCAAGCACCAAAAAACCCCAACTCGTGACTGACATAAATTGAAACACGAAAAACAACAACAACAAAAAAAAAAAACAACAACCCACTCGTGACTGACAACCCTTGATGTATGTGCGGCAGATATCGATGCACGAGAGCATTCCACGGCTTGCGGTCGAGGTCGGTAGTAAGTTAAAGTAAAAAGTGAGTGCATTAGCAGACGTAACAAGAGTCCTCGCGCACTACTGGCCAGTCGACATCTTCAGTGTACCTTTCCGGTTAAGCGTACGGCTACGCGACTGCCAGTCAGCATGTTTCCGTACTCGGCTGGTTGCTGGCGGGCAGGGGTTTTTTCCGCACACGCAGCCTGCGGCGTTGCAAGGTTTGGGCAGTGATTGGTCAATTGGCTGTACGGGGCTGCCTGCAGCTAGCTGGCTGCCAGGAAAAATAGGACGGCTTTCTATTCCCGCGCCGGCACGGGCAAGGGGGATATGCCAGCTGGCCGCCAGCGATTTACAGCGTTTCCAGCCCTGCAAGTGCCGATCCTGGCAACGTGTAGCAGCGGCCTTTAGTGTTGAATTGTTTCCTAAAGCATACAAACTTACGGAAACTAATGGTTTCACGCAAGCGCGGACTATGTCAGTTCTACATAAACTTACCGGAAACAGAGATAAGACCACACTGACAAAGCTTGTCACGTGATAACAGAAAACGCCGGGGGGCAGTTTAAACCTTTCCCCGGGCTAAAAAGTGCATATGTCAAAGT
>JACVVK020000003.1:2167500-2260000 GCA_018292915.2 Batillaria attramentaria
TGACATCAGTAATGGGATGAGCGGGGGTCTAACAGATAGCCTGTCCGACTTAGCAGGTGCACTACCGAACGACCGTCACCGCTGTCACGAGCGAAGCTTGAGTTCGAGCCCAGTGATACCGGTTTTTCCTGGCTACCGGGCTGCTCATCGGGGGTTTCTCTCCAGATCCTCTGGCTTTGCTCCCCCAGGAAAATTCAAAATAGGACAGGTCGGTTGGGTGGCGCTGCACCGTGACGACGCGCTTCCCCCGGGGGAAGCAGCTCGATTTTCCCGAAAGGAATAATGAAGTAGTTAAAAAAAAATGCTAAACAGCGCTGCGGAGAGCGAAGAAACAGCCAAAAGAACGATTACAGCCGGACACTGTTCAAATAAAAAACAAAACAAAAAAAACTTACTTACTCATTTAGGGCTTTACGCCGCGCAAGCTACAAAGACTATTTCGCGGCTAACAAAAAACAAACAAATAAACAAACATTCAGCAAGTATTCGTCACCGACAGGAACATGGTAATTTTTACGGCACACATAGAAAGCCACTTTGCCTACCTTCCCTCCCATACTTCTCTTTGCCGCAGGGAAACCGTTGGGTGAGAGAAGTATATGTGCCATTGAAGAGAACGGGCTTCCTCGCGTGCTCCTATCATTAAGGGCTTTCACAGCATGCCACACAGAAGCAGAGTTAGAGAGAGTCACACTCTTTCTGTCAGTCAAAGTGGGAAAAAATTTGCCTCTGTTTTTTTTTAATGTTTTTTTTTAATTAAAAAAAATCAGACGTTTGTACAATCTGCAATTTTTTTTTATGTTTTATAATCAAACACGACGACACTGGAGACAATGATCTCTCTGTTTTAGTTTGTGTTTTTGTTTATTTGATTAGGAGTTAACCCTTTCGCTGCCACCGTCGCAAAATTTCATGAATGACACCCGTAGCCCCATTGTTAAACTTGTTGAAAATCCACTCACTCCAGACGCCGAAACAAAACTCTCTACTGACCTGCAAGTTTCTCTTCCTTGTTAACACCATCTGATTTGAAAGGATGCTATCTGTGAGTGACACATAATGTGTGTGGCAGTGAAAGGGTTAAAGTTCAGTGTATCTGGCCTCTTTCCTGCACAGCTTGCAAGATCTACGCCTTCCTTGGCGGGGTGGCAGGCTTTGTGTCCATCAACACACTCACCGCCATGGCCTGCGACCGTTACAACGTCATCTACCGTCACAAGGGCCTCATGAAGACCGGATCACGACGTCACTCCTTCGGGCTACTGGTGTCCGTCTGGATCTACTCCATCTTCTGGTCGGCGCCGCCGTTTTTCGGCTGGGGCTACTTCCGGTTGGACGGGGGCCGCATCTCGTGTTGCTTCGACTATCTCACCCGCAGCACCAGCAACGTCTCGTACATCATCGCCATCTTTGTTTTTTGCTTTGGGATACAGGTGGGGATAATAATAACAATAACAACAAGAACATTATTATTATTATTGTTACTATTGTTGTTGTTGTTGTTGTTGTTAATAATAATAATAATAATAATGAGTATTGTATAGGCGCTCTACCCGATTTCATGAATCGGTTCAAAGCGCCGCGAACTGAACCCAACACGCACGATCACGTAAATCACACGCATTCTCTCACACACTGGACATAAACACATTACAATCACGTGGTGCGAAGGGTCAGCTCAGCTATTTAAATTTCGGAATTTAGAATTGCGCTTATTTTTCAAATTTGGTGGGCTGAACCGGCATTTCCAAAGCAGAGGGGGAGGAAGCCGGAGTACCCGGAGAGAACCCCCGACGATCGGCCCGAATGAAGGGTGCCACATACGAGAAGGAAAAATTCTGTGCCCCGAGTGGGACTCAGTCGAACCCCTGACCTCTCGCACTGGTGACAAGTCTCTTAACCACTAAACCACCGACCGCCCCATAATAATAATAATAATAATAATAATTGCATTCCGTGTCAGAACGTACTGTCTCTCTTCTTTCTATCTGTACCGATAGTACTTTCTGACAGGAATCCCTAGATCATGACGGCGAAGTTGGCAATCCTATAAAACATCTGCAGCCGAGCGTTTTGAACGTAAGGTGGGGGGGGGGGGGCCTTAGCATAGCAAGAGTTAAAGAGTGTATGGTTCTCAGATGACTATTAATTTTTGTACCGTGGTTTCAGAGCATGTCAGGGCGGAATGCATACTTCGTCCACACAGTTTTTCAGCCCAAACGGACAATGGTTTCCATCAGCAAAGACATTTTTTTTTTTTTTTACCGACCGCATGCTAACTTAATTTTCCCAGGCTATTGATACGTAGCACATTGAAGTAGGCTGGCTTTTAACTGCCTTTATCCCACACAAATGCTTTTGTTCCTCTGCTATGTGGTGGAAAAGGACGTTAAACCCCCAAACACCCACCCTTTGTTCCTCGCCACAAATACGACATTGTCATGCTAAGGGCAACTGTAATGAGATTGGGTTGAAAAACAGGTATTTGAAGAAAATGTAACATGTGTGTTTATGTACGGTTACGCAATAGGCTGCTTCTTTTTGTGCGGCCAATCATTTTGTTTTGGTCGTTTGGGACAGTTTATAAGAGATTTTACAGCGGGCACACGCACACACACACACGCATGCACGCACGCACGCACGCACGCACGCACGCACGCACGCATGCACGCACGCACGCATGCACGCACGCACGCACACACACACACACACTATTTACATCCGCCTCTTACATAAAATTTGGCAGTTCGACGAATTCATGGTACACTAAGACAGGCTTAACAGAGGTTTAACTATCAA
The DNA here is from genome assembly GCA_018292915.2 of Batillaria attramentaria. Lineage (NCBI taxonomy): Eukaryota > Metazoa > Mollusca > Gastropoda > Batillariidae > Batillaria > Batillaria attramentaria. The sequence continues at coordinate 2,170,300 of JACVVK020000003.1, forward strand.
AGGCTTGGCGGTAGAGAAAGGTCTTCAGATGGGATTTAAAGAGGGTAGTGAGGTCTGATCCTTTTTCCATACGTGTGGTCGGTGTGTTTCAGGTGGTCGTGATCCTGTTTTGCTACGCCAACATCGTGATGGGTGTGTGCCGGCACGAGCGCAGCATCACCCGCGCCAACATGGAGATCCACCAGCAGAACAACCACATGCACCTCTATTACACGCCCCACGAAGTCAACGACACCATCACCGCTAACAACACCGCCATCAACTCCGCCACAACGACCACAGCGACACCCACAGCGGTGGCGAGCAGCGCCGACAGCAGACCGTCGCGACGGCACGCGAGGAAGCGGCGCGTGGAGCTTCAGGTCACGCGACTGGTTCTCTTCATCATTCTCTCCTTCTGCTTCTGCTGGACGCCTTTCGCGGTGGTCGCCCTCATCGGCGCGTTCGGGGATGCTCGCCTGGTGACGCCGCTTGTGTCTGTGCTGCCCGGTGTGCTAGCCAAGATCTCAACGGTCATAAACCCTATCCTCTACGCCATCGGGCACCCCCAGTACCGGAACGTGCTCCTCAAAACGTTCCGTAGAGCGCAGCACACGTGCCGGGCTCCCCCAGAACAGGATGGCAATATGGCGGGTCGGAGGACTATGGCGAATAACGGGGGTATGGGATATCTCTCCAGCATGTACTTCGCCTCCGTTATGCGCGACACGGAATCTGGGGTTCGGATGACGGTGCAGCTGGCCGATCGGCTTCCTAGTGACGCCACGACGGTATGACGTCGTGACGCATGTAGGGAAAACAATCCACCGTTGCCTGATTGGTCGCCATGCAGCCCCCTGGTGATGCAGCATGACGGTATGACAAGGTATGACGCGTATGTGTGGGGCAGACAATCCACCGCCGCCTGATTTTCGGTGCCTGGCACGCACTGGTGACGCGACGACGGTATGACATCATGACGCGTGTATACAGGGAAGACGACCCACAATCATTGCCTGCTTCTCTGCCCCTGTTGGCGCAACGACGGTATTACGTCATGACGCGACTGTAGGGGAGACAACCCACAATCATTGCCTGATTCTCTGCCCCTGATCTGAAGACACTGGGGAAGCACGCTTGCAAAGGAGACAACATCATGCACTGCAAGCATAGTCGATGGAATCAGTCTAGCATGTCCATGGTAAAGTGAAGATTTGGAATCGGTATCCGGACTGTGTTTGTGGTGTTAAAATCATTACGATTGACATGGACAGTGTTGCATTTATAAAATTATGTACGGCCAGTTTAAACGTGAGGTTTGTTTATGGGACCTAAAAATACTCATAACAGAGCGAGCGAGCGAGCGAGCGAGAGAGAGAGAGAGAGGGAGAGACAATGACAATGACACTTTATTTTCCAAGGATAGAAGATTAGGTGCGCAGACCTGTCTTACATCTTGTCCTTGCTACTCTACACACACACACACACACGGTTGCTAAACTACTATCAGCTGCTACAGTACTTAATAAGGTGAACTCATAGTCAGTAATATATAAACAAGGCAAAGCACGTTTCAAAATTCAAAAACAAACACCACACACTAATACATGTACATGTAGTACAAACAATATGAAGAGAGAGAGAGAGAGAGGTGGGGTTGTGTTTCTTTTTTAGGTAATACGAGTACAATAAATATGCTACTGATTGCAAATTTGTAACGTACGTGCGCCAGCGGATGAACCCAAAGGCCTTACTTTTTCTCCCAGCAATTCTAGTCAACGAACCATGTTTGTTTTTAGGGTTTGGTGTTCCAGTGTATGAATGTACATGTGTTCATGTTCTTGGGCCCCTCAACCCCCCGGCGCCCCAGCTGATTTGAGTGTTTGGTGTTCCAGTGTATGAATGTACATGTGTTCATGTTCTTGGGCCCCTCAACCCCCCGGCGCCCCAGCTGATTTGAGTGTTTATTATTCATGTTTACGATGACATTGTGAGAAAAGCTGGAACCGTTTTTTCAAAACGATTATATTTGGTGTATTTTCTTGCACTTCATATTGAAATGTGTGTGTGTGTGTGTGTGTGTGTGTGTGTGTGTGTGTGTGTGTGTGTGTGTGTGTGTGTGTGTGTGTGTGTGTGTTTGCGCGCGAATGAGGGGGTCCCGAAGGGAAGATTCTTCATAAGGACTGACGTCATCAGTCTCATAGTTTGTCTTTAACTCTTAACCCCCAAAAGCACGTGATACGTGGAGTGTTTTGTTTTCTTCCAAAAGATTTGAGGGCGGTTTTGAATTTAGAGTGATAGCGTGTAGCTGTATGTTGTATGATGTTGTAAGATATGTATGGTGCACATTTTACGTAGTAAAACATTACCTTTAGGCTGTTCGAAACGTAAAACGTTTCTGTGTATGATTCGAGCCAAATGTCCCAGTATTGGGATGATACACATCTCTGATTTTCATTCTTGGTTTTGTAATAAGCATTATGGTAAATGTGTTCATTCCATTTTGACTGTTCTACATTGTGTGTTCACTGAATATAATACCACAATATGTATATGCTGGTTGTGCAGCCGTCGTTCTTACTGTTGTTTCTTCGTGTGAAGTGTGAATCATTAAAAGAGGCCTTGCACGTTACAACCAAAAACACAACGACTGATAACGAAAACCGCGAGCCTTGTTTGCTGTCTCGTAGTCTTATGACTTGCTTATCTCTGTCGTGAGAGCCCGCCGGCGGGCTGGGCCGGTTTGTCAGTTAAACTGTAATATTATATGGGACAAGCGCTGGTCGGGTATTACTAGCCCATACTGCACGGGGGTGAACCACGTGACTTGAAGGTTTCGAAAGGGACGGGGATTTTCGAAGAGAGAGATGATAGGCGACAAATGACAAAATAACAGTTTTTTTTCCTCTGAAGAAAAATCGATCGTTCTGCAGAAAAAGAGCACTTTTGTGGAGAAAAAATGGTTTTCTGCAGAAAAAATACGGAAATGACAAAACAACACCTGTTTGTCGCAGAAAACTGACTTTTCTGTAGAAAAAGCAAGGTTTTTTTTTTTTTGCAGAAACCACTTGCAAGAGATCACAAGTAAGCAGATTTTCTGCAGAAAAAAAAATTGTGCAGTAAAGTCGGTTTTCTGCAGAAAAAAAATGCTATTCCGTTTTTATACTGAAAAACGGGATTGTAGAATTATCCTACAGAAAAACTGATTTCGGAAATCCCCTCCTCTTCGGAAACCTTCGAGTCACGTGGTTCACCCCCCCCCCCCCCCCCGTATATCCCGGCCCAACTGGCTAACTGTGTCTGTCCACGAGCGGGCTTTAACTTAAAGTTTGATATGTATCATGTCTGCGGCATAAAACCAAATGTTCCCAGTATGTTCCAGTTTGTTATGGTATTGTTACCCTCCTTTCGTATTTTCTATTGTCGAGCAAATGGTATCTGAATAAGATGTCGACTAGCAAACATGTCTTTGAGTAATGTTTCTGCCGTGTGTGTGTGTGTGTGTGTGTGTGTGTGTGTGTGTGTGTGTGTGTGTGTGTGTGTGTGTGTGTGTGTGTGTGTGTGAAAGAGAGAGGGAGAGTTCCGTACAACAGAAACAGGCCCAAACAAACATGTCTGATGTAGGTCAAGGTGCCTGTCAGGCGGTCGCAAAAAGAGGCAATCTGCCAGTGAAACTGGGACTTTTTGCACAGAGGTCGAACACAAGTGACCCAAGCGGATTTGTGTGAAGTGGCTCTCTGTCCTAAAGAGATGTGCATTGCTCCAGTGAGGCCTGAGGGGAAAGGAGACATTCAATTTTTTTTAAACTCCTGTCAGGTGCGTGCCCTTGAATGGTCTGTTCATGGTAGTAACTGTTTCTAGATTGAAGCATTTTTAGGGGTGACTATGATGCCTGAGGCTAATAGAGAATATATTGAGGCCCTGTGTATTTGCGTCCTTCGGCCTATAGAGCTTTGTGCGAGAAAGAAACGGATTCCCCTGATGAAAACTCTTCGGCGGGAAATTCTGAAAATTAATTTGTCATTTGTTTATCGCCTTTGGGTGTTTTGAAGTTGTCAGTATCGTGATGTCACACAGCTACACCTTGAGTGTCCCCTTTCCTCATCTCGCCACTCAGACATTTTCGATACTAGTATACAGATACAGAGCGTAGGCTCGCCTTGGTGAAAACAACTGAATTTGATCGACGTTGATATTAATAGGTGTTGCAGCTGCCAGGCCTCTCGCCGAGTGGCCATTACGAAAAGACAGGAGTTGGACGCGTACTCTGCCGTGCTTGACACACTCTTCACAGCCTTTCATAACCCAGGACAAAAGCACCTTAATTCAAAATCCCTGCGATTGAAAGGGGAAAATTAGATGCTGGTGAGCTGAGAATCTTCTGAACGATGCATTGTTCAATCTCCTTTTTGTATTTTGAAGTACATCTCCCCCACCCCCCTCCCTTTTCTCCATCTCCTCTCTAGTGAGAGGTAAGGGTGCGCTGTCTATAGGCATACAAGTAGCATCGATTGTGTCTTTTGTGGACAGTTTGGGGAATGCTGTATCTAATAATAGAGCCAATATTCCGAAGCCCTGCGTCAGTGACGTCTTTTTAATTTTTTTTTTAAAGCGCTTAGTCGCATTTACAGGCTCCGATGTCAGGGCTTTCACGTGAACCGTCTTCTTGTTCCCTTTTGTGTCCACTTTTGGATTGAGGATTATTTTTTTCGGGGTGGCGAAGTCAAGACCGTCTTGCACGTGAAGCAGATCGATGGGCTTACTCTGTGTGTGTGTGTGTGTGTGTGTGTGTGTGTGTGTGTGTGTGTGTGTGTGTGTGTGTGTGTGTGTGTGTGTGTGTGAGTGTGTGTGTGTGTGTGTGTGTGTGTGTGTGTGTGTGTGTGTGTGGAGGGGTGGGTGAAGGGGGGGTGTGGGTGTGGGTGTGGAGGCAGTCTAGTTCTGGACGGTCCTGTCTTCTGACCTGGCCAATCAGACACTTCCGTAATGTAGATATACAATGTGGTGCGGTGTGTTCGTCAAAACAATCGCTGTTCCATCTACCTTGATGTAGACACGTTTTGCTGGGTTATTTGAGCATGAGACTGAGACATGTGTAGATAATGATTGGCGGCAAACATAAAAAGGATTCGGAAAAACATTTGTCAGTCGGACCGTTGGCATTTCCCGTAATCTACTTTGATCAGTAAAACTACCCAATTGCTTTTTTTTTTTTTTTTTTTTTTTTAAAGGAATAGCACACTCGAAACACGCACAAAAGCCATTAATTTGTGTTTGTTTTAGTAGAGTTGTTTTGTTTTGTTGCACACGAATACACTTTCTCATTGTAATGTTTTTTTCCCCCTCAAAATCATTGGAAATTGCGATATCAAAGACTGAAAAATCCTTGAAAATACTTTTCACACGCAGGACACTGAAAAAAACCCAATAGTTTCTTGAGCGTTACGAAACGAAAAATATAATTATGTGTATCACAATGAAGTACATGTAATGTATCTCTTGCATGTGTGAAAACAAATGAGTGTATATAAATTCCCGGGAAAAAAATAGTGGCTATAGATATTCCTAATAACACACGGTACCTACAACAGTTACAGCCTTTGTCGTATATTTTCTTTGTTTCTTTCTTGTTCCTTTTTCTTCTTTCTGTTTTTTCTTTTCTTTCTGTCTGTACAACATTTACAGCTTTTGTCGTATTTTTTTCTTTCTTCCTTCTGTCTTCCTAAACCGTAGTTTATGCCGACCTTCCTACCACTTTTCTATGACGGTACTATCTCAGACAAGATTTTGGGGACCAAAGTGACAGAGAAGGAAAAGAAAATTGCAGGGCAAAGTCATTCGTTGCCTCAAGTCTCAAGTCGAGTGAGATCTCGTCACACACACACACACACACACACACACACACACACACACACACACACACACACACACACACACACACACACACACACACACACACACACACACACACACACACACACACACACACACACACACACACACACACACACACACACAGAGTAAGCCCATCGATTCTGCTTCACGTGCAAGACGACCTTGACTTCGCCACTCCTAAAAAAAAATAATCCTCAATCCAAAAGTGGACACAAAAGGGAACAAGAAGACGGTTCACGTAAAAGCCCTGATATCCGAGCCTGGAAATTCAACTAAGCGCTTAAAAAAAATCGTCACTGACGCAGGGCTTCGGAATATTGGATCTGATTCAGACACAGCATGCACCAAATTGTCCACAATAGACAGAATCGATGCTACTTGGATGCCTATAATACAACGCACTATTACCTCTCACCAAGTTCTCCGATGCGCACGTGTAGACATTCACGTGACTGCTGACGTCAATGGCGGCCGGGCGAGTATAACTAGTGCTTCATATTTGTCGGATCGTGTGTGTCTGGTGGCCGACTATGGTCTTAATGCCCTGCGTTCAATGGGACGACTTGACTGAGACCGAGACAATAGTCTTCTACGTGTGATAGACTGTATGGTATAAGCGGTCATTCCTCCCGCGGGCCATCACCACTGCAAATGGTTTTTACAAGAGGGGACAACCAAACCAAACTGATACCTTTTAGAGTTTTTTTTTTCCCCCAGTTTTAATCTCCTTTTGTATTTATGTGCTTGTCAGTATATTTAAGTATTTATGTTTAGGGAGTGCGTGAATGTGTGCGTATCATCAGAGTGAGTGGGTGTCTGTGGGAACATAATATTTATTCTTATTCTTAATCAAAGGAGGAGCAGGCACTGTAATTTCATTTTTATGGGATTCAATAAAATATCTTACGTCTTATGTCTTATGGACGTGATATACTGGACAAGCCAATATATTCTGCGAAGGCGTGCTCGAGAAGGTCAAGGTCATCCACTGCTCTCGCCGCGTTTCGTGCGATGGTGTCTTGACTTCGAGCCCTATCCCTGGGTGGGTAGGTGGGTGTTTGCGAGTTTAACGCCCTTTTCCGCCACGTATAGGAGATATCAAAGCTGGGGCAACGAGAATCAGGCCAGCACAAATATTTGGCCTCAGCTGGGATTCGAACTCACGACCCGAGCATTGAAGGTCCTATGTTCTACCATTCGGCCACCCACGCTCCCCGCTTTACCCGTGGCAGGAGTAATAAAATTGTTTCGTCTGGCTGTGTGAACTGGATCTGTTTTTGTATCGTGTCCATCACAGTCAAGGATACACCAAGGGCAATCTGACTGGACTGAATTGTGTTCAGCTGGACGGTTTGTTTAAGGAAAAAAGGTATGGTATGGTAGACTTCTCATCGGCGCACATATCCATCTCTGCTGAAATGCTCACGGCGCCGCAGGGCCGGAGAACGAAGCAGTGAAAGCCTGCTGCCGCTAAGCGCTACTTTATGTGCAAACCTCCATCCTGCTATTCACTCTGGTGCGTGCGACAGTATTTCTGTTTACCACGACGCCAGCCACAGCTCACGCTTCTTCGAAAGATGAACGTGGGATTTTTAGCGTGCACACTTGATGTATGTGCGTGCGTGTGTACACGAAGGCGAGACAGGCACCGTAAACGAGTCTGCACATGGATTTGACTCGATATGGTAAGGGAAAAATCCTACCATATTCCTGCCCACCCGGGACTCGAACCAGGCAGCTCAGGATCCGAAGTCGGATGCCTTAACCACTAGACCAAATCCCCTGTCGATTTTACCGACTTTACCCAGAAACCCCGTCCAGAGGTATCCTTGTATATCAAGTAGAATTTCAATGCGTATGAAATACCTCTGGATGGGGTTTCTTGGTAAAGTCGATGTCTTTTTTCCTTAAACAGACTGAACTGTGTTCAGCTGGGCGGTTCAGTTAGGGACGCTGTCCCTTCCTGCCCTCCCCCCTCCTTTCCCCCTCCCCCTCCAACCTCCTAGTTCAGGTTCAAGTTCAAACTCAGAATGCTTTATTTTTCCCTCGAAGGGCATGTAAATGTTCGGACTGACAAACAAACAAACAAACAAACAAACAAACAAACAAACAAACAAACAAACAAACAAACAAACAAACAAACAAACAAACAAACAAACAAACGCAATTAAGAAAGAAAAGAAACTATATATAGGAATAAATATAAACCGTGTATGAAATTACCAAGAAAGCAACGACCGTCTCCGATCACATCACAGTTTTGTTGGCTGGGACTGACGTTAAACCCAACCAATCAACCAGCCATCCAGTAAACTGTCTGTATACCACTTCAAGGCCTTCTTAGTCTAGTCAAATTCCAGCCACAATTTCGTTTTTCAGGCTTTTTTTTCCCTCGCTTCAAAACTGTAGGCGCAAGGGCAGGCAGGCACGTGCCGTTCCATCATCTCCCTTGATGTTTGCCAGTACCAGCTCTTCGCAAACACCGTCGAACCACCTTTCATTCTTGACTGCCCACCCCTATAATCATGGCTTAGTTTAGAAGCTAATCTGTCTGTCGCCAGTGGACCGTGTCCTGGCAGAGATCGCGACGCCCATTCTCTTTTTCTCCTCAAGGACATGAAAACTGGAGAGGGATTGTACGTATAGATCCGCGGGTCGAGATATCGCAGAAACCCGGCCTCTAAGCGGGGTGATTCTGTTCAGTGTCGCATTAATTTTAGTTTGCTGGCTTGTCGAGTCAGCGGAACATCTTAATATATTCAGTAATGTAGAGAGATAACTGAACAACAACAACAACAACAACCACAACAACAACCACAACCCCCAAACAACAACAACAAAACATGGGGTGGGGAGGTTAGTTATAGTTAGTTACTTAGTGCTTAACGCCGCGCAAGCAACAAAGACTAATTCGCGGCTAGGATGGGGAGGAGAACAACACGAATTTCTCAAAACAGCAGCAACAACAATAAGAAAACAACAACTAACCACAAAATCACACACACACACACACACACACACACACGCCGCGGCACACACACACTGCAAACATAAATAAAAACGAAAATCATCATTGTCATCATCTCAATCGTCGTGGTCGTCTTCAAGAAAGAAGGCATGTATGTGAGAAAAGTTACGGCAGCCGACGGAGCAGGTCTTGATCGTTCATCTTTGTGATCTTAGGCTTGAAATGCGACCGCCTTAATTCAAGTGGAGACTGCAACACCCAGACGAACTTGTTCAAGAGAAAAATAAAATCTGCTCAGTAATCGGATCACGCAGCATTGAATTCTATATCTGGTTTTAATTTGGTTTGTCTTTTGCCCTCTGCCGGCTAGTGTTCTGACCCGTTGGGTATTTTGATCTTCTCAGTTCAGTGTAACACGCTTGTGGTCCCGGTAATTCTCTGTCTGCCTGCCTGCCTCTGTGTATGTGTGTGTGTGTGTGAGAGAGAGAGAGAGAGAGAGTCAGGGTCAGTGTGTGTGCCACTGAGTGTGCCGGTCAGTGAGAGAGAGAGAGCGAGAGAGAGAGAGAGAGAGAGAGAGAGAGAGCCGAAAGGGGCGTGGTGGGGTGGGGGTGGGGGGGTTAAACGAGAATGTAGATTCTTTTAAGACGTTGTAGGTGCAACTATCCGCGCTATCTGACAAATTGATCGATCGCCGATCCAGACTGATTCAGTGTTTGATTGCCGGACTGATCGAGTCAATATCTGATCATGCAGTGACTGGATTGATACTGAAGTCAAGTTGATTGATTAATCAATTCAGTTTGCCGTTTCAAGTTATTCGATCGATCAATTCATCAGTTTATAATCGTGTATTGTTTATTCTATTTTAGTTGTAGATTACTGCAGATCAAAATTCAATTGAGAGTCAGTCTTGACGTGACAGACTGACTCAACTTGACCGGCTACTGACTCAGTGCAACTCAGTGAAATCAGTGAACTGCATCAGGTGAGGACTCCTTGTTGGGGCAGCCGGCGGGGCAATGGGGGTATGGGGTGCGGAAGTAACAGTTATTTGTAGCTGGCAATATCTGCAAAAACTGAAGGATTCCCACGATCATAATCAGGATCATAATGTTTTGTCTTGTGGAGTCCGCCCTGATAAGAACCCACTGAGCCATCGGGTCTAAGAGGAAATAGTACACTCCCCTGAACCACTGGTGAGTAGACTCCCTTGTGCACCGAAACCAAGATGGCGACCTAACTCCCAAGTAAACATTCCTTGCGAAGAGCTTGAGTCCACTGAAAAAATGATGGGCTCGTGAGCGAACCCTGTGGATATGGAGGCCCAGATGAAGTCAAGAGGGAGGGCCGTTCCCAAAACTGTGGGCAGACCGGTGGGAGTCCTTCCAATCGAACCGAGAAAACCCGCAGCGCCAAGATTGCCGCCTAGTGCCAGTCGAAATGTAGCCGCAAGGTTGGTAACGATGAGGGTTCGGCTTCATTTTTCGACGGTAGTTTTGGAAGGAAACTGTTGCGTGTATCAACGTGACAGTACACGGAAAGAATAGATGTAATTCAAAACGAAAAAAAAAAATGAAAAAGAAAAAAAATGTCACCTATCGTGATGAGATCACGGTGCTCTCTCGCTTTCCATCTCCTGTTATGCTACCATCTACGTTCATGAAAATGCCGGTTTGAGGTGGCTTACGGTGAGTAAGAGGAGGATTAAGACGAATTCCACAAAGTATTTTGGTAGGGTATACAATAAAATACCAAAAGAAAAGGTATGAGTGAATGGAATGGGGGACGAGTGCGGTAACCCAGGAGTAGGGTGCGTGTGTGTGTGTGTGTGTGTGTGTGTGTGTGTGTGTGTGTGTGTGTGTGTGTGTGTGTGCATGCATACATGTGAGAATGCCTCCATTCATACATTTTTTTTGTGATCACTCCTCAATCCACACACTCAGACACCAATCCACTGTGCTTTTAAGATCAGGCGTTTTCAAAGATTTTTCAAGAAAAACTAGAGGAGCCTGTGGCATGCGTACACAGATTTATGTTGGCACAGATGTTTGACTTTGTTTATATATATTATATAATGTAAATCAGATGATTATATAGTACCTTATGTACAATTTTATGACCATGCAGTTTTTTTATTTTTATTTCAGAAGAGCACCCTCTTCACGTGCATCTTCCAACACCTCTTACCGCAGTCTTGCCAGCAGTCGCTCTCTGCGTGGTGACTGCAGCTCAGAAGATGGTGTCGCATCAGAGCAAGATGTCCGTTTTACAGACGTTCCGAGTAGTGCTTCCAGTGCAAGAAGCTCTGGGAGAGCAGGACAAAAGAAAATACCAAAGAAAACTCTTTCTCCAGTAGAGATTGTGAGTCGCAGCAAGCAAATTATGCCCTATAAACTTAACATCTTTTTTTGTCTGAGGGATGGGAGTGTTGTGGGTTGGAGGAAATGCGTCATACATATATAATACAGCTCAGTTGGTATAGTTTGCCCGTTAGAGGGTGCAAATGTATACCAGTCAATTCCGTCGATATTTCGCATAAAGTAAATTTGTACAATGAAGTCAGCAGCCACATGACTTCGCCTTGCCAGACCCCAGAGTACATTTGCACCCCCTCCTGCGTCGCGGGGATACAGTCGTCCCCGTTAGTGGACTGCTGGAGTTTATTTTCCCCTCCTGCGCATGACTAGTATACATTTGCACCTCCTAACTGGCGAGCTATACCAACTGAGCTGTAATACATGATACTCGCATATGCATAGGATAGAAATTACATATATACAATTACATACACATGTGTTTGCTGTTACTAGAACTGTAGATCCGTCGATTAATTTTGCTTGAATTTCAGAAGCTTGTATACAGGTAAAATTCTCAGTGTTGCTTATTTTATTATGGTTATTCTATCTGCAGGTGTGCCAGCGTTCTGGAACACTTCCGATATCTGGGATGAAAACTTTTGAAAATTTAATTTTCCAGATTGAGAACTTTCGAAAATTAAATTCAACATGTTCTGGATTATGGTATGATGTCTGAGAGTATTTGTAATGCCACATTTAAAGAATATCATGTCTTGAGACCTGGAGTACTCTCTCTTGACCCTTGAGGGGGTGAGTGGTGGTCTAATAGGTAGCACGTCGGATTTAGCCGCTGCGCTACTGAACGGCCATCACCAATGTCATGGCGATGAAGCGTGGGTTCGAGCCCAGGTCGAGCGTGTGATATGTGATACCGGTTTTTCCTGGCTACCGGGCTGCTTTTCGGGGGTTTCTCTCCGGGTTATCCAGCTTTCCTTCCCCAGCAAAATTGAAAAAAATATAGGATAGGTATTGGGTAGCGCTGCACCATGGCGACACGCTTCCACCGGGGGAAGCAGCCCGAATTTCCCGAAAGGGATAATAAAATAGTAAGTAGACGGCTTCAAAGTGATTTTCTGGATTGGGAAGCTTTTCCCACTTCCACCCCCCCCCCCATATCAGAGACATCATGACTACTATTGATTTTTGTTCCTGGTTGTTTTGACAGCTTGACTTGTGTCAAGAGGAGGACTTCTACAAAGTGTATGAAATTGACCTTCACGGCACTGAGATTACACATGTTCCTGACATTGAAAAGGTTTGTCATCGTGTCTTGTGCGTCTCCATCATCTTTTAATAAATCATGGGGCATAGAGTAAAAGGCTTCTGTAATAGTGGCTGAAAATGGCACCATCATTTAAATATGACTTGGCATGTGGAATTAACCCACCCGGCCCTTACCATGACATTTCTGTCTTATTTATTTACATTATTGTTTAAAGACATTACATGCCACTAAGAGTTAGAGTGTGGGCAGGTTTGTGGCATGTGTGAAACTGATTTAACAAAGTTGTCAAGTTGATAATTTCCATTTTCTGTAGAGAAATACAGAGTCATGTGTTTGTCTTATTTCTTTTGACAGTTCCGCAAACTACGTGTCGTAGATTTATCCGGTAACCACATACAGGAAATTGAGCATCTTGTGTTCAACCAGGTAAAGTGTTTGACATTTGCATTACCAGTAGGAGATTAATCCATGCGCAGATTCACTTTTATTTGTTAATATATTGACACAAGATGGGAGCTCTGAAAACGTGTTGTCAAAGATTTGGCATGAGAGATTCTGTAGATGTATTTGAGAACGACAATAACAGTTATTGTGTATTTTCCAGTGGTAACAGTACTGCCTTTGGCAAAAGTGCCATTTTACAGTTTATACATGTCTTGCTACACTGTAAGGCAAATGAAAAAGCACTGCTTCTTCTTGATAGGTGATGTAAAGATGTGCCAGAGATACCTGCTGTAAGTGTGGGGTGTAGGGGGGAACAGACAACCACATTTTCCCTGATACCGGTTATATTTTCGATGGACGTAGCTTCCAACAAGGCTAAGGGCTAAAATTCCTATAGCACAATCACTGGCCCAGTAAGTGCTACATACAGTACTGTATTCACAGACTGCGTGTTTCAACTTTAAGGCAGACAGGGTGTGCTTTGGAATTTGCGGGTGATTCAGATGGCTCAGTTTGTCTTTGTATTGATCTGTTACTGTCCAGGACCTCAGAGATCTCAAGCTGTACGACAACAAAATTTCAAAGGTTGAAGGACTTGACAAGTGAGTCGTAACCAGTCAGTACAGTCGGTCAGCTTTGCAGTTAATAGGATTGGTTACTTGCGCACACTGAGCTTTGCTGAGCTCAGATGTGTTGAATGTGTGTGTGTGTGTGTGTGTGTGTGTGTGTGTGTGTGTGTGTGTGTATGTGTGTGTGTGTGTGTGTGGACGTGTGCCTGCTGTGAAATCTCTTATAAACTGTCCCAAACGACCAAAACAAAACGAGGATGATTGCTCGCACAAAAAGAAGCAGCCTATTGCGTAACCGTACATAATCACACATGTTTTCACACATTTTCTTCGAATGCCTATTTTTCAACCCATCTCATTACAGTTGCCCTTTGCATGACAATGTCTTATTTGTGTTGTTTTCCGAGGAACAAAAGCATTTGTGTGTGTGTGTGTGTGTGTGTGTGTGTGTGTGTGTGTGTGTGTGTGTGTGTGTGTGTGTGTGTGTGTGTGTGTGTGTGTGTGTGTGTGTGTGTTTGTGTGTGTGTGTGTGTTTCAATGTGGCGACTGCATGACCACATTGTAACAAGTGGGGTTAGCTACTGGTCTTTGCATGACGCTTAACAGATTATGTTACTGGGCGATACTTGGCACCTACTACATGTAGACAGTAACAGGGAATGTTTTCCCTAGTTTTTAATATATTTTTGTGTCTTTCTTTTTTTAATTCCAGCTTGAAAGAACTGTGTAACCTACAACTTCAGCACAATCAAATTGAAACTCTGGGTGAGTCTATGAAAAGCTAGAATACTGCTTAGTAGTGATATTTCAGTATATATCAGTAATATGCTGTGTACCACTTCTTACATATCCTTGTCTATAAAACTGCCCACTGTGTGTGTGTGTGTGTGTGTGTGTGTGTGTGTGTGTGTGTGTGCAGAATTTTTTTTTTTTTTTAAATGAATTTTAATACATGTATATTGTATTGTATTGTATAGTCGTTTTGTCTGAGCGGACACGTAATTTCCCCATGAGGGATCAGTAAAGTAATCTTATCTTTTATCTCCCTTTCAGGACATCTTATGTGCCTTTAATCAGTCCGTTGATTTTGTTTTCCTTCTAGGAAAAGGCCTGACCTGCCTGAAGAAACTGAAATGCTTGAGGTTAGACAACAACCGACTGTCAAGACTGGAGACGAACGAGCTGCTCAGCTGTGTCAACATCACTACGTTGGATCTCAGCAACAACACACTCACCAACCTGGCTGTAAGTTGCCTTACATACAGCTGAACTCACTTGAACCTTCGCATTGTCAGACATGTTTTGGTTCACACACTGAGCTATTTCGCATCACTTGTTGTAAACAGCATGCAAAACTTGCCGGCAATTAAAGAACGTTTTTTTTTCTTCAACCGGATGAGTTAATTTTGATTTGAAGGAGCGTGACAATGGGACTACAGATATGGGCCCATATGTAATAGTCGAGGTTAGGGCTTTTAGCCCTGGGTTAGGGGCTAACCTCGAACTAAACTAGCTCTAGGGTTAAATTTTCTGTTGTTTTTTTTGTTGTTGTTTTAAATCAGGAAGCGGGCCCATTCCAGGAAGGTGCCTGAGCCGTTATAGAAGGATTTTTTTCTTCCTTTCTTCGCTTCCCTTTTTATTTAATTTTGCTTTTGGGTTTCTTTTGTCCTAGTCTGGGTTAGGCCCTTAGCCGTGGGTTAAATTAACCTCTACTTTTACATACGAGCCCTGATTCATGCTGTTATGGCCTGCTTGAAAACAATGCGAACTGAACTTGTGATGGGCAATAATCATGATGGGACTCTCCCAGAGATTTGTAAACCTTGGCATCGGTTGTCTCCCTTTGACAGTGTTGGTTTCTGAGGGCAAAATTTTAATCTGTGAATGCGAGTGGAGGAGAATGACCACGCCAATCAGCCACAATTTTTCAAACATTCTGTGTTTGTGTGTTGGCTCCCTAGGTAGATTCATATACAGAAGAAACAAAGGTTGAGAGATTGATAACACTTCTTCTTTGATTTTGTTGTCGAAGTTTTGATGTCGATCAGTTTGTTTGACCAAATTGAATGGATGTGTCCTACATTAACGTGTTTTTTTTTTTTTCCCCCCCCCAGTATAGAAACATTGAAACAGGCTTCAGATACACTGCCCACACAAAAGATCATATTTCCTCAGTGTTCTTTTGGTTTCCATCTCGTTCACTCAGCCTCTCGGTTATCTCCCCAACCTGGAGGAGTTGTTTGCGTCGGGTAACCGCCTACAGAAAGCCGCCGACCTTCACCGGTGTAAGCGACTCCAAGAACTTGATCTGTCGAGAAATCAGTTGACAGACCTCAGTGGTATTTCTGGACTTCCGAACCTCCAGGTGTGTATGTCTGGTTGCAGTTAAATTAAAAAAGAAAAAAGAAATGAGAAGAAAAAGTATGTTGTTCACTTTCATACAGGTGTAGGGAGTGAAGGGGGAGGGGGGTAGGGTGGGTGGTAGATAGGGGTGAGGGGATGGGAGGTGGGTAGTGGTGAAAGGATGCACGGTTATGTGGGGCATGAGGGGGTGAGGGAGAAGGGTGGATGGGGGTGGAGGGGGGGGAGGGTGCGTGATAGATTGGATTGTGGATAGGGGTGAGGGGATGGGAGGTGGGTACTGGTGAAGGAATGCACGGTTATGTGGGGCATGAGGGGGTGAGGGAGAAGGGTGGATCGGGGTGGGGGGGGGGGGTGCGTGATAGATCGGATTGTGGATAGGGGTGAGGGGATGGGAGGTGGGTACTGGTGAAGGGATGCACGGTTATGTGGGGCATGAGGGGGTGAGGGAGAAGGGTGGATGGGGGTGGGGGTGGGGGGTGCGTGATAGATCGGATTGTGGATAGGGGTGAGGGGATGGGATGGGAGGTGGGTACTGGTGAAGGGATGCACGGTTATGTGGGGCATGAGGGGGTCAGGGAGAAGGGTGGATGGGGGTCGAGGGGAGGGGGGAGAGTGTGGAGTGGGAAGAGGACAAGTGTGACTAGAGGTTGAGGTAAAACAGAATCTCTGTAAACATGAATGAGATTGTACTTTCTTTTGTCTTATACCATCTTCGAAAGACTGACATCCTTTCCATGAAGACTTACTTATTTATTTTTTAGTCCCTCTTGCGTGTTGACTTCATCATGGTGGGGAGGTGATACTTTTTTTCTTGCGTGGGTTAGTCTTCCAGTTTCACACAATTACTCTAGGCAGTGTTTCCACCTTAAAAAAAAAAAAAAATGGAGTTACCATGGAAAATTAGGTCAGGGTAAAATTACCAGAAACACACAATTTTTTTTTTTTTTTTTTTTTAGCCTTACACTTACATCTGTTGCTCTTGCCTGCATCAGATAAGCGTGGAAAATGTCACACAGGAAATACAGATTGGTGGTTTGGTTATTTGCTTCATCACATCTGTTGCCTGATAACAATTTTATGTTTCTGCAGCAGACATGTACGCCTATTGTATTGACGTCGTTACAGTGAGAATATTGTGTGGCAGTCATGCAGTGAGTCATCAGCAACAGAAGAATGGGGAACAGTAATGAGGAAAAGCATAAAGACATTTGTTATGAGTTATCTGCTTCTGGTACATGCACAGAAAATATCCCTTCAAGCAGTTGGCTGAGTTTAAGACTAAGGTAGCAAAAGTGTGAAGTCTTCGCTATTCTTTTAAATGCTGTGTGTGTGTGTGTGTGTGTGTGTGTGTGTGTGTGTGTGTGTGTGTGTGTGTGTGTGTGAAGTCTTCGCTATTCTTTTAATGCTCAGTGTGTGTGTGTGTGTGTGTGTGTGTGTGTGTGTGTGTGTGTGTGTGTGTGTGTGTGTGTGTGTGTGTGTGTGAGTGTGCGTGCACGCGAGTGTATGCGCGAGTGTGTGTGTGTGTGTGTGTGTGTGTGTGTGTGTGTGTGTGTGTGTGTGTGTGTCTGTCTGTCTGTCTGTCTGTGTGTTTGTGTGTCTGTCTGTCTTTCAGTGTTACTCTATTCTCGATCAAACATTCAGTTGCGTTTCTTACCTTGCAGATTCTGGACGTGTCTGACAACCACCTGGAGTCTCTCTCCTCCCTGGGGAAATTAAAGTGAGTAGACAATCTGTCATACAAGTCAGACTGGCTCGTCGTCCACTCCCTCATCATCTTGTTGGTGGTTTTTTTTTTTTTCCTCCAAGGAAACGAAGTTTCTAAATGCAACTTTGATTTATTGTAATATTCTTTTTATGCAACAGTGTTATCCAGAAACAAAGGCAATGTTGTACTGGTTAGTGTCACCAGTGTATGTCCGTTCATCGTTGTATAATGTGCGTGAGTCGTGAGTGAGTGATAGGCGCATTGCTTTATTTAGACATGCGCCCTACAACTAGTCAAATACCATGCGCCCTACAAATAGTCAAATACCATGCGCCCTACAAATAGTCAAATACCATGCGCCCTACAAATAGTCAAATACCATGCGCCCTACAAATAGTCAAATACCATGCGCCCTACAAATAGTCAAATACCATGCGCCCTACAACTAGTCAAATACCATTCATCATCATCATCATTATTATTATTATTATAATTATGGGCGTTCAAAGTTCGCCTGGCGATGTGTTTGTGGAGTTGGGGAGCCGGGGTGGCCGAATGGTAGAACGTTGGACTTCTAATGCTCGGGTCGTGATTTCGTATCCCGGCTGGGGCCAAATATTTGTGCTGGCTTTTTCATCGTTGCCCCGTCTTTGATATCACCCTATGTGGTGGAAAAGGACGTTAAACCCCGAACACCCACCCACCCCACCCCGTGTTTGTGGAGTTTGATGAGTATTGTGCACCGATTTTAGCACCAGATACATGTGATGCTGCAGAGGAAATAGCGTTTTCGCCGGATGGAAGTGTTCAAATGCACGCACACCGGTTTGGTGCATAATTGTATTGGGGGAAAAAAATGCCGTTAATTTGATAAGCGTTTAGGTCCTTTTGGCCAGATGCGGTAGATGCGGGTTTCAGTGGTACACAGCCGAAGACACATCCAGTGTAATACTTCTGAACAGAATTTGCGATAAACGGTTGGAAAACACCAGATACAAAACACGTGGCGCGCCTCCTGCATCAGTACCGGCCACTGAGCAGCAGCAGCAATTTTCGGGATGGATGTCTCGGGTTTCCGTACAGATATGCGATTAGTATGATTGCACTTTGCAGAGAAATTTGTCGGAAAGCCGATCATGATGAACGTTTTTCCCCCACCATCTCTTCCCCCAGTGTGTGTGTGTGTGTGTGTGTGTGTGTGTGTGTGTGTGTGTGTGTGTGTGTGGGGGGGGGGGGGCTGTGTGGGGGCCTCTGTGTGTGTGTGTGTGTGTGTGTGTGTGTGTGTGTGTGTGTGTGTGTGTGTGTGTGTGTGTGTGTGTGTGTGTGTGAAGCGGTAGTTTTATCCCAAGATTCTGCTTTTGCTCGCTTGGGAGGTGGGGAAAGGGTTGTAAGATTGGAGCTTAGATACAGTCGAAATCCACTTCAAACTCGAACTACCAAACGTCTCACGGGCCTTTCGCCAGTGTCCTTGTCCCTCAAACCACCCACACATTGTCCAACACACCTCCACAAAACACCCACTGACCCGTCCGTCCGTCCTACAGCAGTCTGCTGATGATGTGTTTCAGGAGTCTGGAGGACCTGAACGTGCGCGGCAACAAGCTGAGTCAGGTGACGGGATGGGGCTCGGCCTTCCCCAAGCTTCAGATCCTTGACCTGACGGACAACATGCTGCAGGACTGGGACCAGGTGGTGAGTGTCGGTTAACTTACTTACTTACTTAGGTCCATGGCTTTAAGTGGAGCATAGGCCATCGCACTCTGTTCTGGGCTGCTCTTGCCACTCCAGTCCAGTTGGTCTCCCGCTTACATAGCTCTGCCTCAGTGTCCCGCCTCCAGCTGTTGCGAGGCCGGCCTCTCTTCCT
Organism: Batillaria attramentaria; assembly: GCA_018292915.2. Classification (NCBI taxonomy): domain Eukaryota; kingdom Metazoa; phylum Mollusca; class Gastropoda; family Batillariidae; genus Batillaria; species Batillaria attramentaria. Next base: position 2,189,667 of record JACVVK020000003.1, read on the forward strand.
TTTCCCCTGCGGGTTCCATGTCAGGGCTTGGCGTGTGGTGCTGGATGCTGGCTTCATGAGGGTGTGTCCAATCCAGCCCCACTTCCTCCGCAGGATCTGCTTGGCCACTGGTTCCTGTCCCTCTCGCTCCCACAGCTCTTCGTTTCGGATCTTCTCTGGCCATCGGATGTTGAAGATGCGCCTCAGACAGGTGTTGAAAAATGTCTGGATCTTCTGCTGCATCGTCTTTGTTGCCCCCCATGTTTTGCATCCGTAGAGCAGAACTGACTTCACGTTGGAGCTGAAAATTCGAAGTTTGGTTCTAATGCTGATAACTTTGGAGAGTGTCGGTGAAACGCCCATATCATTCCGTTGTTTACCTAGGCTTCAGATAAGCCGACTTTTATGTCTTGGAACAGTTGCTCCTGTGAGTGGCTTGTACGAAATAGTTTATCTTAATGATCAGTAGAGCTCTGAATGCGAGACAGGCTTTGTGAACCGGCGAAAATTCAAATTCTTGTGAAAATTCAAATGTTTGTGTATGTTGTGAGTGTGTGCTCTGTTGATTATTTGTGTCTATTATTTTCTTTATTTATCCCTTCTTTACACTGTTAGTATTGTTATCACTGTTTGGATTGCTGTTTGGATCATTGTGTGTGTGTGACGGTGTGTGTGTGTGTGTGTGTGTGTGTGTGTGTGTGTGTGTGTGTGTGTGTGTGTGTGTGTGTGTGTGTGTGTGTGTGTGTGTGTGTGTGTTGTTTTACGTGATATTCTTTAGAGTAATATGATATGTCCATCTATGTAGGTCTGTTGTCCACAAATGTTTGTGGCATGTATATGTCTATGTCCTTTCCCCCCCCCCCCAAAAAAAAAAAAAAAAAAAAAAAAATTAATAATAAAAAAAAATCTCCTACTGAGCGGTTGCCCTATGGCTGACTCCTTCAGTCCTTGATATTTGCGCGAGGCCTTCTGTTGACGTTTGCTCGGTGCCAGCCTTTGAGATGCGGTCACTGTACAGGTGTCTACGTGGTACGATGTAAGACACAACCTGAACTGCCCAGAACGATCTGTGAACATAACAATCTTTAAACGGGCAAATGCCATGTTTGTTGAGCCAACTTATGTTTTTGGAACAGTCTCTCTCGTCAGTGCGCCTCAGTGTACGCTCGAAATACTCTATCTTGATTAGTACAGCTCTTAATGCGACACAAGGTTGTTTTTTCGCGAGCGTTCGAAAATTCAAATTCTATGACTGCTGTTGCACTAATGAAGCGCTGAGTGTGGTCGCGTCATCGAGTGCACTTTTGTTGGCTCGGTGCCAGCATTACAGACGCTGCCACTGTCCAGGTGTCCTAAGTAGTGTGATGATAGACACCACGGAAAACAGCTCAGAACGATCTGTGAGCATAAAAATGGTAGCATTAGCTCTTTTAAAGGACCATATTGTGAGATCACGCGGCTTCGCAGATGACAGTTTTTGTTTTGCAACAGTGCGCGTGTGAGTACGCTCTAATTGTCTGTCTGCCTAAACGGGCCTTTAAAATACGTGTGTGTGTGTGTGTGTGTGTGTGTGTGTGTGTGTGTGTGTGTGTGTGTGTGTGTGTGTTTCAGTGCGTCCTGTCCGAGTTGCCAGAGCTGGTGGAGTTATCGTTGGCGGGCAATCCGTGTGCGCTGGAAGGAGGGGAGTGTCCAACGTACCACACGGACATACAGCAGGTCTTGCCGCGACTTGAGATTGTGGACGGGGTAAGTCGATCACGCGGCATTGGAACTGAACTGATGTTCCGAACTCTAGAAAATTGTCGCCTTTATCGGTGTCATGTTCCGCACATGCAAGTCTCAACATGTATGACAGACGTACAACAGCTTGTGGGGAAACTTTTCACCGAATAATAATAATAATGAGTATTGTATAGGTGCTTTACCCAATTTCATGAATCGGCTCAAAGCGCCGCGAACTGAACCCAACACGCACGCTCACGTGAATCACACACATTCTCTCACACACTGGACATAAACACATTACAATCACGTGGTGCGAAGGGTCAGCTCAGCTGTTTAGGTTTCGGAATTTAGAATTGCTTTTATTTTTCAAATTTGGTGGGCTGAACATTTCCAGAGAAGAGGTGGAGGAAGCCGGAGTACCCGGAGAGAACCCCTGACGATCGGCCCGAAGGCCTTCTCACATACGAGAAGGAAAAATTTTGTGCCCCGAGTGGGACTCGAACCCTTGACCTCTCGCATTGGTGACAAGTGTCTTAACCACTAGACCACCGACTTCCCCAGACTGCCGTATCAGAATCAGTCACGTGGGTCACAATGTGGCATCTGAGATCAATGCGGTGACTCTGGTCGGCGTATTGGTTGTAGGTGTTCTGAGCAGACGACGTTTTTTGGTTGCGGACTGAGGACTAGCGAGACGGCACTGGTTGGTGGCTATTTTTAGCAGCTTTGTCTAGTCCCAGTCTGTTGAGGAATGGACCGTAGGCTGAAAGAAAATCGTATTTCTCTAACATTAGAAGCCACTAAATCACGAAAACGGTCGCAGTGGCCAAATGAAACACCCTTCTGTCTGGCAAACAGCCTTACAGCTTCGAAGGCGCCAGTTTTCCATCATAGCGGCGTTACGAACATAGACGCGTTAATACTAAGGGTCGTCGATGCTATGTTCGTTCTCCTCACATTCTGATGGCATCCCAAGAGAAAATCGCTTGTGCAGAAAGTGTGATACGGGTGTTATCAGCGATGAGTTCCATGTAATACTACAGTGTTCCGCGGTTCGGTCGGAGCGTGAGAAATTCATTCCTGTTCGTTTCCGAAACGTGAAATCCACCTTTAACCCGTGTCAGCTGATTGGAAATTGGAAACCAAAAGCGTTGGCCTGAACCTTGCGATTTTTTTTGTAGCGAGTGGGGCTGTTTGACACTGTGTGTGTGTGTGTGTGTGTGTGTGTGTGTGTGTGTGTGTGTGTGTGTGTGTGTGTGTGAAACTTGACTTTATTTCTCTCTTCTTTCGTTTGTTTGTCGTTTTTTTTGTCTTTGTGCAGTGTTCTTTTTGTTGTATTCCTCCATACCCCAAAAGGGGAAAAAGGAAATAAAATCTTGAAATCTTGAATCTTGAAATCTTGAAAGTGTATTCCTTTTTGCAGGCACACATCAAACGACAGAGTGCCAGGGCAGGAGCGCCACTTATGCGTCCCATGTCCGCCTCCAGTGGTGAGTAGAACTGTACTAAAAGTAATTGTGTATATAATTGTGTAGGCGCTTTACCCAGTGTCTTGGCTCCAAGCGCCGCGAACTGAACCCAACGCGCAAGCTCACGTGAATCACACGCATTCTCTCACACGCTGGACATGAGCATTATAATCACATGGTGCGAACGGTCAGCTCAGCTGCTGAAGTGTCGGAATGTAGAGTTGCGTTTATTTTTTTTATTTTTGTGCGCCGAACACATCTAAAGTAGACCCCCTAATACTACTACTACTACTACTCCTGCTACTACTAGTTATATTGCTACTACTAATGAGGGGGTGTCTACGGCACTTGTCCTCCGAGGAGCGTTAGGCGCCTTACAATAAAACGTTCCACAAACTATGGAAAAGATTATAAAATACATGAACAGAAAAAACAACAACAACCAAGTACAACAGACATACATTGCACAAACAGTGATGGCACACTGAGACATACAGCCCGAAACTAAACAAGTTAAGTCAGATAAGTGTAGAGAACCGTGACACTGGCCGAAGAAAGCCACACACAAAATAGAAATTCAAGGAACGCTGCTGAAGACAAAAATCAGACGCACAGCTACTTTACCCAGCTCCTGGCAGAATCAAGCACGCATGCACACACACACACACACACACACACACACACACACACACACACACACACACACACACACACACACACACACACACACACACACACACACACACACTAATAATATGTGTCTAACAACAATAGCTGTTTAGCTATATATTTTTTCAGATTTGTAGGGCTGTTGATCGTATGGTATGTTATAGTATGGTATGGTAGACTTCTCCTCGGCGCACGTATCCATCTCTGATGAGATGCTCTAGGCGCCGCAAGGCACACACACACACACACACACACACACACACACACACACACACACACACACACACACACACACACACACACACACACACACACCGCATGAGACTGTCGGGTAGACTTCGTTTGCCATTATGGAACTGAGGCGTGAGAGTCTTCAGACTCTTCATTACGAAGCAGGACTTTGTAGTGCTGCACAGTGCAATGCAGTGCAAAGCAGTTCAACACAGCACACCACTGCAGTAAATGCCAACATTATATGACCGGTCGACAAGAACGCACGCGTTAGCATCTATTTACCGCAAATACCTGAAGGAACAATTGACGGAAAACAAGACAAGTGCAGTGGAGCTGGTACATTTTTTTTTTTTTTTTTTTGGGTGGGGGGGTGGGGGGGGGGGGAGACGGGGGGGGGGGGGGGGGTAAAAAGACTTTCTCCTTGGGGCGCTTTTCGCAGAATCGTAAAATAATAATCGAGCGGAAGCACATCGCAGCTATGGAGAAATTGCCCATAAAATTGCTGCAGATCTGCTAATCTCGCACGGAAGCCTCTCTCCTTTTGTGTGAAATGCTGGGTATTATCCACCAGAGTATGAAGCTGGGTCTGAGACGGCAGACATTCGGATAAATGAAATTAAGAAAAAAACAAACAAAAACAAACCCTAACTGCTTGAAACGAAGGAGATACACACTCATGCACGCATGCATGCACAACCAACCAACCAACCAACTAACCAATCAACCAAACAACCGCTCTCCAACAAACTAGAAAAGTAAGAAAAATATGATGTATTGGAAAAAAACAGTTCTGTTAAAAACGCACTGGAAAATGACACGGTGGTGGAAGAAAAGGGGAAAATGTGTGTGTGTGGGGGGGGGGGGGGGGGGGGAGAAGAAAGCTAGACACTCCCCCTTCCCCCCCTTCCCAAAAAAACAAAACAAAACAAAACAAAACCAACCCCCCCCCCAAAAAAAACAAAAAAACAACAACAACAAACAAACAAAAAAACAAAAAAAAAAACAAAAAAACAAAACAAAAAACAAACAAAAAAACAAACCCCCCAACCCCCCCCCCCCCCCCCAAAAAAAAAAAAAAAAACCCAAACAAAACATCCGCTGAATAAAACAAACCCACGCTACCTCAAAGGAGGATGGGGGGGGGGGGAAGAAGAAAGCAAGACACACGGAACAGCCCCTCCCCCCCCCCCTTTAAAAAAACAAAAACAACAACAACAACAAAAAAACCCAACCCAAAAAACACCCCAAAACCCCACACAAAACATCCGCTGAATAAAACAAACCCACGCGGCCTGAAGGGAAAATACTGCTGCGGTGAGCAAACCTGAACATTGAAGGGGAGCTGATGGTTGTTATCCGTGACAGCGAGAGGGCAGTTTTTGCTGTGGAAGCTGTCAAACTGCCGGTGTCCCTGGCACTAAATCCTCTGGACTTGACAGTCGATTCCTGCATCCTCTGGCGCTTATATTTCCTGTAGGTCACCGTGACCGAGCCGCACGTGCCGATATCGGTTTTGGAGCAGTGCGGGTGACACTTCGGCGTTTGTCGAGGAGATTGTGGGGTCTGATTCCCTTATAGATTAGGGCATCGCGTTGCTCGTATTTCTGTCTGTCTTGGCGCTTTGATCCATCCATACGTATTTTTTGGTCATGGAAACTTAACGTCTGTATTTTTTTTTTTTTAATGAGTTCTAAAGGGGAATAACTGGCACATGCAAAACTCTAAGGCTGTTTGATCATGGGGAAAGGGCACTTGAGACCCAACCTCCAGTGCTGTGCACTGGTTATGCTAATTAATACTTTATATTTGTTCGGGTCATTTCGCTCGTGTATGCCCTATGAATAGACGTTCCTTTCGGCCATTCCGACTAGTTTCCTGATTTTGCGGCTTCTAACAGTAGAGGAATGTGACTTTCTTTGGCCTAGCGCTTCCGGCATACCTGCACTACACGCCGATGGACGAAGTCGCTAAAAATAGCCTCCAATCAGCGCTAGTTGGCCTCCAGTCCCCAACCAAATGACGTCATCGGCTCAGTACGCGGTACTCTTTCTACGTACATCCGCCAGCCCTAGTCACACAATGCTATCAAAGACCGTAGATAATATTATCTACGGTCTTTGATGCTATGTTGTGTCCCAAGTGCCGGACTGATTCTGATATACGGATTAAGCTGACGTTTGACGTTTATTTGTTTATTCTTCAAGACCCTCTGGGGGCATGTGAAGAAAAAAAACAAAAACAAAAAACAAACAAAACCAAACCAAACAACAACAACAAAACTGTAAACAAAAACAAAAGCCGAAAAGACCACAGCAACAGAAATAAAACAGTCAAAGCAAAGCATGCGAAAGTAAAAAAAAAAAAAAAAAAAGACACACAAAAAGACTGCTAACATAGCAAACAGAACAAAGCGCATTCCACGAAAAGTGTTTCGCAGAGTCGTTGTATAGCCGACAAACGTGTCGAGACCTTTAAACGTATTGAGAGGCTAATAAGCCTAATTCCATCTTTTCTAAGCCAACTTAATATGTTTTGGAACAGTTTCGCTCGTGATGAGCGCAGCTGCGATACAGTGTTGTTTCCACTTTGCGCGAGCAGTCCAACATTCATATCCTACGACTGATGTGCGTGACACTACCGGAGCGTTCAGTGTTGTAGCCGCGTCGAGTACGCTACTGTTGGCTCAGTGCCTGCATTACAGACGCTGTCACCGTCCAGGTGTCTAAGTGGTGTGATGAGAGAGACCACGACAACAGCTGAGAACGATCTGTGAGCATGATAAGAATGATAGCGTTAGCTCCTTGAAAGGACCATAATTTGTTGTGAGATCACGCGGCTTCACAGATGACGGGCGTGAGTGGGCCTGTACGCTCTGTCTGTCTGTCTGTCTTCGTGGTAGGAAGAGTCCGCATGCACTACACTGACGTGTGTTGGCTCAACTGCCATGACCCGATGTTCTCCTAGTCAACGTCTGTCTCCGTTAACACACACACACACACACACACACACACACACACACACACACACACACACACACACACACACACACACACACACACACACACACACACGCGCACGCACACACGCACACGTGTACACACACACACACACACACACACACACACACACACACACACACACACACACACACACACACACACACACACACACACTTGAACACTTATGCGCACCACACACACACACACACACACACACACACACACACACACACGCGAGCACTTTTACTATAATTTTGATTTGTACGTAGAAAAACATAGAAGTCGACGATAACGTGGCAAATACATAAAGACAGGTACAAAATAATGCAAGCAGTGACGCCAGCGCACGGCAGCTGCCTTATGTAACGAAGGAATTAATATCTCTACCCTGGTAACAGGGACAGTGGGACAGGGAAGTTATTAGCTCTATTGTTAAAGCATACATCAGGCAACAGCTGTTTCACAAACTGCTGATCATGACTGAGTTGGGAGCCGTCTGGTGCTGCACGTTCGATAACAGCAGGTTCGTGGTGACAAACTGGGGACTTTTCCGTTGTCAGTTGAAGCATCGATTTTCCACCTGTCTAAAATTGACCAACTGGGTCTCCTCCGTTGTCACTTTTGGTACCGATCTGCCACCGATCTAACACTGATCAGTCGAGACTAACTCCCTCTACTTACTCTGGCCACCGATATACAGCCGACCTAGAATCAACAAAATAGGATTTTTTTCCCATTGTCATTTTGGCTGCCGATTTGCTAAAGCGACAAACTTGTAATTTTTTTTAGTTACTTTTTGAACTGATCTAAAAGTGACAAATAGGATTTTTACAATAGTCACTACTTTGGCCACCGGTTTGCCACCACTCCAAAGACTTTTCCCGTAGACTACCGATATTTAGGGCGCTGATTTGGCAGCATCCCCAAAAAAAACCAAAAAAAAAAAAACCCGAAACAAAACAAATAATAATAATAATAATAATAATAATAAAATTAATTTGAATGTGACGCCAGTCCTTCATTAGAAGCTCCAGGCGCCAATACAATAGGAGGTAACAACCAAATTGACATTGAAGTAAGCACACACGCACACACACCCTGACACAAACTCACACACATGTAAAATTCTGCAGCTAAAGTAAGACCCGTAAGAGGTTAGTTAGTTAGCCACTTAGTTGACGCCGCGCAAAAAAAAACAAAACAAAAACCAACCAACCAACCAACCAAACAAACAAACAGGTTCCCGGCACGCCATGGAACTATTCTGTGTGTGTGTGTGTGTGTGTGTGTGTGTGTGTGTGTGTGTGTGTGTGTGTGTGTGTGTGTGTGTGTGTGTGTGTGTGTGAGTTGTCAGTGTGCGCGCGTCCGTGTGTGTGCGTGCATGCGTGCGCGTGTAGGTGCAAGCGTGTGTGTGCGTGCGTGCGTGAAAGAGTGTCCAAGTCTGAACTCCCGATAAGCGTGCACTCTGAAAAACTGCTTCGATTTTTCGGAGTCTAAATTTCATTCGTCTTCATTAACTCTGAAAGCTTTTCTGTAACCTTAGGAGCGCGTTGAGAGGGCAGCTGTCAAAGCCGAGAGAAACATGACGCTGATAGATGAGTCAACACAATTGCAGTGTCACTGGGCAGGATCCGATCATGACAATGCTGTTGCACTTGCAAATTCTGTAGAACATAGCCGAGCCGGTTGCATGAGTACAGGTTGCACATTGCGTCATTGGAAGCGTGTAGGCGATCGCGGATCGCCCCTGTAATGGATTTAGCTCGGAGTGCCTCGTGAGAGGAGAGCTCATGTGTCCAACCACTTTGGAACAAAAAGACAATCAGTAGAACCACGGAACAAAGATGAAGTAGAACTGACTGATGCTCCCTTTCCGAGTGTGTTTTGTAGGGGTGTAAGCAACCTCAATTACCTCTCTTGAACCTCTTCCCCTGAATTTCTGGCAAACGCCAGTTGTAGTTGCCTCCCTTCAAAGAGACGGAGAGACGAACGAACGGACACAGACTTGATGGTGACGATGACGATCATTTTACGTTGATGCAGTGATGATGATGATGATGATGATGATGATGATGATGAGGACGACGACAACGACGACGACGATGATTTTACAGTATGTAATCGCAGTCGTACGACTTGAAAAAAGTCTAGATTTGCATATCGTAACGTGGCCTGTATTTTATTATTCCGCAGTGGTGAGCGTGCGACATGTCGACATGCAGCTGAAGTCGGTCATGCACGAACAGGAGACTATACAGAAATCCATATCTGACAGGTGAGGACGGCTGGAATCAGCCATGCGTATCGGTAGATCGATCTAGGAAACGATCAGGGCAGGTAGAGTTTTATTCTTATGAGTGAGTGAGAGACACAGAGAGAGAGAGAGAGAGAGAGAGAGAGAGAGAGAGAGAGAGAGAGAGAGAGAGAGAGAGAGAGAGAGAGTTTTCAGTGTGCGAAACATATAATGTTGGAAAAGAAGACGAATAATGATGGCGGAAGAGAAATTTACTTGGTTTTTAGATCAATCCAGATTCTTCCTGTCTGTATTTTTTTTTTTTACTGGAAGGAGAGTTATCTTATCTTGTCGTATCTTGGCTGCACTTGTTGTCGTCTAGCACGTATGTACATGTCTTCACATTTCTGCTTCTGCAGGTTCGCCTCGCTGAGGTCGGTGTTCGACTCATTGCCCGCTCAACCTCCGGGCCCCTCCACACCCTATTCACCGATGTCTGCCTCGTCCCCCGCCATCCCCACCCCAGCCCCCTCCCTGCCCCCCACTCCCTCCAGCAGGTGCAACAGGTGAGACGTTCGTGGTTATTTCCATTTACGTGCAAGACGTGTATCAATATCCTGTGGAGTCTAGCCTGTTATTAGATTTGTGTGTGTGTGTGTGTGTGTGTGTGTGTGTGTGTGTGTGTGTGTGTGTGTGTGTGTGTGTGTGATCATACGGGTGTTATTAAAGATGGCGGGCAGTTTTTTTTTTTCCGGTGGTACATTGATTGAAAAGTTTGGACAACAACTGCTCCCTAGGAAGTCCACGCGTCTGAAATAATTATGTTGGTGGTCGGTGTGGAGTTTAACGTCCTTTTCCTACCACGTGTGGGAGGTACCAAAGAGGGGGCAACGAGAAACAGGGCAGCAGCACAAAATATTTTGCCCCAGCCGAGATTCCGGAACTCACGACCCGAGCATTGAAAGTCCGACGCTCTACCATTCGGCTGTCCCGGCTCCCCTCTGAAATATTATGAGCATAGACGAGTCTGTGCATTGTGGTAATGTTTTTCAGTCGTTTCGTGTTTGATAAACTGTCCCTTTGCTTCAAAGCGACGAACCAAATCCAGTAAATAGAAGCACCAAGGTTTTTTTTTTTTTTTTTTTGTTTAATTTTCAGCTGTGAGTAGACCTGCAGAGCCCGTATGTAAAGCTCGAGGTTAATTTAACCCACAGCTACGGGCCTAACCCAGACTAGGACAAAAGAAACCCCAAAACAAAATTAAATTAAAAAAAAAAGAAGCGAAGAAAGAAGGACAAAAATCCTATAACGGCATGGAATGGACACGCTTCCTGATTTAAAACAAAAAAACAAAAAAACAACAACAAAACAACAACAACAAAAAAACAAACAAAAAAAAACCAACAAAAAAACAGAAACTTTAACCCTAGAGCTAGTTTAGTTCGAGGTTAGACTCTAACCCGGGGCTAAACTCCCTAGCCCCGACTTTTACACGCGGGCCCTGGAAAACTCCTTTGATTGTGGTTTGTCTGTGTCAGAGAAGGAAGCAGTTTAACAACCAGACAGTAACCTTTACTTTCACATTACTACAGTGTCCAGATGTGAGCGTGTTCAGTTTCAGACATTATAGCTTTCAAGATACAGATACAGATAACTTTATCGCCCATAAAAGGAAATTTGTCTTCTGCTTCACCGACAAGTAAACGACTAAACACAGGAGATCACACAAGGAGTGTTGGCTTATAAAACTCTCTGTCTGTCTGTCTGTCTGTCTGTCTGTCTCTCTCTGTCTGTCTGTCTCTCTCTCCCCCCCCCCTCTCCTCATGCCTCCAGCAGCAGCACCAGAGTTAATAGATTACACAAAAACTCCAGTAATAACAATAGTAAAATCACACTCAGTGACTAAAACATTTGTAAAAGACAGCTCGTCGGAGGAATGACCTTAGAGGAGTCGCCAAAAACCTTCAAATGGAAGTAGCACCAGAAAAAAAACTTCCCCGTCGTTTGGACTGACCCGCGTGGGTCACTGGGTTTCACGAAATAGAGGTGTCTATCTGGGTTGTGATCTAGACGGTGTCAGCTGATGTCTGGAGTTACTATGCCCTTACTTTTTTCCTGAAAACTTCGGAAAATAAGAGATCGAGTTTTCTTCCAAACTTTTAATTTGTGTCGAGGAGCCAGAAATATTTCTGGAGCAGATGCTGAAATGGAGCCGAGAAAGTGCACTGATTGTTTCTCTCTCTCTCTCTCTTAAAAAAAAATAAATTCTCGCTTCACTGTCGCAAAGTGAGAAGCTGAAAACGCGCAGCTGCGCTAACCTACAGGCGCCCGTAACGTCTCCTCTGCCCTTGTCCCGCGCAAGGTTCCTGCAGTCTTGAGATAGAAATTTTGTCAGAAGAACCAGCCAGGTAACGCCTGACGGAGAAGTGTAGAGTTGCTGGGATATCTAGGTCAGAGAGAACAGTTCGCAGTAACTGCCTGTTCGCTAGGCTATATCCCTGCAGCGACCTTGGGGGAGGGGGGGGGGGGGTCAGTCAGTGGCTTGTGCAGTCTCCACCTTAAAACACGCGATATACACCTCCTACATGCTTGTGACTTACAGAACATTTGGTAATCCAGTCGCCAAAGTTTTTCGGGAATATATATATATATATATATATATATATATATAGTTTTCACAATGAGGTGCCCCCGATTACGGAAAATACACCACACGAGTTTGTTGATTTCGACCGTAAAACTGCGAGTTTTAACGAGCAGTTTTACGGTCGAAATCAACAAACGAGTGTGGTGTATTTTACGTAATCGGGGGCACCGAATTGGGAAAATTATTTATACCACGTCCCTACCTGCATTTCAAGTCTTTGATTTGAAAGCTGACATCGGCAATCCAAATGCTTCACGCGACATCACTGACTGAGGTGCTTTACCTCGCTTTGTCCATAGGCTTTGAGAAGTCAGCTTTTCCGTTTCGAAGCCTCCGTCTTAGTAGAGAACTGGAACTAGGCTTACGCTTGTCACAAATACGACCGCTCGTTGATAACACGCAGCAAAAGATCAACAATTCCACGTCAAGCGACTGGCAAAGCTCCTTCGTCCCCATTTCCCTACGAAGTCGAACTACGTCATGTCGTGACGTAAATTATTCTTTAGTCCCTTTTCGCGTCATATTGTGACGCAAGTCCTTTCACCAGAACACACTGCTGGAACACTGCTAGGGGTAATACCTGTTCACTCTTTAAGGCGATGTCACACTGAAAACAAGTTTCCCTGCTACGGTCAAGACATTCCTACCTTACTAGACACCCTTTTCTTGTATGTAGAACTTCAATGCGTATGAAATACCTCTGGATGGGGTTTCTGGGTAAAGTCGATGTCTCTTTTCCTTAAACATACATGTTGACTGAGCGGATACGGGAAGGTGTCACTTGACACTCCGCACGGCGGCTTTCATTGGTTGAAACACAAAACATGTTTTGCGGATTTTAGGGCAGGCTCTAAAACTGAAAACACGATCGAAACAGTGTTTTGAAAACATTGTTGTGAAGTATGTCACACGACAAAACACACTGTTTAGCAGCCAAACATCTGAAAACAATGTTTTCAAGTGTTTTTGCCCTCTCGTGTGACATGGCCTTTAGGTACAGCCATAAAATTCACGCGTGGTTGTCATGGGTACAATGTTTATACCACATGTGGTGAATTATGGATTTTATACCATGACTTGTAATAGTGGTAGAGTGGCATATATATATATATATATATATATATATATATATATATATATATATATATATATATATATATAAAATATAATTATATATATATATATATATTTTTTTTTTTTTTGGGGGGGGGGGGTAAAACTGTAATTTTTGTATAATTATATTTGTTGGAAATAGATGTTTGAAAAATTGTGACCTAACTTTTTCATCAACCAAGAAATAGATGACGACTTCGGCATCAGTGAAAATTACAGAAAAAAATTATTGAAAATATTTCTCCCGAGTACCTCAAGTGACAACGATGTCAGATGTAATCTTGTTCAGTAATTGACGTGTACTCCTAAAACCTTCATCCGACAGTGGGGAAAAGTGACGTCAAAGTAGTATTTTGGAATGGTTTGTTTCCTTGAAAAGGGATTGTCGGGTTTTTAACAAGGCATTGAAAATATCGTTTCACTTACACCGAGAAGAAACGGAAAGACAGAGAACGTTGTCTGGTATACAGTAGATTAGGTCACAACTTCCTGAATAACCTGCAGTAGGCCTACAAAAGAGGATCCAGAAAAGTCGATAAAAGTTGGCGACCGAGATACCAAACGCACATTATCACGGTGTCTGTACATTTGGGACGAAGCTCAACCATTCTTAGTTCGGGTAATCCATGAGTGATCGGGGTAGTGACATCCTGGGTTAGGGATCCAACCGAACACACTTTTTGGTGGCTGTACATCTTTTGCGTGGTGGCTAAGCACAGGAAAACGTCAGGCTACTGTAAGAAAAATGGCAGCGTGCCTAAGCTGTACGATGATGTTTACTAGCTGAGCTTGATTGAAGTTAAAATGGGATCCCCTATGGCGCACAGCGAACCTCACCTCGCAGTGTAAGCGTTGGGCATTTGCCACTGAGACACGCACGCACTGTAGCTTGTAAGGGTAAAGTGTATATTTTCGTGGAGCGCTATTTAGCGTCAGTTGTGTCCTATTATTATATAAATATTTGTCCAGCCACCATAGAGATATTAATGTGTTGTACATGTATTTGTTTCGTATGGTTGTACCCCTGACCCTCGACTACAGGAGAGGGACAGCCGTGACTAAACCATTCTGTGCTCTGTGACCTTTCAGGCGTTCCAGGATACGGGAAGCACAGGCGTTTGCCTCAACTCTTGGAGACGGCGAAGACAATTGAGAAATGTAAGTTCTCTTTGTCTCTCCCTTGTTTTGTCCATATGCATATCCCTGCTCAGAGCACGCAGCTTAGAAATTCCTAGTTCTGTAATAAGGACTAGAAAATGCTGCCGTCAAAATGGGGGAAAATCTGACAAGGGGATTGGGTCTAGTGGTTTAAGGTAACCGACTTCGGATCCTGAGCCGCCCGGTTTGAATCCCTGGTGGGCAGGAATTTGGATGGATTTTTCCTTTCCCGATCAAAATCACGTGCACACTTGTTTGCGGTGCCTGTCCCGCCCTCGTGTACACACGCACGCACAAATATCAAGTGTGCACGCTAAAAATCCAGCGTCCATCTTTCCAAGAAGAGCAGGCTGTGAAATACTGTCGCACGCACCAGAGTGAATAGCAGGGTGGAGGTTTGCACATAAAGTTGCGCTTAGCGGCAGCAGCCTTTCACCTTTCACTGCTTCGTCCTCAAGCCCTGCGGCGCCATGAGCATTTCAGGAGAGATGGATATGTGCGCCGAGGAGAAATCTACCATACCATACCATACCATACCATCTGTAGCTTTTACAGACGCTTTGTCCACAGACGTGAGTGTGTCCATTGAAACACATTCGTAGGCTTATCCGCACGATCTGCTTTGAGCGCATTTTTTACCCCAGTTACCAGGAGAGGGAAGGTTCCGGTGCCGACCCAACCTACTAATATTACTGATTTGGTGAAACCAGCAGCATCATGTGTTCCTTCTTCCGCGGAAGCTTAGTACTAAAGTAGTTCCAAAATAGAAACTGGCAAAATGTCTGCTGCTCATCCGCGCAATCTGCGCAAAGTGCATTCAAGTTATTTTCATCCCCGATTGCCAGGTATGTGAATTTAATGTACTTCAGCGTCATTTGCATGTGTTGTGTGTCTTGTCACGAACGGGTTGTGCAGTATTTTTTTGCCTCGACGGATCGGCTGCCGGTTGTCGTAATAGACAGTGCCATCTTTTTACGACAATCCCAGCAAGAATTACGGCCTCGGTGAGACCGGTCTACGGCGGAGGAGTTGAAATTTCCCTCAGGGGCAGAACGGGCTCTCTTCGCTCGGACTCCTGTTCATCCTTTTGCTGTCATATTGATCGGGCGAGAAGGAGGAAAGATGAAACTAATTCAGCCACTTTAAAATGGAGGTCGCAAAGCCCATAAGCCCACCGCACTCGATTTGTAACTGCTACTCTTTGAGTGATTAGGGATCTGGAGCTCGAAGATTATTTCTTTGAAATGGCCCGGGAAGACCGCCTGCCCTTTTTCTTGCGGCGTTCGAGGCGCATTAAACGGGATTATGACCAGAGCAGTATCGAGTTCTGCTTCTGCTTCACGGAGACACAGCCGCTGCTTAGTTGTCAGAAACAGCAAAAACAAAACAAAACAAAACAAAAAGCGAAAAAAAAAACCACCCCCAAAACAAAACAAAACAAAACAAAACAAAACAAACAAACAAACAAACAAAAAACAAACAAACAAACAAACAAACAAAAAAACCCAGCGCCCCCACAAAAAAAAGCGTCATTAGTTTTGAGTTTTTAAACGCGACATCAGAAATGAGCTGGCTTCTAGACAAAAACGTAAGGTGACCGTGTCGTTTTCAGCTTTCAGTTCAGAAGTAAGTCCGAAAAATCCAGCCCAAACCTGAGGTGGCCTAGCTGTGTCCTGTGCACCAGAAAGCACGTAATTTTTGGCCGGGCTCAGCCCTGAACTGCTTTGATCTGGTTGCGTTGCTTTGCGAAGCACAGATAAATACATAACGTGACCTCATTGAATTATTGGCTGGCATTTCCCTCGCTGGCACATCTTTGATATCAATCTTAGGTAGTGGAAAAGGATGTTAAACCCGCAAGGAAAGAAAGAAAGAAAGAAATTACGGAAACAGAAAGGGGCCCAGTCTGCCCAGAGGACGCAAACAGGAGGAAGGGATGGGTGGACATTTGCCGCTGCTCGTTTTTCATACAGACAATTTAAAACAACAAACAAGGAACAGCAGCAGCTGGTGACGAGGTCCTAACCATTAGACCACCGACCGCCCCCAAAACTGTATTTTTCTGCAATTTTTCTGCAAAAGGCTGCATATAAAAAAAAGTTTTCGTCGAAAATCGTTGGCGACTGACACACTAAACGCACTGTATGACAGTGATCATGATTAATGAAGAAAAAAAGAAGTGGCATTGGAAGAGCGGGGAAAAAAAGAAAGAAAGAAAAACAAAAAAAGAAAGAAAGAGTGTTCAGATTTGCAAGACCGATAGATGTGGTGGGGGCTGGGGTTGGGGGAGGGGGGGGGACGCGAGAGCTGGAGGGTGGTGTCCGGAAGAAACTTACCAGCAGTATCGGCTTACATTTCCTGACCTACATAGTTGTTAACGAGAAATTCTACTCTGCTTGCTGCCGGTAAAATCGTCGGAGACTTTTTTTTTTTTTTTTTTAAATGGGTGATCAGGCCAGATGTGTTTTCAGAGCGAGACTCTGTCAGCTGAAGGGTGGCCGTGCGACTGTCAGAAGTTGGCCCAGGGGATCTAATCAGTAGAATTGCTTTTCTTTCTGCCTTTCCGATTCTGATATTTTAATGACGACTCCTGTCAGTAAAAGTGATGTGTTTGAAACTTGAGCATACAAGTCATAGTGTAGTACTTTAAAAAAAAAAACACTAATGCTACCATTTTTAGGCTCATACGGCGTTCTTTGCCGTTTGGGTGGGTGTCTAAGGCACATACATAAATACAAGCACAGACAGGCTTGCGTTCAGCTGATTGAAGCAAAAACGCAGAAGCCGGTGGCATTATTGTTACACAAGTGGACCTGGACTGCAGAGTGCAGTCCCCTTTCACCGAACAGCCAACAGCACGTTTCTGTCATGTGATTGTCTCCCCCCGACTTTCACCGAGCAGCCGACAAGGGAAACACGACTGAGTTTTCCTCGTTCAAGTTGAACGGCCATCAAACATCAGTGTGTTGCATTCGGAGCTTTAAGAATATCTAAGATAGACTGTTTCGAGAGCACAGGCGCAGTCACAAGTGTAATTGTTGCAAAACAGAATTCTCCCTGTACAAAGCCTAGCAATAGTAGCATTAGTATATTTAAATGTTTTCTGTTTGTGCAACAACAGCAACAGCAATAACAACCGGGTGTTTTCTGTTGGATTTCGGTAAGTCGACGTGAAAGAAAGACGGAGGTTTTTCAGCTTAAACATCTTCAAATGTTACATGCGTGCATGCTCAGAGTTATTCCAGACAAGTGACCTTTCCTAAGTGTTATTGTCGACAATCGAAATAGCACCGGGGGAAAAAAATCCAAACTCCCCGCCATCTTGATTGCGCCCGTGGTACACGGACTTTTGTCAATTGAAGGATTGTTCTGCAACTATCGAGAAGTTTTGTAGCTTTCTGTCCTGGCGGCAATCACGTGCTCACAACCTCTGGACGCGAAAAAGCTTGAAAACATGAAACGGGACACGAGAAGTGGCGCGCTAATGGACAGATGTCTACGTGACTGTCAGTTTTCGCTGGTGTAGCGTGGACGTCTGAAAGATCTAGTAATTTGTGGTAGGACCCGGATGTTTTATTTCTTTAGGCTGTATGTAGGGCGGAGAGAGAACTGATCAATTCCTATCAAATGGGGACGATTTGTCCGCGAATGTTGGCGAACACACACACACACACACACACACACACACACACACACACACACACACACACACACACACGCACGCGCGCGCGCGCGCGCACGCACGCACGCACGCATGCACACAGAGTGGCACACACACTCACACAGACGCAAACACACGCGCGCGAACGTGAGATAGAGAGGGTGGGTGGGTGGGCGTTCGGGAGTTTTACGTCCTTTTCCACCACATATGTGTGATATCAAATACCGGGCAACGAGAAAAAGGCCAGCACAAATATGTGGCCCCAGCCGGGATTTGAGAGAGAGAGAGAGAGAGAGGCTTGACATTACATCGAGTAAATTGTAAAGAGACCCAGATGTCTTACTTCCACAGGCTGCGTGGACGAACTGATTAATACCTTTCAAACAGGGACGATTTGCCGACGAGTGGGCACACAACACACACACACACACACACACACACAGGGGAGAGTGAGGGCTTCCTTTTTGGCGTCGACTGGGAGCCTGAAAAGAAACAATGGCGGAACAAAATGGCAAACAAACGAAACAGTCTGTCCCTGTTTTGCCAGGCTTTGTTCTCCAAGCAGCAGCGACCACTGAGCTGTCGTGGTTGCACGTGCAGCAGGTGCGCGTCTTCTTTGTTGAGGATTTCTTATCAGCGACAGATTGTTTTCGCCCTGTGGCGGCTGCGGGGTTTTTCTCAAGCGCAAGGACATAGAACTCTGAATACATATTATTTCAGTTTCCCCTCGCTAGTATTTAGAATTGATGCCATTTGTGAGATTAGAAGAAGGAATAACTGTTTGACTCAGTTTAAATGC
Source organism: Batillaria attramentaria (assembly GCA_018292915.2). Lineage (NCBI taxonomy): Eukaryota > Metazoa > Mollusca > Gastropoda > Batillariidae > Batillaria > Batillaria attramentaria. Next base: position 2,208,353 of record JACVVK020000003.1, read on the forward strand.
GCCATTGCCATTAGGCCGCCATTAGTAGAAGCACTTTGAAACATGCGTTTGTTGTTTCCGCTGAAACGAAACCAAACAAACAGCAAAAAGAAACAACGGCAACAACAACTACCTCATAAAAAACAAACAAACAAACAAACAAACAAACAAACAAACAAACATAAAACAAAAACCTCACAGCTGGGATGTCGAAGAGAGTTACAAACAGCGCTGTCTCCTAACTTTGCCCGTTCCCTTGTGGTGAAGCGAACCGGCATATTTGCCACTGTAACCTGTCCATCACGGTGGGGGGAGATTTAAACACCAACTAACCAACAATACTCCCTCCCCATCCACCTCCGGAAAAACAAACAGAAACAACAAAACCCCACACAAACAACAACCCTTCCCGCCCCCAGAGAAAACAACAAGAACAACAAAACCCACAAAAAAACACAAAAAACAAACAACAACCCCAAAACAACAACAACAACAACAAACAACAGCAACGACGACAACAACAACAATCCCCGATAAAAAAACAACAACAAAAAAACAAAAAAACAACCAACGAACAAAAAGTCAAACACACAAAACCACAAAAAAAACAAAAAAAACAAAAACAAAAACAAACAAACGAACAAAAAACAACAAACCCAAACAACAACAGCAAAAACCAAACAAAAAGACAGCAGTAACAACAACAACAACAGCAGCAATAACAACAGCAACCCATATACAACGAACCTTTATACGTGTCCTTTGTTTCTGGAAAATCTGGTTTTTGTCTGTTTGTGCGAATGGAACTTTACCCATCCACTAAAACGCACTGATTACAAAATCGCCAGTTTGAATCCTTGCATTCTATCGTTTCTGTTTGCAGGAGATCCAGTGTTGTGACAGTGCTACATACTGCAGCCCGTGGATATCACAGGCCAATCGTCTCTCGCCAACCACCAAGACCTCTAAAGGGGAAAAAACCAAAAAACGGAAAGAAAATGGAAGTTTCAGTCTTCTACAGAAAACACACACACAAAAACAAAACAAAGCAAACAGAAAAATAAATCGTGTCACGAAACTGATGAGTTCAAAGGATTTTTACGTGTTTTTCTATCATTTTGCTCAAGTGTGATCATCGGGGAAAAAAATAAAGCAGTGTTTTGATTGATAATTTCGCCCAACACGTGATCTTCTGCACTTGTTTCTTGCTCCTGCGGCCAGACCTGTATGTTTTTATTCAGATGTGGTGACCACACAAGATTAGACATTTTTCCCAGACAGGAATCTGGGACAGTGGGGCCGATGATATCAGGCTAAAACTTTGAGCTGTGCTGCAAAGCGTACGTATTAAACAACAAAACAAAACAATCCTGTAGGACTGTCGTTTTCAATACTCGTTTTCTGGAGAAAAATAGAGAAAGAAATCCACGTATTACAGTGGGTTTTTTTATGTAAGAGCGTACGCATTTGCATCCAGTAAGTCATTAGGGATTCAAGAGGGTGCAGTTCTGGCGCACTTAGGATCCTAAATAGCTCACAAAATTCAGTCTCCTGTGGGCGGTAATGTAGAATGACCGGTCACACAGCTAGCGTTAGGTTTTTAGGGAATGACTGCAGTTTTTCAGCTTTTATATGTGATTAGTTTATTTTTTCCTTTTTTTTTCTCCTCTTTCTTATTGAACATTTTCATACTTCAAGCTGGGGAATTTTCAGTCATTTGGCAATTTTCAGTCATGTGGCAGTTTTTATCCAGATTTCCTATCCTTTCAGCCAAAAGTATCTAAGTTTTAGCCGAAGAAAAGGAAGAAGGAAAAAGGTTGCACACACAGTAATATGTCATGATGTATGTAATGCCATATGGGACAGTCTAACGCCATTCTTGAAGACTTCCATGTCAGTATCAAGGCAGTATTTTACGTTTGGGTGCCAGGAGAGGCTACTAAGTGCCTTTAGAATGCTAATTTTTTTTTTCTGAAGTCGGGCCGTCTCCCGTGTGTTCCGTCAGCAATGCGCTGCCTCTGCTCGCCAGCCTAGATTTCAGTCTTTTTTCCCTCAGCAATTCCCCAGCCTGATACATCTGCCGCGAAATCAGTTATGGTTTCAGGGAGGACGGGAAGGCTTTAGAATGCTAGAGTTGCATTTTGAGGGAACGTCAGCAGTTTCTCAGCATTTGTCCCGTTTTGCTGAAGACTTTTGTTATCGTAGAGCCGTAGAGTCATTGCTTCAGGGACCTGAGTAAGCTTTCAGTAGTCACTTAGAGTGAATGGCATTCGAGCCGGACCATAATCATATCTGTTGGGAATGTTAGTGCAGGGTTAAAAGAACCCCAAAGGACTTTGCAGTGAGACAGCTCAAGCGTGTTCAGATTACAGTCGCATTTCGCCTTTCGCTCAGCGGTGTGCCTGCTTATTGTCAGAAACGGCCTTGCACTTGCTTATGCAAAGCTTTTAAAGAAGCCATTGCTGCCATTATACAGAGTTGCGCTCCTGAACGCGCCCGCCCGACAAAAATAGCCTATCTTAGAGATTGCCACATGCTGACGGTTGACGGCCGTGCAAAACAATGAAAACTCAACAGTCCGCATACCACGTCCGCCATGTTTGTTGATTGTCGCCGGCGACGGTGTCGACTGCGTGTTTGGCTCCACTCAGCAGAAAGCTAGCCTGTTCGTGCGTGTATTTGTGCATGTGTCTTTAGTGGTGTGATGCTAGACGTCACCAGAACAGCGGGAGCCGGGTTAGCCGAATGGTAGAGCGTTGTACTCTTAATGTTCGGGTCGTGAGTTCGAATCCGCGGCTGGGACCAAATATTTGTGCTGGCCTTTTTCTCGTTGCCCCGTCGTTGATATATGACCCACACGGTGGTGGAAAAGAGTGTTAAACTCCTAAACACCCACCCACCACCACCGAAACTGCTCAGAACGATCTGAGAGCCTAAAAATGGTAGTAATGGGGCATTGTATTTAGTTGTTTTTTTGGTTTTTTTTGAGGGAACGTCAGCAATTTCTCAGCATTTGTCCCTTTTTTTCTGAAGACTTTTGTTATCGTAGAGCCATTGAGTCATTGCTTCAGGGACCTGAGTAAGCTTTCAGTAGTCACTTAGAATGAATGTCATTCGAGTCGGACCATACCTGTTGGGAATATTAGTGCAGGGTTAAAAGAACCCCAAAGGACTTCGCACCCACCCACCACCACCAAAACAGCTCAGAACGATCTGAGAGCCTAGAAATGGTAGTAATGGGGCCTTGTTTTTAGTTTTTTTTTTTGTTTTTTGAGGACTTTACATATCACGCGTGCTTTTCATACGGAGTGCTCTCGAGTGTAGTCAAGACACTCGCTGTGACTTCTACGTATCACGCGTGCTTTTCATACGGAGTGCTCTCGAGTGTAGTCAAGACACTCGCTGTGACTTCTACGTATCACGCGTGCTTTTCATACGGAGTGCTCTCGAGTGAAGTCAAGACACTCGCTGTGACTTCTACATATCACGCGTGCTTTTCATACGGAGTGCTCTCGAGTGTAGTCAAGACACTCGCTGTGACTTCTACATATCACGCGTGCTTTTCATACGGAGTGCTCCCGAGTGCAGTCAAGACACTCGCTGTGACTTCTACATATCACGCGTGCTTTTCATACGGAGTGCTCCCGAGTGCAGTCAAGACACTCGCTGTGACTTCTACGTATCACGCGTGCTTTTCATACGGAGTGCTCCCGAGTGCAGTCAAGACACCCGCTGAACTGTTAAAAGATCTCTGTGGTCTCGGTTGTATCTCTTCTTTCTGGCAGTTTCACTGTTCCCGCAGGTAAAGTTCTTGCTTTCCCCTTGTTTTCCCAGATGCGCACTATACATACGCCGTGTCTTGCATCAGAGTTGATTGATTTTCTTTCTTAGGTTTCTGTGATGTGCCTTTGGTATGCTTGTGTTGTTGTATGCAATGTTTAGTTAGAACTGACTTCGTGTGTGGTTGTTGTGTATATGACACGTAATGTGTAAATATTGTCTCTTGAGGTATTCTTATTTTAAAATATATGTATGCGTGACCTCAGAGACGTATGGTGGAGCGCATATGCCTTTTTCCCAGTGCAAAAATGTAGTCTTGAACTGAACTGAAGAGTAATGTGATGTAGGTGATAATATTTATTGCCTATACTTATGCTCAAGACAGTACTGGTAATGTCTGGTTTTGTAATGAGTGCAAAGTGATATTATGTACGTACTTGTGTGACACGACAGTATCTGTGATTGGCGCACACACAGACACAGACAGACAGACAGACAGACAGACAGACACACACACACACACACACACACACACACACACACACACACACAAAAGCAGTCAATGGTTTGTAGATTGCCTTTAAAATATTTTTCACTACTTAACACGACAGTTTTGTCCTATAGTTCGAATCGATTATACGTGTACATTTTTGGAATGTATTTTTTGTTTTGTTAAGCACGTTTACAAACAAAGAGTATTTGAACTGTGTTTCCTGCTGTTTATCTTGAACTGTGTTTCCTGCTGTTTATCTTTTTTTTTTGTCGTGCGTGCGCGCGCGCGCGCGCGCGCGCGCGCGCGCGCGTGTGTGTGTGTGTGTGTGTGTGTGTGTGTGTGTGTGTGTGGAACATCTATTCATTTGGCAGTCAGCCGTAGAGCTTTGTAAGCGGCAGTTAGCCGCGAATTAGCCCTTGTTGCTTGCGCGGCGTTAAGCCCTAACTAACTAACTTGTAAGCGGTAGTTTTTTTCCCTCCTAAGAACTCATTACGAACACCAGGAGACTTAAAACGTGAGATGTACCCAATGTTGAGATCCATGATCCTGGGTCAGGTTGTGCACGACTCCAAATGTTTTGACGTGTAATTGTCGTGACCTGAACAGCACGTGCAAAGGCCAGTCAGTGACATTGGCAGGTTGACCTGAAGACCTCAGGGCCTGTGTGCCGCTGGTCCATGCTGTAAACTCGGGAACGTCGTGAGGTTACATAATTAATGAAGGTGCCAACTGCTGTCTCTCATTCAACGCCGCCTCGACCGCTTCTTGGCGACTTCTGAGCTCGGCGATTCGCAGCGGGTGCACTTTCAGCCAAGTGTGTGTGTGTGTGTGTGTGTGTGTGTGTGTGTGTGTTTGGGGGGGGGGGACGAACCCCCCCCCCCTTTTGTGTGTGACCTTGACCTTTAGGAGAGGTCAACCATGAAGACATTGTTCGCAAACGTAAATGTGCCCAGTTTTGTTTGTTTGTTTTGTCCGTTTCGTTAATCAAATGTCTGGAATTTATAGAAACTTACGCCCAACCACATGACTGTGACCTTGCCTATGGGCAAGGTCATCCAAAATGTAACCACGAAAGCCCGTGGTAATTGTGAGCCCTGTGCGGAATTGTCTAGTGTTTATGGTTGCTGAGAAATTGATTAAACGTGATTTTTTATTTTTTTTTATTTTTTTAGTTTTCATTTTGACCCTTGGATGTTAACCTTCGTGAGATATGATTCAGTGTGTCAGCGTGTTTGGGTATTTGTTGGTATGAACGCGGGAGTGGGACTTTGAAATGAAACTTCATTTGTCAACGGTAAAAGACATTGGTCCAGTTTTCATTCTTGCCGTTGCTAATGCTACACACACACACACACACACACACTGCGACACACACACACACATACACACACACACACACACGGCGACTCTTTCGACTGTTCATAATCCAGGCAACTCTGTCACAGTTCCAGAGTTTTCAGCGCTTCGAGGACCCGTATAAAACCAGAGCACGAGTTTGCCGTGACATTATTTGGCTTTTGGTCAGTGAGCGAGACACATCGCTACCGTGTCTAGCGGATGCTGAGTGCTGCACGATCTTTCTCGCTCAGTGTCACCCTGACACTGAATCACATCTCAAGAAGGTTCACATCCAAGGGTCATAATGAAAACTACCCCCCCCCCCAAAAAAAAAACAAACAAACAAAAAAACAAAAAAAAACAACCAAAAAACAAAAAAAACAAAACAAAAAAAACCACCAAACAAACAAAAAACAACAACAACAACAACAAAAAAGTTTAATCATTTTCTCAGCACGCATTGAGACACTCTATGAGAATTTTGCGCTATATAAGTACACTTCATTATTATTATTATTATTATTATTATTCAAATGATACACTTGGAAAGGCCTTGCCACAAACTACCGATGTTCTGAGTTCGGATTTTTTTTTTATCCCACATATATGTCCAATTTGAAAGACAAAAAGTCAGTTTCAATTTAAAAAAAAAACAAACAGACTCCAGACAGACGACGGGCAGACGACAGACGACGTCGAGCTGTAATACAGACTCACTTTATAACACACGTGACTCATAAAGTGCGCTCTTTTACGTCAAGGGACGGCGCGGAATGGTTGGCGCGTGCAGCCAAGACCCTGATGTGTTCGTGTCTTCAAGCTGGCAAACACCCGCGACAAGCAAATCCTTACTTCTGCACAACGCTGCGTATTTTTCCCTCGCTGACGTTACCTAGACACCCAAAAGGCCGTAACACGTGCCGCAAAACAGCGGCCGAGGGAATACAGAGAATCAAATTCAATCAGCTGATAAAACGGCTGGCAACCGACCGCGCCATGAAGAAAGGACAGTGGCCCTATTTGACATTGAAACCGGCACAGGGTGAACAGTGGCTCAGTGGGTAGCGAGACCGACTTTCAGCAGGTGTGGCGTTGGACTCTCATGCTCGGGTCGTGAGTTCGAATCCCGGCTGAGGCAAAATATTTGTGCTGGTCTTTTTCTCGTTGCCCCCTCTTTGATATCACCCTTACGCGGTGGAAAAGGACGTTAAACTCCCAAACACCCACTCACCCACCCTTCAGCAGGTGTGTTATGAGCGGTCATCATTGCTGTCACGGTGAAGCATATGGTTGCTTTTTTTGCAAGTTTAGCGTCCTTTTTCCGCTACAGAAGGGTTGTGTGTGTGTGTGTGTGTGTGTGTGTGTGTGTGTGTGTGTGTGTGTGAGTGAGTGAGTGTGTAACGTCCTTTTCCACCACGTATGGGTGATAATTATCAGAGACGTGGCAACGAGGAAAAGGGTCAGCACAAATATTTGGCCCCAACTCACGACCCGAACATTGAATGTCCAATGCTTTACCATTTAATTTTGTCTGTCCCGGCTCCGCTGCCACAGAAGGATGACCATGGTACTCCCACCCTGAAACAGCTGAACTGGCTGCCTGTGCATGGGGGCTTTTAGTCGGAGCTTTGTATTTCGAACGAGGCGTCCTATACACAGAGCCTCTGAGTTCTGGTATTAGTAAGATGGCCGCGATAGCGACACTCGCAAGCAGCGGTGGCAGCGTGCGGCGGTGCGTCTATCTCTTTACGTCTGTGAAATGCTCCCCAAACTGGCTTTCTGCTGCGCGGAGAAGCGGCAGGTAGGCCAGCTGCAGATGCTGTCATTAAAGATCTAAGCTCCCAACAAAAAGCTTTCCGAAGTGTGTAAGCTGAAATGTTTACGCAAGAAACAAAATTGCTTTCCGCTACCGCTAGTAGCATAGCTTGCGCCATATCCAACATCGCTCAGTCGTCTAAACTGACCTATCCGCGGCGTGGTCACATAATGAGCCGGGCTGCACGGAGATGTGCACAGTAGCGTGGACGGAGCCCGACAGGAAGTGGGGGCAGTTTTTTTTTTTCTGCACGGTTTTGTCGCTGTTTCTGGACACTGTGTGAACTCTGCAACTGTGACAGAGTTGACTGTGCTTGCACGGTCGACTCTGTAAATTTTTTTCACACTTCGGAAAGCTTATTGTTGGGAGCTTAGATCTTTAAGTTTGACCGAAATCCCCACTTTTAATGCCCCAAGCTGCAACTATATAACTGCAAAAGCAAAGGTTAACTGTAGACGCAATCCTTTATATATGTCAGCAGGCGCAATTAGACAAACGAAAATAATGTCCCTCTACTATTTTTATATTGAACTGATATACTGTGATACTGCACAATTCTTCAGCTGACTCCCTTGGGCACAATTCTGCCGCAGTGCATGCAAATGTGTCGCCAAGAATATTCCCTAGTGTCTTCAAGTCTAGCATACTTACATATTTCTGCGGCACGAGAGTGCATGGACCCTGTGGCTTAGGTGAGAAAACTCATCAGGAGGCGGAATGTTAACGCTACTGTCTTGGGGCGAATCGAAATGAATGTTAGGACCAACTACGCTAAAAGTACACTTAGCTGTTTTGGTGCCATGTCTACCACGTGAGCGATCCTTATCTCTCGTTCACTATCACGTTTAGTCTGTTTGTCTCCCTCTGTCTTTGTGGGTTACTCCGCGGGTGCTTGGTGTGTGTGTGTGTGTGTGTGTGTGTGTGTGTGTGTGTGTGTGTGTGTGTGTGTGTGTGTGTGTGTGTGTGTGTGTGTGTGCTTGCGGGGGCCAACAGCCCTCTTTTTTCTTGTGTTAGAAACAGTCATGGTGAACTAAACATGAGAGAGAGAGAGAGAGAGAGAGAGAGTTCTGGAAGAGTTATGAGCTCTCTCTCTGTCTCTCTCTCTCTCTGTAGAGAGATATGTCCGGGAATCTTATGCTTATACTTACAGGTTTTGCCAACACTGAAACTGTACGTGTAAAATGTCCCTTGTGTTCGTTTTAAAGTGTGCTCAGATCTTTCAATGGACACAAGTGTCAAAATAATAGGAAAGTAGGAAAGTTCTGAGGTCTGTTGAGGAAGGGGAGTGGGATGGGGGGTGGGGGGCTCTGTCTTCCTTGTTGTTGCTGCAGTACTGATTACTCTCTGCAGTAGGTGTCATGTCGTCTGATCCCTGGTAGCAGCGGGTGTATAATAACACGCATATTTCTATCTCGAGCACCGTCCACGTCATCCCTCATCTGTAATCACAGTCGGCGTCTTTTCGTAACATCTCCCACGTGTACGTGAGAAGACGAGACAATTTCGCGCCGTGGCATGCGTTAGACACTATCATTATCGCCCTTCGCGGACTCTCCTTTGAAGAAGAGCGAATTTCGTGACAAACGGAAAATGGCGGCTCTTCTGGAGAAAATTAGTTATTACTTGCTTCTCTTGAAAGGCGTAGAAAAAACCTCCCCGGGGGATGAGATTAGTTGAGACAAAAGCGCCGCACTCGAAGCTATTTTACAAGTCTGCGTACGTCTATCAGTTACAGCTGTCAACGACCAGGAAGGAGATATTAAACCACGCGCAGCGTGGAAACCAGTTTTGCCAAAGTCAGAGAACTTCTCGGCAAACAGAGGTTTTGCAGAATATCATTGGTGCTGCGAACTTAAAGGTCTTCTTCACATACAAGGTAGACTACACGATTTTGAAAAGACTAGACTTCTGCGTGGCCGTCTCTTCTTGTGCACGGAAGACCTCCTAATTTCACGTCTCGGTAAAACTTTACACAGCTGTGTTACTTTTTCTGGTGGGGCCCGTATGTAGAACTCGAGGTTAACTTAACCCACGGCTACAGGCCTAACCCAGACTAGGACAAAAGAAACCCCAAAACAAAATTAAATAAAAAAGGAAGCGAGGAAAGAAAGACAAAAATCCTTCTATAACGGCCTAGACACCTTGCTGGAATGGACCCCCTTCCTGATTAAAAAAAAAAAAAAACCCCAGAAACTTTAACCCTAGAGCTAGTTTAGTTCGAGGTTAGACTCTAACCCGGGGCTAAACTCCCTAACCCCAACTTTTACATGCGGGCCCAGCCGCAGCAGAACTCATATCGAAACGAGGGTTGAAACTAATGTCTGCGAGTGTGCGAAGTATCAGAACAGATAACTTCCCCTCGAACTGAGGATGAATGAACTTGAACTTGCATGTTATGAATTCATTGTATATCAGTCAGTATTGCTCATTATTGGTCTTGTAATGGTTGAACTACTTGAACTTGTGTATAGAATGGACAACAAAGTCCACGACTTTTTCAGTCATGTCCATGTTTATCAGCAACTTAGGCTCTACAGAGTGATGGTGCAAATGACACAAACTATGCTAATAAGACCGCAACTGCTCTTTGTAATGTTCCCAATGGTAGTGTAGGTAACACTTCTACTCCAGCTGGGATTTGCAAGTTGTGTGGTTTGTCTTTATATTTTAAAGAGGACTTGACAGCCTATGCGAGACTGAAACTGGCCAAGAGTGCGGGGTGGAGGGGAAGACATAACGCCCAGACGGGCACCCAGTGGGTCTTTGTCCTCAAGCGCCATCCACTGATCCGTGTTTCTGCAGCAGGAAGGGCACCGCAAGCTCCTCCCACACTACCACATCCGGTGCTGCACTGACTCCTAGCCGCCGATACGTCACTTGATGGACGGAGGAGCGTTCTCCACAAACAGCTGACGCCCCGAGTACCACTCGGCTAAAACGTTTCTCTTGTCTCCCCCTGTCACCGTCCTTTGACGTTAGAATGTTGATCCATCTAGCAGCCGACTGAACTCGACTACTACTCTGGTTTGTGAGGTCTTCTTTGGGGGGTTCGTCATCCTAGTTCAACCACAAAGCCTCCACAGATACTCGGTGCAGTATTGTGCGGATTTGAGAAGCAGTTGGGACCTTTTGGCATTTGGCGAAGAGCTTTTCAAAGTTTTTGCACAGTCGGGGTTTCGGACACACATACGTGTGTATTTCAAGTTGGTGGAGAGTTTACTTCGATTGTCATTGTGAAAGGAATGGGTCCTTTATAAACCAGAATAAAGCGTTTTACTAACGCCTTTTACTATCAAGGAACAACAATTAAAAACACATGCATATAATAACTTCAAACGTGATGGCCTTATCTTGTGAGCTATATTCGTCAAAACCTTTTGAACTGCAGCAGCACCGGAGAACAAGTCACCATCTTGAATGACCCTCGTGATAACACCGGATTTTATATCGATTGCACGCGGGATGAGACACACTCACAAAGCCCATATCAAAGTTTACTTTGTCTGAATCGTACAGTGATCAGTCCAATAGTCTGAGAGGGCAATTCTTTTTTTTAACAAAGAATCGTGATATTTTGGATCGTTCAGCATTCGACATAAGATCGGAATGCCCTATTTTGGATTCCCGGCAAGTTCCAGGTTTTCACAGGCCCCTATTCTCTCCTAGTGCTCCAGTCGTAAAAAAAATACTCGGTGGCAGACTAGATCGGAAGGTGGTAGTTTTGACTGCCAGTAAGGTTCAGGTGTTTACCGATTCCTTTTCTCTCACTGCTCCAGTCGGCAGTTAAAACCATTCTGTCCGTAGACTAAGTGTCTTAGAAATCACAGACACTCACCCATCCTCAGCGACGGTTTCTTAAAATAAACTCGAGATGTTTCCGATCGCGTGACTTTGGCCATAATCCATTGACAGTGATCCAGTCAGTTACTGAGTACTTTGCGACCCATCAGTTAAAGATACATGTACTAATGCTACCATTGCTAGGCTTTATGTAGGGAGAATTAACAGTTGTGCTTGTGACTACGCCTGTGCTCTCGAAACAGTCTATCTTACAGATTAGTAGACCTCCGAATGAAACACACTGACGTTTAACAGGTTACAGACCAGTAATAGCTTCCGGGTCATGTAGTAACAACTTCGCTAAATATAGTAGAAAATCTTTGCCCCTTTAAAAATTTGTGTGCAGTGTAAAAAATGATAATCTGGTGCTTTTTGTTGGCTTTGTAAACAAGTTTCTTGCCAAGTAATAGTAAAATTATATAAGTAAATGTTAAAATTAGGGAAAAATGAGGCTGGCTTGTGGACTATTTGTATTCATGCGCGGCTGGCACAGGAGCCAGCAGACGATCGTGGAATGAGGGGGTATGTGGTCGCTGCCAACATATTGGAATATTGGAGTGAATATTGGAATTTGTTGAAATTCAACAACAACAACAACAGCAAACAACAGCAAAATAACAACAACAACAACAACAACAGCAAAATAACAACAACAACAACAAAAACCTAAGCAAACCCAAACAACACCAAAAAACAAAACAAAAAACAAACAAACAAAAAAACCAACAACAACCCAACATCCCCTTGGGGAAAAAAAGACAAACAGAACCAAACAATGTCACGCTAAACGAGCAATGCCTATTAGGTTTTAATGAGACAAAAATATTGATAATAAAAAATAATGCACAGGATGGGCATCTGTCACGTGACATATGAGAGGAAAGGTTCCTGTTTACGTCCGAATAATGAGGCTTCAAATCGCGAATCCGTGCAACGATGACATCAGTGTTGGCATGCGTAAGGGGCATTAGGAAACGTTTTAAAATTTAAAGTGATAGAACGCCTCAGGAACCTTTAGATCACTCTCTGCTGGAAGCTTCAAAGACCAGTCCAATGTCTTTGTGAAAGAGGGGAGCCGGGGTGGTCGAATGGTAGAGCGTTGGACTTCTAATGCTCGGGTCGTGAGTTCGATCCCGGCTGGGGCCAAATATTTGTGCTGGCTTTTTCATCGTTGCCCCGTCTTTGGTATCACCCTATGTGGTGGAAAAGGACGTTAAACCCCCCAAACACCCACCCTTTGTGAAAGAATTCTTCTGTATTGTCGGACTGTTAAATCTACCAGAACTGCTTCGATAAAATTTCGAAAACAAAACAAACAGCTCCCCCCCCCCCAAAAAAAAAAAAAAAAAAAAGGAAAAAAAAACCCAACAAAAAACAAAAAAACAAAAACAAGAACAACAACAACAAACAAACAAACAAACAAAAAAACCCCAACCAACCAACCAACCAAACAAAAACGGAAACACACGCACGCACACACTCACGCACGCACGCACACACGCGCTCACGCACGCACGCACACACACACACGCACACACGCACGCATGTAGACATTCATGCACGCACGCGTGCGCGCGACACACACACACACACACACACACACACACACACACACACACACACACACACACACACACACACACACACACACACACACAAACAAAAAAACAAACAAACAGAAAAGCAACCCAACAAAACAGCAGCAACGACAACAAGTGGCAGGAAGTATCGGGTCAATATACGCAAAGTGCTAGGCCGGTATGCTCTAGTTTAGGAAAAAGCTAAATGTTAGGCCGTGGATCCAGCACTGGGTTTTTCTTGTGGCAAGGTTTTACGTCTGGCCAATAGTTACGACCGTTGAGACTCCCCGAGGCAGTTGGGAAGCTTGAAACCCAAACTGTGTGTTGGCTTTTGCCTCGTTGCCCCGTCTTTGAGATCACCCGTATGCGATGTCAAACACACAAGTAATAATCTTAGCTCTTCCTCTACGCGGTTCATGCTCCAGCATCAACGCCATCGAACTCAGTCGAAAGAAAAGACACAGACACACACACATGCACATGCACACACACACACACACACACACACACACACACACACACACACACACACACACACACACACACACACACACACACACACACACACACACACACACACACACACACACACACACACACACACACACATAGTACAAACAAATAAATAGACAAACACATAAGCGGCAACAAAAACAAACAAACAAACAAACCCCTAAAAAGAACCAAAAACAAAAGCAAAACAAAAAGCAACAACAAAAAAACAAAAACAAAAAACAAACAAACAGGAAACAGCAATAACATAAACAGAACCAAACCCCTAAACAAAAACACCAACTAATCAAACAAGCAACCTCCCCTCCACCTCCTACCCCCCCCCCCCACCTCCCCTCCCAATCCCACCGCCACCACCAGCGCCACCACCACCGACAACAACAACCGTGACTGCTGCCATCATCAATAGCCGAGAATACACAGGGAACCACTGTTCCGGTTGATACTGACCACATCGTCGACGCTTGCCACTGTGCACGTCAAGAAATCCACAAGTCATTTTTGCAGGAAATGGAGAAGCCAGATCTGAGATGGACACCGAGTGTTCTCCGCGTTAATGAAGCGTATTCACGTTCCCCCCCTTGTTGTTGTGCTGGTTGTAACTTGCGCCCCGTTTCATTCTCTTCAACGGTTTCTGTAGGACCATGCTGCGAGTCATGTTGCAATGCAGCACCACTTCATTTGTTTCCTTTCTTTGATAGCGAACAATGGTTGAGAAATGAGCCCAGCGAAAAGACACGGTGGCAAAGGAAAACTATGTTTTCTTGCCCGTAGGCGAACGTACAATCACAGGGACAGGCAGACACTGACAGACGCTAGGTGGACTAAGTTCTCTCGGGAAAAACAAAACAAAACAAATTAATTAATACAATCAATAATTAACAATATTTTTTTTTTCAAAAGAAGAAATACGCAAACAAGCTTGGAAAAGCCACGATGAAGTCGGTGGAACTGTTTTCAGCTCTAAACCAGAGCGGAGATGGCAAGGTACATGGACCGATCAACAGCCCTACAAATTTGAAAAACAAATGTAGCTAAACAGCTATTGTTGTTAGACACATACTCTGTGTGTGTGTGTGTGTGTGTGTGTGTGTGTGTGTGTGTGTGTGTGTGTGTGTGTGTGTGTGCGTGCGCGCGCGCGCGCGTTTTGACCTGGAATGATTCAGTTGAATTTAAAAAAAACGTAGGCTAAATAACTATTGCTGTTAGACTCTGTGTGTGTGTGTGTGTGTGTGTGTGTGTGTGTGTGTGTGTGTGCCTTTGTGTGTGTGTGTGTGTGTGTGTGTGTGTGTGTGTGTGTGTGTGTGTGTGTGTGTGTGTGTGTGTGTGTGTGTTTTTTGCACCCGGAATGATTGAGTTTGAACACAAATTACTCAAAAGTGACAATGTGGCACTTGAGCCCGCTCAGTTACACTGAAACAGACTTCTAGTAATTTCAAGCACACGTCCATCAAACACGCACCAGATTTACTCGCCCGCACCTATAACTAGTATCATTTGCAGCCGACTGGCTCGGGACGAGCAGTGTGCCGTTAGAACGGGAAAGTCATTTCCTTGTGGTTGATATTAATTCTGATATTGGTACAGGCTGCGGCAGAACAAATCAGACACGGCTCGAAACAGCAGGGAGTTTTAATCACCAGCATCCATATGTGGGCTCGCCGGGAACCGACACAATGACAACATAAAAGTCTGTGCGGCACTAATTTTCTGGCAAATGTACGCAAGGTGGTTGCCCTCGTGGCTCTAGGGTACATTACAGCTGAAACCTAGACTATGGTTTTTAACCTCGACTACTGTACCTTTGCAGGATTTCCTCTTCGCGTTAAAACAAGATGTAAATAAATATTTTAAAACATCTATCGGGTCTAAATGAAAAACTTCTCTCAAGACTTAAAATTTTAACATAGGTGGTCAGTGAAAGACTGAATAGTTCAGAGGTCTATAATTTATAAAACAGGTTGACCTCTTTCAGGAAACTGAAGATGCTGTCAGGGGGGACATCCCTGAACAGCACTTTCAGTGAATCTGCGCAGTAATGTTTGGCACGGATCTCAGTGAGATCCGTACACGAAATTAAAACGTGTTCAACAGTGAAAGGCTCGTGGCATAGGACTCACCAAGGGGTGTGTTGTATGGTATAAATTATACAATCAGAATGACGTTAGACGTCCGATAAATCGTACTTTAAAGAACAGAGAGGACACGGGAATTAGGTCCAGGTTGTAAGGGAGGAAAAAACCCACGTCGGCTACTGAAAACGACGGTCAGACTGGAAACAAAATTTTGGAAGAGAAATCGTGATTCTTTTGCCCTAGAAACTGGCTTTAATGGCCCTTTATTCCAATTTAATTGCTTAACAATTGTTCTGAACTCTTTTGGTAGTGTCGGACATCGCTCCACTTAGACATCTGCACAGTGACAGCATCTAGCAGGCTGGCACCGAGCCAACAATAGGGTACACGCAACGCGAGCATCACAAAGAGCGCTAGTGTTGCGGCCGCAGTAAACCGCTGAACAGCAGAATTTGAATTTTCGACTGCTCGCGCGGCCTGTAGACTACCTTGTATCGCACGCAGAGCTTCACTAATATCAATAAGATAGACTATATCGACCATGCAAGCGGACTCACAAGCACACCTGTTCCAACTCTGCTGTGAAGTCTAGTAATCCTCTAATTAAGGTTCTTTACGTGCACCAAAATTATTCTCGATCTTTTCTCTTGAAACCAGATCAGTCGGAAAAAAGCATCGGAAATCTATGCTTTCCTGACACGACGGGCCAGGCAGCTGCTAAAACAATCCATGCCTTGTTTCCTGGCTGCTGCTTTTTTTTTTTTTTTTTCTTTTTGCGTGCAGCTGTTCTCCGGTTTCCTGTTTACACAGATGTGATTGGTTCATTTGTTTGAGTGGTTTTTATTTCCGACCTTGTTTGCCGTAGTACGTGGGGTCATGGCCGTGGCAATGCTTATGTATCATTGGTCTTCCAGTCTGCCAATCACTCCTGTGGCTAAAATAGTCGTTGTCGTTTTCTTTAGGCGATGTCGTACGTTGAGGACGCACGGTGTCGCCACGGCCATTGTACACTGTCGTCAGCGACACTGTATGAGCAGGTTTAAAGCGTGTTCTTTTGGTCCACGATCTAGGTTCAGATCATAAGACATAAGACATAAGATATTTTATTAGATCCCATAAAAGGGAAATTACAATTCCTGCTCCTCCTTTAATCAGTCCTCGGACCCCGGGCTCATGACAGGCGGGGTGGGTGTGGGTGGGTGTTTGGGGGTTTAACGTCCTTTTCCACCATATA
The DNA here is from genome assembly GCA_018292915.2 of Batillaria attramentaria. NCBI lineage: Eukaryota > Metazoa > Mollusca > Gastropoda > Batillariidae > Batillaria > Batillaria attramentaria. The sequence continues at coordinate 2,225,001 of JACVVK020000003.1, forward strand.
CGGGTGATATCAAAGACGGGGAAACGATGAAAAAGCCAGCACACAAATATTTGGCCCCAGCCGGGATACGAACTCACGACCCGAGCATTAGAAGTCCAACGCTCTACCATTCGGCCACCCCGGCTCCCCCCATGACAGGCGGGAGACGCTTTTGTTCGGAGTAAAATTGAAAACAACCCAAAGTAAAGGTGCGGAGTAGCATGTCACACGAGGAACACGGAGAGAAACTCCGCCATGTTCGCTGTTTGTTCGGACTGAAAACACTCCCGTGCAGCCTTAATTGCACGGAACTGAGTTCCCAAACCACGGTCCATGAAGTCTGCGTTTATACGATCCCGACCTTTTTCTCTTGCCGTGGGAACTTGTCCGTTCCGTCGTTGTGATTAGTCGTCCGAGGGACTCTTTCGCGGCAAAGATGAAATGATGGATCTGTTCTGGCACCAGCATAGCTGACTTGACCATAGCTGGCTTTGACAGAAAAAAGAAACGTAGCTTTTTGTTGATGTGTGCTTTCCTGCTCTGCCAAATTTTGCACAAGGGAGTGACAGGCACAAAATTCGTGACGCTGTAAAGCGTAGGGCAATGTTGTTTTTCTCCTTCCACGTTTTCCCCCCCATTTGCTCGTCTTCTTCAGTCTCTGTGGTTCCATTTAGGACAAGGTTTACCGCAAAATCTTTTTCGTCGCGATCGGGAGCAGCCATTTTGGTTGTTGTGATTGCCTAAACTTCCGCTTGGTTCGGACAGTGACGTATGCGTATCATTAACAGTCAGTTAAGAACCAGAACTGGGTCCGCCGCAAATACCGGAAGCCATACTTCATTGCCGTGACAGCAGTCACGGCCGTTCAGTAGTGCACCGGCTAAGTCCGACGCGCTACCTTCTGCCCCAACTCCTTTGCCAGCTCCAGTGGTGTTTCTCCCAGGTCATGGGTGGAATCCACGGAGGGCTCGAAAGCTTGGGCAATTTAAAAAAAAAATTATGCATGATGATGGAGATGACGATGATGTTAAGATGATGCTATGGAGGTCCGTGTGGTTTGGGACTGCGGGACAGGGCCGCATTCCACGCTTCCTGTCATAAATGTCCCGGCATAAACCAGGCCCGGGAACTACGGCACCTGCGGTGCCGGCCGTGTAATCATCCACATTATAAGACGTGCCAAGGGAAGCACCCCAAAAGTCGCACCCGTAAAGTGGGTGAATCTCGGCTGTGTGGCAACAGCCTCCCCACTGGGCCCATAGCACACCCGCTCTGGGTAGGAGCCGATCTAGGTAGGGAAAATCCCGCTTGCCTCGGCTGGGAATCGAACCCGGGTCTCCCGGTCCATGGTCCGAAGTGCTAACCGCTACACTACGGGGGCCGGTCCGACGCGCTACCTATTAGACCACCGCTCACCCCATGTACAGTTACAGCAACAACGTGCACCTGTCCTCCGGTGTCTCGTTCACATAGATGTGATTGGTTCATTAGTTTGAGTGGCTGTTAGTTCGGACCTTGTCTGGTACGCCGGTTATGGCCGTGGCCAGGCTCATGTGTCTCTTGTCTTCCACTCTGCTGTGATGAACTTGATAACTAATTTGGCTGATATGGCCACTGTGGTTCGTAGATGGTCAAACGCGGGTGGGTGTTTGGGTGGGGTGTTTGGGGGTTTAACGCCCTTTTCCACCACATACGAGTGATATCAAAGACGGGGCAACGATGACAAAGCAAGCACAAATATTTGGCCCCAGCCGGGATACGAACTCACGACCCGAGCATTAGAAGTCCAACGCTCTACCATTCGGCCACGCCCGCTCCCTGGTCAAACGCGTCATAAACGCGTGCAATATGTCGCTAGCGACAATGTATACGAAGTTAAAAAATATCGGCAAACGAGTCAGTTCACCTCAGTTTAAGATGGTAAGTCTGCGCTCGGTAAAGTTCATACACGCTCCACGCCACCTCACATGCAGTAATCTCCCCATTGTCGTCTGCTAACGTTCCAGTGTTGGTTTAGCCCTTTTGTTCAGTGCTCCCGCCTGTCTTTGAAATACAATACAATACAATACAATACAATACAATACAATACAATACTGAGCATTAAATAAGAGAAAGATATTATGAAAACTACGTTGTTCAATAAATTATATAACACAATATTTAGTAAAATAATGAGCCTCAGGCCCTAAAAGAAGATCAGACAAACACCTCTCTCTCTCTCTCTCTCACACACACACACACACACACACAAGCACACACAAGCATGCACAACACACACACACACACACACACACACACACACACACACACACACACACACACACACACACACACACACACACAAGCACGCACGAGCATGCACACACGCACACGCACACACACACGCACACACACACACACACATGAGCACGCGCGCGCAGAGCAGTCAGACTAGTGCAGTCCAGAGTGTGGGCTGGTTTACATTTTGAACCTGTTCAGTAACTGAACCACTTGTGTCAGAAAGGAATTTTTTTTAAACACGATTTCTGTCGCATCTTGGGCAGCGAAAACGTCTTTTCGAAGGAAGAAGTTCAAAATTGGAGTTGAGCGGCTGCGAGGGGTCACTCAAGACTGCAAATAACCTTTATTGAAGGAACGGACACCCAGTAAAACGTGCAAATCTCGAAATTTCTAACCCAAATCGCGAATACTCGACAGTCGAATGGTAAAAACGTCTAATTAGTTGTACAAATTCACGGAGCTTCTAAGAGCCTTTCACCAAATGACAGGGGGCCGATCTGGACACTTCCTTGTACTCTTGTGCAAATAGCACCATTAGTGTAAGCAGCAAGTACCGAGACCAAAGCTTTTTCAGTCCGTAGTCACGCGCAGGGAACGCTCGATTTGCTTGACAAAGCGTCCGTGTATTGGCGACGGCGCAGTTGTTTTAGGGGGCATGGGTAGCCGAATGGTAGAGCGTTGGACTTTTAATGCACGGGTAGTGAGTTCGAATCCCGGCTGGGGCCAAATAATTATTTGTGCTGGCCTTTTCCTCGTTTCCCCGTCTTTGATGTCACCCATACGTGGTGGAAAAGGACGTTAAACTCCCAAGCACCCACCCACCCGCAGTTGTTTTGGAAAATGACCACGACCGGAAAGTGCATATGTATCTTCTGGGGGTGGGGGGTGGCGACACCAGTTTCCTGAAACATAGGAATAAGATGACTTGGATACTAAACGTACAGACACTGACAAACAAAGTCAAAAGTAAAAAGTATAAAAGAAATCCGTATTTTGTCATTTTGGGTTATTTTGTAAAGTCCAACAGCAGTCTGATGTGAACTTTGAGAGACGCTAGACACTATGAAACTCAGAGAAAGTTGGCTGTGCACTGTACACAATCGTAGGGTTTAAAAATTCCCAAACAAAAGAAAAGAAAAGAAAACAAAACACCCCCCCCCCCCCAAAAAAAAAAGGAAAAAAAAAAAAAGAAAGAAAGAAAGAAAAAAGGCTGCTGGCAGCAGTTCGTAAACCCAGCTTATCTTTTAAGATGAACAGATGAACTACAAAACACGCCAGGGACATCTACAATGGCCTCTTATCAGGCAATGACTTTTTACAGCTGATTTGCATCGCACAGAATAGCACTGCTGACTCGAAAGCGCACAGTTGCCTATCCTGCTTACACAGTTCCTTCCCTTGCAGCGTCTAACGCCACTTTCTTTCTTGTTTGTAATATACACTCCGATCAGCCGAGGCAGAAATCGCTGTTTCGTTCTTTATTGTTCGCATACTAAAATTCTGAAATATCTGTCTAGAAGCAGAAGTTTATCTGAAAGCAACACGTCAAAAACGTAGTGATCCAAATCGTAAATTTCAACTAATCACACTGTCGACAAAAAAGTTAACTCTTCTCATCCCAACGGCGGTCACCATGAGTAGTGATCGCCGCTGGCCATTCACAGTTAGTGTACAATTTTTCGTTTTTAAAACTGTCCCAGCAGAAACCAGCCGACAAGGCAGAAATCAAGATCATTATCATCGGGTGTACCTTCATTTATTTTTGACAGGCAGTTGTTCCGCTCTCTATTTCTGTACGAGTGTTCGATGGCTGTTAAGATTGAGACCTTAAATTCTCAGTGCTCTTAGTTTTGGATAAACTGCTAGTTGCGTAAACAAACTAAGGGACTGAACCACACGAAAATGAGTCCCAACGATCGAAGCGGAGCGGAGCGACATAGATACGAAAGCTGTTACTAGATATTAATAGCCTGTGTTCAATTTCAGGGTCCTGAACCCAGCAACGATACACGCGCCTGTGGATCGAAGGCCCTTGCGCGTGCAGGCGCTTGGCGCATGCTCATCAGTGGCGTAGTAGCGGCGAGAGGCCAGCTGAGAGAGAGGCTGTCAAAGCGCGCACATTTGTCTTCTCGCCGGACGCAAGCAGCAGACGACAGTTGCTCGCAGTACCATGAAACTTCGTACAAGTGGCAATTTTTTTCTTTTGGCGCGTGCTTCGTGAAACATTTCCACAGCAGAACTGACGGCATCGCTTTTCTGTTGAAATTTTATTGACATTTTTGGATCGAGTGCGACATCTGAGGCTTGCAGTGAAGGACAGTTTTGGCACGTGGGTCAAAGGATACTGTGAAACGGCACTCAAGGCCAGCCTGCACAAGGTAAATATCCGAGGAAAAAGATAGTTTGTGTCACCGATCGAAGCCCACACTCTAGCCAACGTGTCACTGTTTACTTTGATTCGGCCCGTGTTTGACGACATCTGAGGTGAGTCCAATACAACAGCTTTACGCGTCGTTTTATGTGAATAGAACGGTTCTCTGTGTTTGCACACGATGCACATCAACTCATCCATCATTTGTAGTGTTTGGGCAAAACTGCAGCGGACAGGACGGGACTGGTATCGAATTACGCACAGCTGTAGAAGCTGCCAAATAGAAACTTAAACACAGAACTAGCAAAGCAGACGACCAGAACTGGGCGGCAAGTTCAGTGCGCTACGTGTAGCTTACCGCGTGTGCGTTCAGTTTGTCACAAGTCAAATAACTGTGCTGTGTTAATTTAAACGGGCGAATTCCATCTTTGCTAAACCAACTTATGTTTTGGAACAGTTTCGCTCGTGAGCGAGCCGCAACGCTCGAAATACTCTATCGTGATGAGAAGTACAGCTGTTGATGCGATAGAATGTTGTATATGCTTTGCGCGAGCAGTCGAACACTCACATTCACGACTGTTGTTACGCTACTGGAGCGCTCAGTGTGGTCACCGTGCCATCGAGTACGCTTCTGTTGGCTCAGTGTCAGCGCTATCATTGTCCAGGTGTCTAAGTGGTGTGGTTAGAGATACCACAAAACAGAGCGATCTGTGAGCATAAAAATGGTAGCAAAAGCTCCTTTTGAAAAAAAAATCAAAAAAAATCGGACCTAAGTGGGTTACAAATGCGCCGTAGAATACAGATACCATTTTTTTTGTCGAAATCAAAGCGTTTATGTATCACGACCGGTTCAACGATCGCCAAGAAACAATGCGGCAACAGAGAAACCAGAAATTTAAGTGGGAAAATTCCCTGGGCCGTGTAAGATTATTTCACACGCGTACAGAATGAGAAGTTCCCAAACTGTTCGACTTGAAAATGTAGTGCTTACAACCCCCCTTCCTCCCCCCCCTCCCCCACCACCACCACAGCACTGCAGAAAGTTTCCGAGCGGTAGTGACTGTCTCGTAATACTTTTAGATACAGCTGCCTGGAGAATAATCATGGCTTGCAGCATTAAGTGGGTGCGTGTCGCTAGTCCTAGATGTCAGCTGTCCTATGTGTCGATAGTTCTATGTGTCGATAGTCCTACGCCGATAGTCCTACGTGTCTGTGCATGTAGCATACCGGCAGTGGAAACTAGGTTGTTTGTCACGGTTCAACGTTGTAAAAAAAAAGTAAAAGTTGGCTGGCCGGATGTTTTAGTGTTGAACGTCTTTTCCCCATCACACTACAGTGATATCAAAGACAAGGCAACAAGGAAAAAAAAAAGAAGAAAAAAAGCCAGCACAAATATTTGGTCCTTGCCGGGATTCGACCTCACGACCCGAGGGCTGACCGAGTGTGACATGACATTAAAGCTTAGAGGCTCGTGATCTCTTCAGTTGTCGGTCAAGCGGCTTGCAGGCCGTTAGCAGCAGATCACTCGGGCGCGCAAAATTCGATGAAGCACACATCCATTCGGCCAGTCGATCAGTTTGTGAACTCGTTGGCCGCAGCGTAGTGGCAGGGAAAGCATTGGATCTCGCATCGCAGAGAGTATGTTTTTGTCTACCAGGGGTCATTGACTGACCACGAGAGTACTGCCTTGATAGAAGTAGACGCGCTAATGAGTCGTTTAGTATTGTGGTACTGTTTCAAAGCAATGCGGATAGAGTGGTGTACTTTTTTGTCCCTGTTGTGTGATAGTTACTGGCCTCAGTTGCGTGTAAACGGAATAGCAAAAAACACAGACAGACGGACAGACATAAACACACACACACACACACACACACACACACACACACACACACACACACACACACACACACACACACACACACACACAGAGTACACCAACGTACGGAGGGAAGTCAGTGCAAATTCCATCTTTTCTAAGCCAGCTTACGTTTTGAAACAGTTTCACTCGTGAGTGCGCCTGTACGCTCGAATCACTCCATCTTGATGATTAGTACAGCTCTGAATGCGACACAATGGTGTTTACACTTTGCGCGAGCTGTCGAGCATTCATATTCTTGATCGTTCTGGTACTGGAGCGCTCAGTGTGGTCGCCGCGTCATCGAGTACGCTTCTGTTGGCTCAGCATTACAGACGCTGTCACTGTCCAGGTGTCTAAGTGGTATGTGATGATAGATACCACGAAAACGGCTCAAAACGATCTGTGAGCATAAGAATGATAGCATTACCCCCCTTCAGTGCACCAGTTTCAAGATAACTAGCTTTCAGGGAAGACAACTTTTGTTTTTGGAACAGTTGTGCTCGTGAGTGCGCCTGTACGCACTAAAATAATCTTGATAATAATTGGAGCGTTGGATGCTTTGAGTGCAATACTCTGACATCTACTGGTCGTGCGAACGAGAACTGCATCGTCCCAAAGCTGCTCTTTTAGTCTGCCGTGTCATCGAGGCTGCGGCAATCACTGTACTGTAACAAACGAACGGCCATTCTTTATTCCAGGCTTAGGTACAAAACCCCTTGCCAGGAGGGGGGGGGGGGAGGGTGGAGTAATACACGTTGCAGCTGCAGTCTCTCTCTCTCTCTCTAGGCTCTCTCTCTCACACACACACACACACACACACACACACACACACACACACACACACACACACACACACACAGACAGACAGACAGACAGACAGACAGACAGACAGACACACACACACACACACACACACACACACACACACACACACACACACACACACACACACACACACACACACACGTACGTGCGCTTGGACATCCGCGCATACTGCGCGCAAGCATGCACGCCAACAGTAAGTGAAAATGTGGAATCACTGTACTTGCTTCTCGGCTTGCGTTTCGGGCTCTGCTGGCTCAAAGCCAACCTATGTGAGGCTGCAACGCTGCATATGTCTCAGTGGAGACATGCTAGACGCAACCAGAGAGACTACATAATGTACAGTCTCTGACGCAACCAAAACAGCTGATGACGATTTGTGAGCCTTTGCCGCACCTCTTCAATTTTTTTTTTTTATTGTTTTTAAACCGATGGCATTCAAATGCATGAAAGCGTGTCTTTGTTCTTATATAGTGCTCATTACCATAGGCGGTTCCAGGTCCCAGAAGTTTACAGTTCCCCGTTTTTTCTTCACAGTCTCACTCGCACGAACGGTCACTTGATTTCGTGCGCTGGCCCGCCGTCTGCTGTGCCCGGGCGTCCCCTTATTACGGGTTGAGCCCTGTCATTAGGTTTCGTCGGCGGACTTAACTGCGGGGAAAATTAGTACGTTCTCCGCGACACCCAGCCATACAGTAACGGATTTATAATGGCAATCTTTTACTCTCTGAATATTTATGAAATTGATTTTCTCCCGTTCCGGATGCGCAGGCTTTGATGTGGACCAGACGGGGTGGAGAAAAAAATGTCCCGTTCTTATTAGCCCGGATGTTGGATATCTGATGCTCCGTGAAAATGGATTTTTTTAATGGTGTCCGTTACATGGCTGTGCCTTTGGGACAATTGTCTGTTTCAATTTGTTCTCGTGTTCTGCTTGGTCAGTTCTTGTGTATTGTTGTATTCGTGAAGAACAGAGAGAATTGAGTTTCTTCACAGAGTATGTGGCTGTTAGAAAGCAAATTGAACCCGTGCTAACATGAATAACTAGGGTCATCCTTTCTGTCGCCCCCAACCCCCCTTCTCCAAACTACAACGACGGCGACGACGACGACGATGACAGCAGCAGCAACAACCAACCAGTCAACCAGCCATCTAACCACGCAAGCAAGCGAGGAAAATAACTAGCCAACCAGACAACTTGGATGAGTGGTGGTCTGATAGCTAGGGCGTCCGATTTAGCCCGTGTGCTACTGATCGGCCGATAAACGGCCGTCACCGCTGTCGCGGCAAAGCGTGGGTTCGATCCCAGGTCGAGCCTGCGATATGTGATACGGGTTTTTTGTTTTTGTTTTAGTTTTTGCTGCCGGGCTGCTCATCGGGGGTTTCTCTCCGGGTCGCCTAGCTTTCAACCCCGAGCAAATTCAAAAATAGAACAGGTAGGTTGGGTGACGCTGCACCGCGGCGGTGTGTTTCTGCCGGGCAGAGGAACCCGAATTTCCAGAAAAGGACAATATTGATAAAACAACCAACCTAGCTGCCAACCATCTAACTAACTAAGCAAGCAAGCAAATAATCAACGGACAAAATAAAGCTAAATCAACACTGGCCAGCTAAAAGCGAGAGAAAAAAAGGAGAGACTGAATAAAAAGACAAAAGACAGACACAAAAGACCGCCCAAACATACAAAAAACAAAACAAAAAGAACAACAACAACAACAAAAAAGAAAAACAAAGAAAAGAAAGAAATGAAATTTTTAAAAGGGGGTGGAGGAGGGTATTATAAAAAAAAGCGACATCAGCGACACCATCAGCAGCCAAATGCTGACACGACCTCAGTCATGAATACCACGGAGTTACTCGCTCTGTCGATCAAACAGCGTTTTGCTTTGACACGAAAATTGTACTTGTTGAGGCAACGCATGTTTTTCAATTGGTGGAGGTCGTATTAATGGTTAAAAAAATGGTTGTTTTTAAATCGGTGACCTGTAGACCGAATACCCTTTTATAAGGACTCAATAAATTGACTGATTGATTGATTGACACCCCCCCCCCCCAACTCCGTTATTGTTTTATTGTTTTGGTGGACAGGGCACATTAAACCTCAAAAACAGCCCGCACCTATTCTACTTACATACATAATCTGAGATAAAAAACAAAACAAAACAAAACAAACAAACAAACAAAATACATGTACAACAAAAGACAACAACAAACAAATCCCAAAACGTACTCCTGTTAATACCAGGGCCCGCATGTAAAAGTCAGGGTTAGGGAGTTTAGCCCCGGGTTAGAGTCTAATCTCGAACTAAACTAGCTCTAGGGTTAATTTTTTTTTAAATCAGGAAGCGGGCCCATTTCCATTCCACCATGGTGCCTAAGCCGTTATAGAAGGATTTTTGTCATTCTTTCTTCGCTTCCTTCTTTTTGTTTTGGGGTTTCTTTTGTCCTAATCTGGGTTAGGCCCGTAGCCGTGGGTTAAATTAACCTTGAGTTCTACATATCTGTCTGATATCAAACCATAACAACTTCAGCCTACCCAATCCAGTTGTGCAAAACAAACTTGCAAATACGCAGCTGCAAGGTTCGAGGTTCTTGTGAACAACAGTCCCAAGTCGAGCAAGGGCGTTGTGCCTCTGCAGGGCTGTTCCATAAACAAAATTCTGTTGTTACACACACACACGTGGCAGATTAGATTTTCATCGGCTTTTGTCCCACACACAATCAGCGTGAGCCCGCAGTGATCAGATGTGTGGTTCGGATGGTGGCAACAGCTGGCGCCGGCCTTGGGTTCTGCCTTAACGAACCTCAACATGTTTTTGTAGCTGTTGTGTTGTGTTGTGTTTGTGGTGGGAGTACGCATACAGTGCGCAATGCAGCACAAAGAGTGTGGGAAGTTCAAAGACGTTTGTTATTAGATTTGTTTGTTTCTGTATCTTTGTGGGGTTTGTTTTGGGTTCAGAATGTCTCGCCGATTTTTGTTTGTTTGTTTGTTTGTTTCTTTTCTGAGTAGGCAGGGGGACGTGTATGAAATGTCGACCACGAAGTGTGGAAATCTGTCTTTTCTGCATACTGTTGTCGTCTTCACACAGCTAAACTAGCACATCATCATCATCATCATTGTCGTCGCCATCATCGCCATCATGATCATCATCATGATCATCATCATCATCATCAGCAGCAGCAGCAACAGCAACAAAATTGTGCATACACATTCAGTGTTAATTGCAACGTTAATAAGTTAATATCTATCTATCTATCTCTCTATCAACATAATGTCTACAAAAACCACCACCACCACCACCACCACCAACAACAACAACAACAACAACACACACACACACACACACACACACACACACACACACACACACACACACACACACACACACACACACACACAATGACACGAGAAACCAAAAAACCAACAAAAACGAAACGAACGAAAGTAACAGCGACAGCAGCAAAAACCGAACAACAACAACAACAACAACAACAATAACACCCCCCCCCCACACGCACACACCGCAATCCCCCCTCCCGCCATACACCCCAAAAGCAAAAGCAACCAAACAAAAATCGACAACAATAACATCAAACAACATCCACGAAACTTTCACAGTGGTGAAACAGCAGCGCACTGCAAGGCTCTGCAATGGACGATACTAAAGATCACACCGTCCATACCCCGTCTCGCGTCCCGTACACTTCGACCACCCGAGCTGATTATCCCCACCCCCCAAACACGGCTAATCGCGTTGACGGCCACACAGCCCCGTGACAGCTCTCTCAGCCTAACGGTCTCTGGGAGCTGTTTTCCTATAAACTGGATCTTCGCCGTCGGGATCGTGAGCCATCTGCGGTCTGGGTTATAGTCCGCTTTGCAACCCTAGGTTCTCTCGGGATGTTTGGCCAGCCGAGTCTTTTATCGACCCTCGTGCTGTCAGCTGTCTGGGTGGGGAAGGGGGGGGGGATGGTTGTAGTGAGTGTTTGTGTGTGTGTGTGTGTGGGAGGGGGGGGGTGGGTGGAAGGAGGGGATGGGGGGGGGGGAGGGGAGGTCTGCAGTTCGCAAATATGAAACTTTTTTTCACAGCAGTTGCTGTTTACATTTGCATCAGAAGATGTGTGTGTAATCAGTGCCACCCATAGGGCATAGGTCTGCCTTTTTTTGTTTTTGTTTACAACCATCGTTCACACACACACACACACACACACACACACACACACACACACACACACACACACACACACACAGAGAGAGAGAGAGAGAGAGAGAGAGAGAGAGAGAGAGAGAGAGAGAGAGGATCCTATCATAAACTCTGCTTCAGAAATGCTCAGCCCACAAAATTCAGAATAATTGTAATTCTAAATTCCGAAACTTAAAATTCCTGAGCTGACCCTTCGCACCACTGACGCGATTGTGATGTGTTCATGTCCAGTGTGTGAGAGAACGCGTGTGATTCACGTGAGCGTGCGTGTTTAGCTCATATACATATATTCAATACACAGTTATTATATTATTATTATTAGTGTCTGGTTACCTTGCTAAGCACACACATATCCGATGACGCCCGCGGCGCGGTATAGTGAAAATGATGACAGACACAAGATTAGCAATGGACAGCATTGTCAATGGCGTTAATACTAGAGCCACTCAGACCTTACGAAGAGCGACGGACAGCTAGGGTTTTGGGCGAGACACCATTCACAACGTTCTGAGTTCTGTCAACAAAGGGCCTCTGGTCACAGTGCATTATGAAGGACGTCAAACAGAAGAAGACATCGGTGTTGACAGACCCCACAACCTTCTTTAAACACTCAACTGGCCAAAATGACGTACACATAAAGAGTTCAGTTCAGTTCAGGCGCAGGCCATCAATAATGTTTGCCCGGCTGGCAAGGAATACACAGGGTAAACAACTCCTGACAAGATCCCCGATGTCTCCATCACTCACGATCACAGAGTGTATCCTCAAAAGACGTCTGTTTCCAAGGCCTTTCGCCATGTTCTGCCCGTACAAGACATACAAAAATGAACTCTCCTTGACACCGACTTTGTGGGATCCAAAATGGCTCAGTGGCACCCACGGACAGGATGAAGAGAGATGTATATGAGTACATTATTCACAGAGTTGCAGGTTTTATGAACAGAGTCGTCAGGGCAAAACACACTATGACAGGCCGATATGACGACAAGAACAGACATGGACACTGGCAGCGTCAACAAAGCTGCTGAGTTCTGTCAACAAGAGGAGCGTGTACTGATCTCACTGTACAAGGGCTGCCGGTGCAGACGATCGGTCAAGTGGGGCGTCTTGTCATTGGATTACACATTTCCTTGCCGCTGACAAGATTAGCTTAACGCCAAACTGCCCCCAGATCGTCTGCAAACTACGTTATTCTATTTGAAAGAAACAAAATCACCTCGTCACACAGTTGTCTAACAGCGTAAAAAAAAAAAAAAATGCACGCGACTACTACAGGTCAGAAATCAGCCCGAAAAGGACAGCTCAAAACTGAGGTGGCCTACGTGCTGCGCATCAGAGAGCACATGATTGTTTTTGCCGGGCTGAGTTCTGAACTGAACCACGGCCTACTCCTCTTTTTTATAACTTCTCATTAAGCGGTGTACGTAAGCATTGTTTTGTTAGGTGAACAAAAGCCGTGCGCCGTATCATGTGACGCATCATCATTATCATCGTCATCGTCGTCGTCATCTTAGTCGTCGTCGTCGTCATAATTACCGTCGTCATCGTCGCGGGTGTGATCATCGCTTAAAAAACAAGTGAACACCTGAAAGGACAACAATGCCAGCTAAATAGAAAACCGAGTTTACAGAACTTGTTGGAAAAAAAAAGAACTCTCAGCAAGATGCAAACGCGTTGGAAAGCATTGAACACGAAACTTTCTCAAATTGACAACACTAAGGAGCATAACTGCTAATAAGGTACAACAAAAAGCTTAGCGGATCTATAGTCATTGACAGCACAATGAGACCCGCCTACAGGTTTTTATTTTTATTTTTTAGTTAGCACCACGCTGCGGACGCCATAATTCTTATAAAACCTCCGCGACTAGAAGAGAGAGAGGTCAGTGAATTGTTTCATGTGTCCACGTTCATTGATCAGTGCACTTTCTCCAGCGCTGCCTCGGGAACGATTTTTTTTCATATACAATACACAAAGGAGGGAACAGAACGCACGCCTTATATCCATCGGTCACGAAGGAATCGAAGCAAAAGATGACAAAGGAACAACAGAGGCAGCCGCTGCGGCACTACGAGCTGAACCGCTTCGCTCGATTAGAGACGACTGAAGGGGATTTGGTGTAGTGGTTAAGGGTATCCGACTTCGGGTCCTGAGCCGCTGGGTTCACATCCCTGGTAGGCAGGAATCTGGATGGATTTTTCCTTTCCCGATCAAAATCACGTGGAAACTTGTTTACGGTGCCTGTCCCACCCTCGTGTACACACGCACGCACAAATACCAAGTATGCACGCTAAAAATCCCACGTCTATCTTTCGAAAAAGGGTAGGCTGTGGCCGGTGGCGTTGAAAAACAGAATTTGATACTGTCGCACGCACCAGAGTGAATAGCAGGGTGGAGATTTGCACATAAAGTAGCGCTTAGCAGCAAGAGGTTTTCGCTGCTTCGTCCTTCAGCCCGGTGGCGCCATGAGCATTTCAGAAGAGATGGATATGTGCGCCGAGGAGAAGTGTACCATACCATACCATACCATACCATACCATACCATACCATACCATACCATACCATACTTTTATTTGTGATGATAGATACAACGAAAACAGGTCAGAACGATCTGTGAGCATGAAAGTGGTAGCATTAACCCGTTTAACCAAAAACTTTATGGAAGATAATTTGGCATTGCAGGCCGTTACGTGGGTTGTGCAATGTGGAAGTATGGATCTGGAATGGCTAGGTAATGACCAGATGTGCTGCTGTACGTGTTATGATCCTGTTAAAGGGCATAATACTACCATTTTTATGCTGACAGATCGTTCTGACCTGTTTTCGTGTCCCTCGTTTCTATCATCTATCATCACACCACTTAGACACCTGGACAGTGACGGCATCTCACAGGCCGGCACTGAGCCGGGCCAACAGAATGTTTTCCGTGACGCGAATCAGCAATTCGGAGTACATTAGGTGCTGTGTGACGATACCACAATCACCAGAAACTATGATGGAACCACTATCATTTCATTAACTGCATGATGTTGGTTCTGCATCCCATTAGGTTCATAGATTCACTCCTACGTGTACCCTCAGTACACCATTACTTGTCTGCCTTTTAGCCACGAATAATGCTCTTACCTGAAATCCACGAAGAGATAAAAGCTGATGGTAGTGGGCGAACTGTCGGTTATTGGCCACCGGGCGCTCGCAACTTATCATCTGCCCTTTCTCGCGTGCATGCTTTCCTGCACTCTGAATACTAAAACTCCTCTATCCATTGGGTAACTCACGGCAGTACCGTACGTGCGCGTTTCTGTGTTACTTACGGCTGGAACTTGAGTGATTTGTTTATTTGTGCATAGTGCTGGGCGCATTGAAGCATCTATATATGTAATTCGTAACGCCCATGAGATGGGAAAATGTCGCTTTCGAAGCTGTAAGTCTGTTTGCCAGATAGAAGGATGTTTCATTTGGCCATTGCGACTGTTTTCGTGATTTAGTGGCTTCTAATACTAGAGAACTACGACTTTCTTCGAGCCCACGGTCCATTCCTGAACAGAAAAAAAAAAACTTCTAAAAATTGCCACCAATCAGCACCGTGCAGCTGGTGCTCAGTCTTCAACCAAACAGCGTCGTCTGAGGTACACTTCTAGAACTTATACGCCGGCAAGAGCCACCACAACGCCCTCATGCAGATACTGTACAGTAACCCAAGTGACTGATTCTGAAGCACATAGTCAGCGCATGCGATGACAAATTTTCATGCTGTTGCATGCCTGCCATACGTATTGAGATTTTAAAGATCTAAGCTCCCAACAAAAATCTTTCCGAAGTGTGAAAAGTTTTTTTTTTTTTTTACAGAGTCGACCTTGCAAGCACAGTCAACTCTGTCACAGTTGTAGAGTTTTCAGCGTCCCTGAAACCCCAATAAAAGCCAAGGGCAGCCTGGTTTCACAGCTCAGTTTGCGTTTTCACACTGAGCGAGAAAGGTCGTGCAGCATTCAACATCCGCTAGACACTGTAGCGATGTGTCCCGCTCACTGACCAAAAGTCAAATAACGTCACGGTAAAATCGTGCTCTGGTTTTATAAGAGACCGGAAGCGCTGAAAATCCTGCAACTGTGACAGAGTTGCCTGGATTATGCACAGTCGAAGTAGTCGCAGTTTTAAGAAAACGCAATGTTTGCGGCTTTTTGTGGCTTTTTGCTGAGATTGCAGACCTTTAAAGCAACTACAGCCATCATGGCTTTGTTTGAACTCCAACAGAAAGCACTTAAACTTACACATGTAATGCATCCGCTTGAAACTTCCGCTCTGGTGTCATTCTAGTCGTACACAGGTCTCTTGTAGAAGAGTAAGGAGCCACGAAAACACCTAAATAATAATTCAATGAAGTCTCCTGTGTTTGGAGATACGAAAATGTTTCGGTTTGGGTAAGCCAAATTCAAAATCGGTTTCAGGCTGCCGTTTGCAAACGTCATGGTCAAGGGACGGAACCCCTGTTTTCAGTCTCAGTATGATTACGACATTGTAATTACAACAGTTTAATAATTCACATGTTTATTTCTTTTATTAGTATTCAATTATTATTATTATTATAGATGTGATTATATTCGATATCAAGCATAATTATGACACGTTGGTAAAGCATTAAAGCCCTTTTGGGCTGGATGTAACCGCTTTAAAAGACCCAAATATAGTTCAAGATTACCGGGCCCAACAGAAGACAGCAGTTTTGCAACAGTTCTGCGTGCGAGTGTGCTTGCACTGACGAAACGTACAATTATATATTCGTATCTATACTTGTTCTCGTGAGCCTAGCACGCTAAGGAGACTGCGCTATTTAAATTCAAATTTCTTTATTGATCCCAGAGGGTAAATTATAGGCCACCATAAAAAATAATAATAAGACATAATAATAACAAAATTAATAAAACAGAAGCCTCAGTCACGCACACACACACACACACACACACACACACACACACACACACACACACACACACACACACACACACACACACACACACACACACATACACACACACACACACACACACACACACACACACACACACACACACACACACACACACTGACACACACACACACACACACACACACACACACACACACACACACACTGACACACACACACACACACACACACACATACACACACACACATACACACACACATACACACACACACACGCACTGACACACACACACACACACACACACACACACACACACACACACACACACACACACACACACACACACACACACACACACACACACACACACACACATACACACACACACACACGAAAGACTTGTGTACTCACACACCATGAACTATATAAGAACTATTTATTATCATCATCGTTACTTTGTTTCGATTTACAAAAATATCCCCGAAGCCGGGTCACGTGCCGAGCGGTCAATGCACCGAAGCGCTAATGGAAAGATTACCCATTTCGTCTGGGAGACTTGACCAGTGCAGCGGTGATGATCACTGTGTTTATGTCCGCTGATTAAGAGATAGCAGCGCGGCCTGAGGCGGTATAAGCGAGTTTCCACCGGCCTTTATTTCTTGACCACCAGTGTCCCCCCAGCCACTCTACCCTACCCCCTACCCTCCTAGCCCTGTGGAAGCCTGCTAGATCTATGCATGAAGGGTGAGCTGGGGTATCTCTACTAGTTTCCTGGTAGAGCACAGGGCTGTCGATAATGGACAATTCCACTCCTGTCAATCAGAAGGGCCGAGCCTCCAGAATTCAGCCAATCGCGTCCGGCGGCTTCATGAGCACAACACATGGCATGGTGATGGTGTGGCAAACTTTTTGCCAGACACCAGAACGAGGGAAGCACGACGTGTAGTTTGATATGACTGAAAAGTAGAAAGAAAGCAGAAAACCCTTTGACGTCATTTGAGGAAAAAGACCATTACGTCAAATTCTTTCACACATTTCCCGTACAATGACGTCACGGGCGTACTGTGTGTTGCCCATACAAGGCAGAGTAAAGGAGCGGGGCTTTCTTTGGCCTCGAGGGTTTGCCGAGTGAAGTTGTCTATTAGTCGTCCGAATCCGACTGCGAGTGGGAATTAGAGACAGAAATGTGCTGACTTTTACGCTATTGTTTTTCGTGTGTGATACGTGCCACCCCTTCTACAGACAAGGATTCAGTCTCCACAGCCAAACATCTGTTCTAGATTGGCCCGGACTGACTACTACAAACATGACCAGAACTACTGAGAACGATCCATGATGTGGTGTGATGTCTTGAGAAAGGGCAATGTCCGAGACCACCTGTGTTCTTGAGCATGGTGGAGTGCAAAGTCTCATTTTGAAGAGATGCAAGTGTGTGTGTGTGTGTGTGTGTGTGTGTGTGTGTGTGTGTGTGTGTGTGTGTGTGTGTGTGTGTGTGTGTGTGTGTGCTAGTGTACTAGTATCAAATTATGCTGAAACATGCCGAGGAGTGAAGTCCACTGTTTCGGAGACTGTCAATAAAAGAAATCGTTCTATTTCTAGAAACACCGCCAGCATTAAAGTCCGATTTCTCGAAACCCTTTTGATGACTTACTCTTTGTTTGGACACGCACCCATCGCTTACTGGTGGTACCTTGAACTCCAGCCAATCGCGTCTCGTCTGATAACCGTTGTTGTTTGTGACTGGAGGCGGTTTTCCAGACGTTTGGTCACGTCGTTTGGCACTTAGCGTGCGCCGCCTGGTGGCGGCTTGCGTGATGGCGCCTGATGGATGGGTTGTCTGCCCACGTAACAGGTCTCCATGCGGATTGTGAGAGTTATCTGCCGTGATTGTTCTCATTAATGCGGCTCGGAGGAGATCCAGGAAACATTTCCCTTGTGCTATGTGGCCGTCTACGTGTTCTCTCTCTCTCTCTCTCTCACTCACTCTCGCGCTGTAACACACGGGGGCTCAGTCAAAACTGCGGAGAGGTTTTTTTGTGTGTGCTAATACGATTCAAACGTTTCGACGACGCCTGCTGTCACATACAACCACATCTGTGAATTACAGCATGGGGCGGTCGGTGGTCTATTGTTTCAGAGACTTGTCACCAATGCGAGAGGTTAGGGGGTTCGAGTCCCACTCGGGGCAGAATTTTTCCTTCTCGTATATGGCATTGTTCATTCGGTCCGGTCGTCTGGGGTTTCTCCGGGTACTCCGGCTTCCTCCCCCTCTGCTTTGGAAATGTTCAGCCCACTAAATTTGAAAAATAAATGTAATTCTAAATTCCGAAATTTAAATAGCTGAGCTGACCCTGCGCAACACGTGATTGTAATGTGTTTATGTCCAGTGTGTGAGAGAATGCGTGTGATTCACGTGATCTTGCGTATTGTACAATACTCATTATTATTGTTATTATTATTTACATTGTAGTACCGCTGTAAGTCATGATCTGGTTGATATACGCCCCCCCCCCCCTCCCCTTCACACAGACCAACCGGAGCCCAAGGACTGTTTTTCGCGCTGTTCACATTACTACGTGGAAACAACCGCTGCTACTGCTGTCGGTGGTCTAGTGGTTAAGACTGTGTCACCAGTGCGAAAGGTCATGCTCGAGTCCCAGCTGGTGGCGAAGAATCTTTCTTTCTCGTATTTGGCTGACCGTCGCGGATTCTGTCTGGGTACTCCCCCTCTGCTTTGGAAATGTTCAGCCCACAAAACTCGAAAATCAATGGAAGTTTAAAATTCCGAAACTTAAATTGCTGAGCTGTCCCTTCGCACCACGTGATTGTAATGTGTTCATATCCAGTGCGTGAGAGACTGCGTGTGATTCATGTCAGCGTGCGTGTTGGGTTCACTTCGCGGCGCTTTAAGCCAGTTGGAGAAATTGGGTAAAGCGCCTATACAATACTCAGTTATTATTATTTCGAACATGTGACGTTTCCTGCGAGCAATCGTGAAAAACACGAATCTTAGTAGCGCCAGAATCGCTTTCCGCAATCTTGACTCACCCCGTGCGTAATACCTCTGTCTACGGACCTGAGTAATCCTGTCGGATTGTGTCTGTACGAGATGGATGCACTTTTTTCCAGCAGACTGAGGAATGTGGCTTAAAGTTGTTTATCGCCCACTGAACACGCAAACACCTCACTCGGCTATTGTCAACATCCGAGTTCCATTACAGAAACCACAACGGTGCTTAAAGTGCAGGTCAGTGAGTAAGCCTCTGCAGCCGGCCTTCCCTCCCCTCCCCTCCGCCTCACCTCACCCCCACCCAACCAGTCCAGTTCTCGCGAGTCGGCCTTTCTACGCTGGAACTAGTCTTGTATAACTGACAATCTAACAAAACAAAGAAAGAAGCAAATAGACAAAGAACCCCGACCGCCTCCTCTGTGTTAGTCCGAACAGAAACAGTTTCTTCTCAGTACTTCTTTAAACAAAGAGAGTCCTGCCTCAGGTATTCAGAAAAAGAAACGTTACTCATCATTTTATGGTCACACCGGAAATCAAAAGCAGCGTGACTGTTGTGTTGTTTCTGTCTTAACTGGACCTTTGGAGAAAGTCGATATTGCAGTTAGGGGTAGCAACGAGGATCAAACGGCCATAGTCTTGTCCGTAAAGAAACAAGAAAACGGGATGTCTGTTTTAACTCTGTTGTGACTGGAGCTGCCGGTGCCTCATCACTGAGGTGGAGCCGGGGTGGCCGAATGGTAGAGCGTTGGACTTCTAATGCTCGGGTCGTGAGTTCGTATCCCGGCTGGGACCAAATATTTGTGCTGGCTTTTTCATCGTTGCCCCGTCTTTGCTATCACCCGTATGTGGTGGAAAAGCACGTTAAACCCCCAAAACACCCACCCACCCACCCTCCTCATCACTGTGCGCGGTACAAAATGTATGAATCTACCGTGACGTCCTTTCAGGCAAGTG
Organism: Batillaria attramentaria; assembly: GCA_018292915.2. Classification (NCBI taxonomy): domain Eukaryota; kingdom Metazoa; phylum Mollusca; class Gastropoda; family Batillariidae; genus Batillaria; species Batillaria attramentaria. The sequence goes on from JACVVK020000003.1 coordinate 2,245,408, forward strand.
AAAGAGAGTCTAAAACAACCACACCTCTTCTGTTGTAAATGTAACAACTGTTCCTTTGCTGTCGTTACCACAGTGAGCAAGTACGATAACAACGCACTTATGTATGTAAAGAAAAAACCATGTTCATGAAGCAACTACTGTTGGAAAAAAAGGAGTTAATGAAGAGAGGATGCTCGACAAAACAAAACAAAACAAAACAAAATCTGAGGCATCCTGCATGCAACTGAGGCTCACAAAACAAACAAACAAACAAACAAACAAACAAACAAACCACCTCTACAACGTCACTCCACTTAATAAGAAAAACAAGTTAGAAAAAAACAAAAACAAGAACCCGACACAAACAAACAAGCAAGTGCCCCTTTTTGTCTGAGTAGTAATCTGAAGAATGTAACCAACATAGACTTTAACACCGGTTTTGTCTGATAAACCCTGTGTTCGATGTATACTTAAGATGTGCTCAGCTATATTTAGGCGATAGGCGTCACCTGAACCAGCTCTTGAAATCCGATTGGACACTTGCCAGAAGACAGCATGGCGACATAACTCAAGCCACAGTGACACTAATCTTGCCCTCAGACGACCGATACCGACAGCCTTAATGGTGGCTGCTTCTCACAAACAACCCCATAAATACTGTGCTTACACTTGACACAGACGACCCACGCACACACTGCTGTTTGTATATTGGTATCAGTACTGTCTTTTTCTTAAGGCCCATTTAGGCCCGAATTGTTTTAAGGGAGTTACCATGCTTACACTGGGTCTGCAGTGCTACCAGTAATAATAAAAGGGATGCCACAAAACACGTTTGTTTTTCCCCGAAACAACACCTTCCCCCCACAAAACAACAACAACAACAACAACAACAACAAACAAACCAAAAAACCCCAAAACAACAACAACAAAACAAACAAAAACAACAACCAAACAAAAAACCCACACAACAAAACAACAAAACAAAACAAAACAACACAAACAAAAACGACAACAACAAAAAACAACAAAACTAAAACAGAAAAAAAATTACCCCCCCCCCCCCCCCCCCCGGGCCAAGAAAACAACAACGACAACAAAACCACGCACACACCGAAAAATATCCAAACAAAGAAACAAACAAACAAAATAAAATATAAAGGAAGCCGACATCATCATCATCAACAACAACAAAGCAAAACAAAAAAGAAGTGTGTGTGTGTGTGTGTGTGTGTGTGTGTGTGTGTGTGTGTGTGTGTGTGTGTGTGTGTGTGTGTGTGTGTGTGTTGTTACACTGGTTTATGATGCACATGCAGAAAAGCTCCCTCCCTCCTCTTCCCTTCAAGTTCCCCCCCCACCCCCCATCTATTCGGATTGGGGAGTCAGGCCAGTACTCCCGAGTGAAAGCTCGCCTGATTCTGCTGACAGTAACAATAGCTATTATTTTGACCTTCCTCTTTGGTTTGTTTGCTGTGGGGATGTTTGAAGGGCAATGCAGAATGCTCATACCATTTATTAAGCCAGTTCTGACAGTCCCAGTGGAGTGTATTGCGAAGTGACATTTTGAAATCACTGCGTTTGAGAATGCAATACACGCCGTAATGTCCTGTTTTGTCACATTAGATTCATCATACACGCCAGTGCGACCTTCGAAAAATGCCACAGACTGTTTTGTGTCCCGATTTCGTAATTGTTGTCCTTTGTTTCCTACACCGAGCAGGCTTTCATTTGTCAACGTTTCATCCACGCACAACCGCCGCAGTAAATGGATGGGGGGAAACAACACCACCACCACCACCCCCCCAAAAAAACAAACGAACAAAAAAAAAAACAACAAACCCCAACCCCAAAACAAACAAACAAACAAACAAACAAACAAACAAACAAACAATACAAAACAAAAACCAACCCCCAAACAACAACAAACAAAAACAACAAAAACAGTAAACAAAACAACAACAAACAAACAAACAAACAAACAATACAAAACAAACCAAACTCACGACACTTTCGAAGCTTTTAGGTTGTTTGCCGAAAGAGTCAAAGCCCCATTTGGATATTGGGACCGTTTTCTTAATTTTATGGTTTCCAATACCAGAAAATTTTTATTTCAATTTCAAACATATACTTTATTAATCCCAAAAAGGTACATGTAAGAAAAATAAACAAACAACCAAGAAATAAAAGATTTCAATAAAAACTCCGTTAAGAACATCCATACACCTCTCTCTCTCTCTCTCTCTCTCGCACACACACACACACACACACACACACACACACACACACACACACACACACACACACACACACACACACACACACACACACACAAAGAGTGGCCGTGTACAGCAGATACGGGTTTCCTTTAACGTGCGGTGCTTTGCCTCAGTTAATACAACCATGAATGTTTTTGTAAATAGACCAGTCAGCCAACCAACCCCTTTGTTGCAAATCATGTCTTCGCAGTGGTCTATGTTATACCTTGATACAAGCGACTGTTTTTGCTGCACGGGTTCAGCGCATTCGATGATAGAGGTTTCCACAGTGTCGCTTGCTGTATGCCATACACGTATTTGAGACTTTAATTGGGTTGTGGCTAAAACGTGAAAAGTACTTCAACTGCGGTGCAGTGAACGTCAGAAAGCGTTCTACCACTGAGATACATATCTCAGGAACTGTGATTGTTTTGTTTAACTCAGTGGACTTGCATTCATGGCAACAGCTGGGATCTCGTTATCAGTGCTCCTGTCGCCTTTATTTTATACCGCATGTGACTTTAAGTATTCTTTTGGTGTTGATTTTCAGGGGGAAAAATGGCCTTTATTGATTAACACAAACCAAAACACCTGCATTTCATTGTCCGTCTAGCGTTTTCTCAAGGAAGAACTTGTACTCAGGTTGTGGCGAACTCAGGTCTTTTTGCCTGAATGAGTTATTGGTTACCAGTAACGGTCACATCATTATCACGTTCGCTTCCAGTTCACAAGGCGATGCGAGCGCCCTGGGTCAATAGTTATGGGTCGTTAGTGAACTTCACAAGCAACAACGAGTCACGTTTCGTTTCATTTCGTTCACGCTCTGTGGCTGTATATGGCTTTGAGGTTTGTCGCCTGCTAACGAAGGAAATAATTTTAGTCATACTTTTACAATTATTTTGTTTGAGCGAAATTTGAACGAAACAGGTCAGTTTACTCCTAAAGTGTGAAAAAAAGCAACACAACTCCAGGACTGCGACAAAACAGTTGTCAATGGCGACCGACGATTAAAAAAGGCCGTATCAATGTACTTTTATTCTTGGCGTCAGATATTGCTCTATCTATTCAGCTGAGACAGACATTGTTTTGGCAGTTAGTTTATCTTTGTCCGTTTCTTTCAACAATTGGCGAAACATGTCTGGGAAAAGCGGAAACAGATTTTTTTAAATTATTTATTTGACCTAAGCCTTCTTCAGCCGTGGTCACGGTCCCTATCTCACTGCCAGGAGAGTTCTAGCTATATCGAGTAAGTAATGAAGGATTCTGTCTGTGACAGTGCTGCATCCCCTCGGATTGACCTGGTAATACCCGGACCGGTCTCAGGTCAGGCAGAGGACAATCCTCCTGTCTGTCTGTGTCCTGCCAAAATCAATACAGCAACATTGTATATTATCTCTCATGAAAACTTCTTCAAAACACCGAAAGGGGCTCCTTAACTGCATTGCAATGTATCATACCAGTTAAAAAGATCTCAAACGCAAAGAAATTGAAAATAAGCGCGTGAGAAATATCCCGCATTATTATTATTATTATCATTAAATTACATGGGGAGCCGGGGTGGCCGAGTGGTAGAGCGTTGGACTCTCAATGCTCGGGTCGTGAGTTCGAATCCCGCCGGCTGGGGCCAAATATTTGTGCTGGCTTTTTTTTCTCGTTGCCTCGTCTTTGATATCACCCTTATGTGATGGAAAAGGACGTTAAACTCCCAAACACCCACCCCACCCCTCATTAAATTACATGTACGTTAGATGCCCGTGGGACATTCAGTAGACTGTCATTCCATGGACTACATATACTGACACGTTCTGCGCGCGCAATAGCGTTTTCAAGAAATGATCGTCAAATGATTTAACCGTTCTTAATGACAGTCTGTCCATTGGATACGGACTATGTATCATCTGGTTGAACATTGTACGGTCTTTGCGTGGGCATTTGTATTACCTGAAAGGACTTTTTTCTCTACATGTGATGCGCTCTCTAGTCATGACTATTGCAATGCTCCGTACAGTTTTGGCAATGTTGAGCTTCCATACCTGTGAGCAGTACTGTTTTGACCCAAAAGTCGAAGTATCTTTGGGTCGTTTTCTGCGGCATATTGATCGCAAAGTGTGATGAATGCGAGCTTCTAGTTACCAGTTCTGGAACACGAGTAATATAGCGAGTAGAAACACGTCCAGGCGGACTCACGTCCGGCAAATCAGTCTAACGTGACAGGATCATCCAATGTGTTTCACCTGGCAAGTGCACAGAGTTCAATTAGGAAGGGGGAACCGGGATAGCCGAATGGTAGAGCGTTGGACTTTCAATGCTCGGGTCGTGAGTTCGAATCCCGGGGGCCACACATTTGTACTGGCCTTTTTCTCGTGCCCCGTATTTGATATCAGTATCGCCCATACGTGGTGGAAGAGGACGTAAAGCTCCAAAACACCCACCCACCCCATATACCCTACCCCTCAAACCAGTAAGAATGAAGGCCATCATCCGCGGTTCAGTACTTGGGCTAGGAACGGATGAAGCGACACTTTAAGCGCGGTGGAAAGGGTACGTTCAGTGCGCTACTGACAGTCGCGCCTTTTAAATGTCAACCGTTTCAAGTCCCGATACTGAACCGTTGAAGATGACCCGGCCTGACCCTCAACTGTTGTACTAGTGAGAGTGAGGGGATGTGATGTCGGAACGAGTACAAAAGGGTCAAGTGTATGGGGGAGTAAGATCTGATTACTGGCAAAGTCATCAACCAGTGAGAACACCGGCCTCAACTGCTGTCCTCCTTGACCATATAGTCTGTAATCTGTGAGGTCCCAGTCTGCAGTAAGAGCCCACTTTCAATGACGGCAGAGTGACACCTCAACCTTCAGCCCTACAGAGAGCGATAGCGGCTGCAGAGGTCGGCTGTCTATGGACAGAGCGGGTCCTTGACATGACCAGGAGCGTGCCCTCAACCGCATGGAGAGTGATCACGATTGTAGACATAGAGATGGGTTGGGGGAGTCCGTGAGCCCTTGGCCTGACTGGGAGCGAGCCCTCAATTTCGTGGAGTGTGGCCGTGCCGTGCTGTGTTACCGCCCAAGCCATAGTGAGCTGTTCTGAGTGGCCCGTCTGTAGGAATCTGGGCGTGAAAAGATCTACACGAAAATGAAAATGCTACACTGTATTCAAAGCAAAACACTACACTACACTACACTACACTACACTACACTACACTACACACACACACACACACACACACACACACACACACACACACACACACACACACAGACACCCCGTCGTGCGGCACACACACACACACACACACACACACACACACACACACACACACACACACACACACACACACACACACACACACGTGCACGTATTTTTGCAAGTCCCAATGGTATAAATTATAATGCTCTTTTCATCGTTTGATACACGCGATGTGTACTGGCTTTGCAACAACAACAACAACGATAAAAAGAAAATAGAATTAACTGATGATCGCCTGTGTCTTCACTGGGGGGGGGGGGGGGGGGGGGGGAGGGGGGGTATTCACGAGAGCCCGCCCATTGTATGCACAGTACATATTCATCAGATCGGATGATCAGTATAGGTATCGTAAACAACCGGCTCATGTTGACTTGTGAACTTGAAAAAGTTTAAATCGAGACACAGTCTGTGCATTTTCGTTTTCACGGCAGATCTTTAAAGGTCTAAGCTCCCAGCAAAAAGCTTTCCGAAGTGTGAAAAATTTTTACAGAGTCGACCGCAAGCACAGTCAACTCTGTCACAGTTGCAGAGTTTTCAGCACTTCGGGGACCCTTATAAAACCAGAGCACGAGTTTGCCGTGACATTATTTGGCTTTTGGTCAGTGAGCGAGACACATCGCTACAGTGTCCAGCGCCGGGATATTGAGTGCTGCACGATCTTTCTCGCTCAGTGTCAAAACGCAAACTGAGCTGTGAATCAGGCTGCCCTTGGCTTTTATTGGGGTTTCAGGGACGCTGAAAACTCTGCAGCTGTGACAGAGTTTACTGTGCTTGCACGGTCGACTCTGTATTTTTTTTTCACACTTCGGAAAGCGTTTTGTTGGGAGCCTAGATCTTTAAGCCACCGCGACTCGCCACAGTGAGTGCGCACTGGCCACCCTTCCGTGTACAGAGGGTCCTCGAGACGCGCGGCGGGCCGACAGGCCCTGTCCTTGTCCAGACGGTTGCGGGGCACGTAGTCGACTGGGCAATACGGCGCGTTGGTCGATCCCTTGTCACCGTGCTAACCAGCGGCCACAAAATGGCTCAGGGCGTTTGAGCGATGGCCCGTAATTGGAGACACGTGGTTCGGCCTCTCTGGGCCTCCACCGACCCGCTACTGCAGCCCGCGTAGTTTCTTTTCCGCTCGTACTTTTGTGCCAGGTTCGACAGCTGACGCGATTGTCACAGCGAAAGTTCGTGCAGAGTTCAGTTCGGTTAGTTCAGTCCAGTTCAGTTAAGCCTGCTCTTAACTGGGCACAGCGGTGACAAACCGACTGAAGATGCACTGTCCGCCATGTTTGCGCGCCGAGTGACGCAGTACAGCCAATTAGAATCTGTTGTGGAAACCACAGTCACAGTTGTGGCTATTTGAAATCTAGGTTGCTATGATGACGCCACAGCGGCGGAAACCCCCAAAATCACAACTGTGGACAGCACTGAGGCGCTCAGCATTAAGAGCCGGCTTTAGTTCAGTTGAGTTAGTTCAGCTGAGTTAGTTCAGTTCAATTCATTAAGCTCATCGCAGTGAGTTCAGTTTAGTTGCAGATGGTATCTCTGCGCACGAAAAAGCCCATACACGCTCCACCTCATCTCCCTTTAGTCTCCCCAGCGTCGTATGTGTGTGTGGCTGTTTTAATGCCGGTGTGGTTCACTGAGACTGTCTTGCCCTTTTAAGCTCGATTGTCGGCCACTGCCTCTTTGCACGCCTCTGGTCTGAGAACTGTACAAGTTTCTGAGTCCCCAAACCCACGCCTATCTTCTGAGGTAAACCACATACCAGCACTGTCCCCTGACGTAAACAGTCGGGGCCGACCATTAGGAACACCAGATTCTAACCCTACTAGACCCGGTAACCGGCGGGATTAAAAACTAGTACACTGTCTGGATTTTCAAGTTTCGACGAGTGAAACGCGCGAGTTTCTGCCTCTCTCGAACAACGTTGCTTGTGTCAGCGCGTGTGTCTTGGCCCTGGACAGAAGTCCAGCGGGCATGAAAGAAATTGTGCCAGCAGCAGCCCCAGGATCGTCTGCTCGTCCTACCGGCCCGATAGCCTCAAAACCTCTCCCAGCGATTGGAGCACGGCGCGGGCAAATCGGATTCTAGCCTGATAACACTGATGCATTTAGTCGCCTTTCGTTCGCGGAAGAAAAAGGAGCGGTGTTGTCTGTCACACCTGGAGAAGGGGGAAACTGTCAACAACTAATATCTGCTCCAGTTCTCCCCCTTAGCTATAATTGAATTACAGGCAAGGCTATCTGTCAGGGAGACTGGGTCAGTGGGAACATTGCCAGTAGGGAGGATGTGTGTGTGTGTGTGTGTGTGTGTGTGTGTGTGTGTGTTGGCTGCCCGTGCTTCATTCCAGCTCCAGTGGTATATTCCTCCCGGGTCATTGGAGGAGGGCTCGGAAGATGGGGCAAATGTCCGTTAGTCTCCATCTTTCACAGTTTTTAAAAACAAACTAAAACCCCACTTCTTCCAGTCAGCCTTCTCTCCCTCTTAGTTAATTAGCTGCGAAATGGTCTTTGTTGCTTGCGCAGCTCTATCCATCTGTAAATACTCATCCATCCCGCCCCTCCCCCTCCCCCAGCTCATTTTATCTAGATCCCAGCTGTATGTTATGAAAGTGATGTGTGTGTGTGTGTGTGTGTGTGTGTGTGCGTGTGCGAGTGCGTGTGTGTGTGTGTGTGTGTGTGTGTGTGTTTCTCCGTGTGTGTGTGTAATTGTAATTGTAGAGCGCTCTGAACCAGCGTCTGCTGGGATACTGCGCTATATAAAAGCAATTTAATATTATTATTATTATTATTATTATCGTTATTATTATTATTATTAAATGTTCTTATGCATGATATTGAGGATGAGGATGAAGGTGTGATGATTGCTGAGGAGGTCGGTGTGGTTTGGCAGTAGTTCCTCCCTCCCTGAGTTGTTTATATGTTTATAAATATTATTGTTGAGGGTTGGTGATTCTGTCCGCCACGAATTTGACTTCAAAGGCGGTCTCTACAGAATTTAACCATACTGAAATTAAAATAGAACAAGAACCCATCAAATTACAATAGTTATGTGCGTCTTCCATACAACTCTATTATTAGCGAGTCTTCATCTGATCATGCTGGAGCGGCATCTGGCAAGATGAGCAATTCCCAGCATGTCAAAAACGTGTTTCCCACAGATGTTGCCACTGGTGAGTCAGTGGTCTTTCCAAAGTGTATTTTACAGCTTTGTAAACTTGTAATTTCGCCAGCGATCACGTGCGAGTTCCACTGAGGCGGCCATTTGGCCGTAGCTGTAAGCCGGCTGGGCCCGCACTGCGGAGCGCCACAGTGCTGTCGACAGTTGTGACACAGTTGTGATTTGGGGGGTTTCCGCCACTGTGGCGTCATCACAGCAACCTGGATTTCAAATAGCCACAACTGTGACTGTGGTTTCCACAACAGACCCTGATTGGCTGTACTACGTCACTCAGCGCGCAAACATGGCGGACAGTGCATCTTCAATCGGTTTGTCAACGAGCACAGCTGTGTCCAGTTTTTGTAGTCAGTAGACACACCGAGCGCAACGATTGTGATGTGCACATGTGTGTTTCTCGCGCTGTGCCCAGTTAAGAGCAGGCTGTAGTCTGTATCATAGAAACGCGTCACTTCACTAACTAGTGAAGTAGGAGGCATGTTTTGGCTCACGTATTGGCATCTTAGCCACGCCAGCCCCCGAAATGCCCCACTATTTTGCACACACCTAAATGGAATCATGCCCTTGGCACCTGTGAGCGTTAATACTACTACTACTACTACTACTAATAATAATAATAATAATGAGTATTGTATAGGCGCTTTACCCAATTTCATGAATCGGCTCAAAGAGCCGCGAACTGAGCCCAACTCGCACGCTCACGTGAATCACACGCATTCTCTCACACACTGGACATAAACACATTAGCTCAGCTATTAAAATTTCGGAATTTGGAATTGCATTTATTTTTCAAATTTGGTGGGCTGAACATGTCCAAAGCCAAACACCTTGAAAGACCCTCAAGGTGTATCTTTAATTACAGGTAGGACATGGCATGTCCTGTATTTAGGTTCCATATTCAGACACTGATCCGACTCTTCCAACTGAAAAACCGCTCAGTGTTATATAAGTTAATGCTTCCTTTCGTGATCGGTAGAGTCACGTTTCCTTCATTCTACTTAGCACCGTTGCTGCGCCTGTTGTGCACTGGGCGCAATAGCGATGAACCGACATTCACTTCCTTACTTTGCTAGTCTTCTTCTTCTGTTTGTTATACCCCGGTCTTTTGATCTCTTTCGGAAGGGCGGAGCCGCGGTGGCCGAATGGTAGAGCGCTGGACTTCTAATGCTCAGGTCGTGAGTTCGTATCCTGGCTGGGGCCAAATATTTGTGCTGGCTTTTTCATCGTTGCTCCGTCTTTGATATCACCCGTATGTGGTGGAAGAGGGCGTTAAACCCCCAGACACCTACCCACTCTGTTTTTTACCCCTGTCTTGATCTCATTCGGAGGGTGAGTGTGGTGGGTGTTTAGGAGTTTTACGTCCTTTTTCATCTTTTTTTGAAAGATCAGTCTACTTCTGCAGAGAGAAGCACGTCGCCGCGGTGCAACGCCGGCAATCCACCCGCTGATTTCGAATTTTACTGTGCGTGGAAAACCGGAGGGCCCGGAGAGAAACCCGCGATTAGCAGCTAAACCCAAGAGTCAGGAAGACTCGGCTTCACGTATCAACACAGCTCGGCATGATGTCGAACTCACTCTTCACACCGACAGCGCTGACGGTCATTCAGTAGCGCACGTGCTGAAGTCTAAGTCACTGTGCATGCTGTAAAATCACGATCACTTCCTGCCGAAAAAAAAAAGGAGAAAAAAATGGGAAAAACAAAAAGGTTCCACCTCCACCCTCGCCTCCTCATCCTCAGCCCCCCTCCCCTCCCCTCGCCCCCCCCCCCCTTCCTCCAGAGTCCCATTTAATTAAAAGGCAGCTTCTCCACCGGTTTATTACGTGAGCTTTGCATGACGCGCAAGACATAAATATTTTATCTCCTGTTTGGTGCGATCACTCGTGCAAAACGATTTATGACAGTTTTTACGCCCGGAACGTGCGAGTGCACGTGCAAACTAAACGGTTTTGCGAGTGCGCGGTTTAATGGCGTGTGGACACAGAGAGAGAGAGAGAGAGAGAGAGAGAGAGAGAGAGCAAACGTATTGAACCATTCGATCCTTCTTCCAACTCTTTCTCAATCTAGGCACTTTTTATACACATTACTGGCCGCAGTCAAACCTTTGTAAGCAAGTTTATGATAACACACACACACACACACACACACACACACACACACACACACACACACACACACACACACACACACACACACACACAATTTGCACACTCGCATCCCTTTCCCTCCAAGAAGTGACTACGACAAAGTATGCGCCTACCTTGGTATGGTAAAACGACATGAGTACCTATCAAGTTCATGGCGCCTAAACCCTTTTTGTTGCGTGGATTTTTTTTCAGCAGAAAGGCAGAATAGCAAAGACAAACTGGTTTTTTTTATCTGCTGGAAACTGGAATTTTTTTTATTTATTTATTTATTTATTTATTTATTTATTTATTTTTTTTTTGGGGGGGGGGGGGGTATTTTTGATGCAGAAAAGCGTCTTTTCGGGAAAAAAAAAGACACCCCCCCCCCCCGACGGCCCGCAAACAAACAACAACAAAAAACAAAAAATAAACAAACAGACCAAAAAACCAAAAACACAACAACAAGAACAAACAAACAAACAAACCCAACCCGACCTTTCTGCCAAAAACCCCTGCTATTTTGTCATATTTCGCCAACCATATATGCTCTCTCATCGTAAATAACTGTATCATCGTACACTTTCAAACCACCACGTTACACCCCGTGTAGTTGGATGTTTTAATTTTAATTTTTTTAGGGTTTAACGTCATTTTCCACAGCGTAATGGTGATATCAAAGACCGAGCAAAGAGAAGACAAGCCAGCACAAATTTTGGGCTCCCTGCTGGGGTTCGAACCAATGACCCTAGCACTAACAATTCAAGGCCGGCTGTACAAGCTCGGTTATCCCGCGGTTTCGCTGATTCTAAAGCCGCCTCGGCTGAAGAGCTACAGTCTTCACAAAAAGTTAAGGACCAGTCAACATAATGACAGTTTCAATAAATCAGAAACAAATAAACGAATAAGAATTTCCCCGTAAAATTCGGTAGCAAGGTTAAGGGGTAATTAGTGAACATGGCGACCACTGTGTGGATGGCACATGCGCGTCACACAGCATGCTTGGCGCGTTTGAAAATCTGCAATTTCGGCAAAATTTGACCGAGTTTCAGTGTTTAGTGAGCGATACCTGGGGCTTTCTGCACGGCAAAAATGAGATGCAGTTCAAAGAATGCATCCCTGGTTATGAACTGTGCTCATTTGTTTGCCTACGTAAGCCGCCGTTTCAGCGATGTTCAGCACTACACCAGCATGCCACCACGACAAAAGCTGAATGATATTTGCAAGTGGTCCTTAAATTTTTTGTGAAGGCTGTAGAAATTATAATCGTTAATAACATCACAGCAGAAAAAGAGGTGTATTGATCTACTTCCTGTTACTAGGAAGCGTCTCGTTTTGTTTTCCGCCTATTCTTGGATTCTGCGTCGCGAGGTGTACAAACAAAACTTCCATTTCAGGACACGTTTACACAGTAAAGGGAATCAAAGACTATAGATAGCGCAGCAGATCTATAGTCTTTGGGGAAACCCGTTTTGCCGTAGGCTTATGTTGTCCTGACAGATACTGAGATAGGCAGACTGTACGTCTCCACGAAGCTTTCTCGCTAAATGCAGCTCGCTTAATCCCGTCGCGAACAGGTCCTGGAACTGATGCTCAGCTTTTGGTTGAGTAGTGGGTGCGGGAATGGGTGGGGGGGGGGGGGAGGGGGGTTGGAGGTTGGAAGTTTGGGTCAACTATCCTAAATGAAGAGTCCAGCTTTATTGGTTTTGTTTACTTTTCCCCTTGCCACCTACACATCCTAGCGCCTCCCCATCACTTATGGACCATGATTTTTATTTCTAGGCTTTTAATCCCCTACCCCCTTCTCTTTGCCCCCTCCCCCTCACACACACACACACACACACACACACACACACACACACACACACACACACACACACACACACACACACACAGATCCACAAGATTCTTCAGGGATCACAAAGCGACCTGGGGCCGTGGTCACGACGCGTTCGTAACTTTTCCGCCACCGATTTACGCACGCGAGGGTCCGTAACTTACGATTTGTGATATAATTGGGTGGTCATGACGTTTGCGCAGAGTTACGGCCGCTCGGAAACCCTTGCGTATTGTACACCACCTAGGAGGGTGTCGGAAAGGTGCCGTAGCCTTTGCGTAAATCTGAAAAATGGCGGCCCGCTTGATTTACCAACTGCAAATGAGAAGAGCATTGCGACGGGAAAGGGTGTTTCGCGATCGTACTAACCCTTTTGACTTGTACGACGATGTGGACATGCTTCAAAGGTTTAGATTTAGGAGGAGAGACCTGCAGGAATTGTGTCTTCTGTAGGACGACTTGAGTGTAGAGGGGGCGCGTTCAGTTCATTGTGTTGTGGACCCGAAATGTGCGGGTTCCGAATTCAGAGTTATGGTCGAGTCATGTTTCTCTGCCGTAGCAAGTCAGGTTAAATGCGTGGCATGTATGTGGAGAGTTTTGTTGATGTTGTTGTTATCCTCTCCTCTTTAGTTTTTCGTTGTTCTTTGATTGAGGTTCATTCCGTTGGTTTTCTTGCCAGTGAGCCTGCTACATACGGTTTGTACGTGCAGTAAATGCTTCTACTGGTTGTAGTCCGTCCAATGTTGAGATAGAGACTGCTAGGAAGCGGTCTATATGCGACCTGCATGCTCTCCTGATCACACTCTCCACATACATGCCACGCATTTAACCTGACGCTACGGCAGATAAACATGACTCGACCATAACTCTGAAAATTCTGTAGTGAACGCGTACTACTCTTTCACGCTTCACGCTGGAAGGAGAATTTGTGCAGGCCACGTGATGGTGTTTTCGGTGGGAATCCCAGGGATCCCACACCTATCTAAAAATAACCCGTACGTGACACCGTTTCCAGTAAGTGCGCGTCGTGACCGGCCAACTAGCGGAAGAGATAGTTTTCACGTAGCCACGTACGAACTTACGATCCGCAACCCATTTGCGCAAAGAAATTTGCGTTCGCGTCGTGACCACGGCCTCTGGGCTGAAAGCGATGAGGACAGCATGGTAGGATATGTTTTTTTGGGGTTTTTTTTTTTTGCGATTTTAAAACCCATGCAGTATTCATCCCAAAGTAGGCGGCTTTGCGGTTTTTAATGCCCAGTGAAGCAGCCACCCATGTCACATCTGTTCCAGCCCGTGAACCTCAAACCAGTTTTATCCGACAAGGCATTAATCATCGGACAAAAGGAAAAGCTGTTACACACACACACACACACACACACACACACACACACACACACACACACACACACACACACACACACACACACACACACACAAGATTCTGGGCCATAAATCATTCACTTGATCAATTCATTATAATAATGCATATCGGGCCAGATCATGCGAATGTGCGATGCTTAATCCTCTAACATCATTATGGAAAGTGTATCTCGGAATACCCAGCGTTATAAAAAATGGTAATTGATTTCTTTCGTGTAAAGAGATCTGAATTTTTATTATTATTATTATTATTCTTTTGCTGCCCCAACTCTTTGCCAGTTAACGGTGCTAGGCATCTTTACAAGCATCGACAGGGAACTTTTCCAACTCCTAGAAAATATTTGTATTGCAGCTGCAAAAGGATCTACAGTGTAAACAAGACTTAATAGTATGAAAATACTTACACTAGTAATTACGGAAATTTGAATGCTGACATTCGAAGTGAACTTTTAGCGAGCCTTTCAAACATATTAGCTCTTTTGACATTCACTTCAACATCTCTCAAAACCCATTGTTGAAATGGGAAGAAAGTTTATATTGTGGATCTGTGTGCATGTTTGTTTCTCGGATCGTGGACTTTTTCTGTTTATGTGGGAAAGA
>JACVVK020000003.1:2270000-2335000 GCA_018292915.2 Batillaria attramentaria
AAAATTTGCCCCCCCCCAAAAAAAAACAAACAAACAAAAACAAACAACCCGGAAATGACGAAATAGCATTTTTTTCCTGCAGAAATCCCGAGCTTTCTGCAGAAAACCCTCGCTAGGGACGTCAAAATAGCAGTTTTCAGCCCCCCCCCCCCCCCCTCGAAAAGTCGTTTTTCTGCAAAACAAACACCCAAAACTGCTATCTCCATTTCTGCAGAAAACCCGTTTTCTTTGCCATATTTCGAAACAAAACAAAAACTTATCCTGCAGAATAAAAACAGAATTGTCGATTTTTCTACAGAAAACCATTTTTCCCCCGCTGAAAGGTATCATTTTTCTCAAGAAAAACAGCATTGTCCACTTTGCTGCAGAAAAAACTGCTATCTTGTCAGATTTCGCCAAAGACATTTTCCGGCCTTCTCATCGTAACTCGCTGTCTCATCGGACACCTTCAAACCACCACGTTACACCTCGCGTAGAGTTTCTTGTGCCTGCGTGCAAATTGTCCTGCACTGCACTTGATGACGCGAGTTGGAGCAGTGATTTGATAAGGTTTTTGCGTCGTTTGTTTCGAATTTGCTGCGGATTTACGCTGTAGTTGCAGTGCTTTCACATTTCCGAAACGCGCGCAGAAGGAAACAAAACTCCCTTTAATGTTCGAAACCAGGAAATGCAAAGAGCAGCAGCGTAGGCTTAAAAAAGCAGAATTAAGTATCCTTCAAGCCACAAGAAACGGAAGAAGAGAGTTTTTTTTGTTGTTTTTTTTTTACTTTGGTGCTACGACAACAAATTGTCCGACAAAGCATCCTCGTATCGACACTGGCTTGTGAAGGGCAGTCAGTTTCACGACTCTTGTGCTCTTTTAGGGCGTGAAATATCGAGACGAGGAAAATTGCAGTTCTTTTCTGTTACCGTGGAGAATTCTTTGCAACCTATTTCTTATCCCACCACATCTATTTTTGTTGTTGTTGTTGTCTTCCTTTCTTCGCGATATTGTCCGTCGGGAACTTAGACTGATGGGTAATGCCACTCCAACTGGTTCATCTGAAAATGGAGGTTGGCATCTATTCTGTGCTACTGGTGCTGCTGCTGCTGCGTAGTAGTAGCAGTAGTAGTAGTAGTAGTAGTCGTCGTCGTTGTAGTAGTAGCAGTAGCAGCAGCATTAGTAGTAGTAGTAGTAGTAGTGGCAGTAGTAGTAGTAGTAGTAGCAGCAGTAGTAGCAGCAGTAGCAGTAGTAGTAGCAGTAGTCGTCGTCGTCGTAGTAGTAGCAGCAGCAGCAGCAGTAGTAGTAGTAGTAGCAGTAGTAGTAGTAGCAGTAGCAGCAGCAGTAGTAGTAGTAGCAGCAGTAGTAGTAGTAGTAGTAGTAGTAGTAGTAGTAGTAGCAGTAGCAGCAGTAGTAGTAGTAGTAGTAGTAGTAGTAGTAGCAGTAGTAGCAGCAGCAGCAGTAGTAGTAGCAGTAGGAGCAGTAGTAGTAGTAGCAGCAGTAGTAGTAGTAGTAGTAGTAGTAGCAGCAGCAGTAGTAGTAGTAGTTGTAGTAGTAGTAGTAGTAGTAGCAGCAGCAGTAGTAGTAGTAGTAGTAGCAGTAGGAGCAGTAGTAGTAGTAGTAGTAGTAGCAGTAGGAGCAGTAGTAGTAGTAGTAGTAGCAGTAGGAGCAGTAGTAGTAGTAGTAGTAGCAGTAGGAGCAGTAGTAGTAGTAGTAGTAGTAGTAGTAGTAGTAGTAGTAGCAGTAGCAGCAGCAGCAGTAGTAGTAGTAGCAGTAGCAGCAGCAGTAGTAGTAGCAGTAGTAGTGGCGGTCGGTGGTCTAGTGGTTAAGAGACTTGTCACCAATGTGAGAGGTCAGGGGTTCGAGTCCCACTCGGGGCAAAGAATTTTTCCTTCTCGCATGTGGCACCATTCATTCGAGCCGATCGTCGGGGGTTCTCTCCGGGTACTCCGGCTTCCTCCCCCTCTGCTCTGCTTTGGAAATGTTTAGCCCACCAAAACCTCGAAAATAAATGCAGTTCTAAATTCCGAAATTTAAATAGCTGAGCTGACCCTTCGCACCACGTGATTGTAATGAGTATATGTCCAGTGTGAGAGAATGCGTGTGATTCACGTGAGCGTGCGTGTTGGGTTCAGTTCGCGGCGCTTCGAGCCGATTCCTGAAATTGGGTAAAGCGCCTACACAATACTCATTATTAGTAGTAGTAGTAGTAGTAGTAGCAGCAGTAATTGTAGTAATGGTAATAGTGAAAATGATAATCGTGATAATAACAATAATAGATACTTTATTAAATTGTGTTTTACTACTTAATTTTCCCTTTCGGGAACTTCGGACTACTTCCCCCGGTGGCAGCGTGTCACCGCGGCGCAGCGCCACCCAATACCTATCTTTTCTTCTCTTTTTTTTTTTTTTCAATTTTGCTGGGAGAGGAAAACCGGATAACACGGAGGGAAAGCCCCGATGAGCAGCCCGGTAGCCAGAAAAAAACAACAACAACCGATATTACATAATCACAAACTCGAGCTGGGTTTCGCCGTGACATTGGTGACGGCCGTTCAGTAGCGCAGCGGCCAAGTCCGACACGCTACCCTTGAAACTCCCAAACGCCGGATGCTTCAAGAGATGGTATCGTTTTGTCTTTATGGTATAAGACATGCTAAAAATCTTACACAGATCTTTGGACGTACCAGACACCGTGGATTATTATTATGATTATGATTATGATTATTATTATTATTATTATTAGGGAGATGGAAATCTCGGGGAATTATTGCGGCGGTCTCGCTGTGCATGCCGTTGCTTGAAAAACTACTGGTTTGTCCTTTCCGAAAGCCTCAGCTTTTCCCCTAGTGGTTATTTAAAGTGTTCAGTTTGGCAGCTTTGATTCTCTGTGAAGTTCTAATTTGCAGCTTTGCAGATGCCGGTCACGCTTTATCGCCTGCCTAGGGCGGATCTCTGTGATATGCGCTCTGAATGCCTCTTTTCCAGGGCCCGTATGTAAAACTCGAGGTTAATTTAACCCACGGCTACGGGTTTAACCCAGAGTAGGCCAAAAGAAACCCCCCCAAACAAAATTAAATTAAAAAAAGGAATCGAAGAAAGACAGACAAAAATCCTTCTATAACGGCATAGGCACCCGCTTCCTGATTTAAAACAAAAAACAACAGAAAATTTAACCCTAGATCTAGTTTAGTTCGAGGTTAGACCCTAACCCGGGGCTAAACTCTCTAATCCCGACCTTTACATGCGGGCCCAGAAATACAGCAGCGTACACTTTTAAAAGGGCACTTTGGTCACCCCTGGCGTAAACGAAGTCCTTTAAAATCACAAACTGGGGCCCCATCATACGCTTGCCATGAAAAGCATTGTGTCCGTGGCCAGGGTAAAGTCGAATCTCCAGATGCAAAGGAGCTCGTGCCAACATTGGTACGTCGCGTTTGAGACAACTGGTCGAAGGACACAAATGCACAGGGCCTCAAAATGCCTATATATTCCCTATTAGCCTCAGGCACCATAGTCACCCCTAAACATGCTTCAATCTAGAAACAGTTACTTCCATGAACAGACCATTCAAAGGCAGGGGTTTGGGAAAAAAATCTCCTTTCCGCTCAGGCCTTACTGGAGTAATGCGCGTCTATTTTCTATTTAGGCAAGAGAGCCAGTTCACACAAATCCGCTTGCCTCACTTGTGTCCGACCTCTGTGCAAAAAGTCCGAGCTTCACTGGCAGCTTGCCTCTTTTTGTGACCGCCTGGCATGCAACTTGACCTACATAAAAAAGAAAACATCACGAAAATCACGCTTTTTCATGACAAATACCACTACAGACTAGCACACTCGCCAAACAGGGTACCTCAAATGAACACCAAACATGACCCCACGGTCAATTGGTGTCCTTACGCCTGTGCCCGTCGCCCGGGTAAAGACAAACCTCCAGATGCAAAGCAGCTCGTGCCAACATTGGTACATCGCGTTTGAGACAGTTGCGACAATGGCCTAGCGTCAGAGGCTGGCGGGGATTTGATTAAGGGCTCGTGCGTGCAGAGACTGAGGCCAGCGCTGCTGGGGGTTTCTCAGGATTCTGACCGCTAACAAAAGGTGTGATTAGTCCCCTTGTCTCTTCCAGTCCCGTTAATCTCCCCTGTTGATGGTCTTACGCTGGCCGCTGGTACCGCGAGAGCACGAAGTCACGATGGCGGTAAGGCCTCGGTCACAACCGGCCGCACGATTTTTTTATGCTTGCGATCTCCACGAAATGTCTGCGGCCTGCGGCTTCTACGATCTGAAAAAAAAAAATTAAGGTTGCAAATCGTGCGTACGATATACGTGCGATGGCGTACGTTCCCCGCAAGTCTCGCACGGGTAACGTCTTGCGATTTCAGTTGGTCAAAAATCGTACGACGGCCGTACGGATCGTACGTTGTCCTCGCAGTTATCGTACGGAGGTCGTACGCCTTCGTACGACGTTCGTGCGATGTTGACGATGTTTGCACGGGCTATACGGGTGTCGTGCGTGCGCCGTACGGCTATCGTAAGTGCTCTGTACGCGTGGTGTGCGTCGGTCGTTCGACGGCCATGGCCGACGCGCGTTTTTCATGCATATAGGGACCAGCCTACATATATACATGTAGTTTGTTTATGGAAAGAAGACATCAGAGGATTTGGATATTATTAACAGAGAGTTTGACAAACCTATGGACACGTACACAACTTGACAGACACTGACACAGCACTGCAACACTTCTACATTGCACACCAACATCCCCCGGGCCCGCACCTGGTCTTGCGTCAGCCTTGCGGAGCACTCACGGAGCACGTGCGTGCATCGTGGGAACATCGTACAGTACTACCGACTTGCAGTCTGTGATCACGTGCGGCCATCGTGCGGTCCTCGTGGGAAGCACGCAAGACAACCGTGCGTCACTTGTGCGTTCATCGTGCGGCCGCCGTGCGGCCATCGTGACCTATTTTTCTCGCCCGGAGAGGTCAAATTCGTACGATGCACTTGCGGCAATCGTGTGTTGGCCGTACAGTGGCCGTGCGGCCAACGCAAGTGTGTAAAAAATCGCAGGTGATCGTAGAGTTTCTTGATCATGTCGAAAACCGGCCGCAGCGCTCTGCGGCCTCCTTGCGACCTGGAAATTTCGCAGGACGCCCGTGCGCCGTTCGCAAGATTTGCCACGATTTTTGGCCGTAGACCCGCCGTAGGAGCCCGTACGGCCGGTTGTGACCGTAGCTTAAATGGACATCCTGATGTCAGAGGTTTTCCTGTTGTCACTACAGGGCTCACTGTACATGACGTATGTGCAATCCCCCCCCCTCTCCCCCCCCCCCCCCCCCCCCCCCCCCCCGTGAGCAGGACCATATATCCATATCTTGTTTTCCTTGGCATACAGGGGAGCCAGGATAGCCGAATGGTAGAGCGTTGGACTCTCAATGCTCGGGTCGTGAGTTCGAACCCCGGCTACAGCCGAATATTTGTGCTGGCCTTTTTCTCGTTGTTCCGTCTTCGATATCACCCTTACGTGGTGGAAAAGGACGTTCAACTCCCAAACGTCTCTCTCCCCCCCCCCCCCCACCATTCCCTGAATCGAATTGAGCATGCGCAAGACCAATTCACGTGATAACTATGCCATTCAGGTTTGCACAGAGTTTGGCGGAATGGGATAACCCTGTGCCGTTGTAATATTTGACAAATTTGCATGAACAATCTCTCTGTCCTACGGAATGCAAACTTTGCATGCTTTTTTGCAAAAATAATTTCACCACCTCGGTAGTATTTTGTTGGTAAAGTTATATGTACAATATACACTGAGTGAAAGAAAAAACCCAAACAACAGACTCGACGTTTGCTTTCACTGTACCACAGAAACGGTAAGTTCCGCCAAAAGCACTCGTGGACTATACTCCTCACAATAAGTAAAGGATATCGACATTAAAACCTTCACAAAAATGGAACAATCGACATTGGCCCGTTTTGTTTTATTGTAAAGGTAAGCACGAACATTTCAACGACTTGTTAATTTCTGAGTCAACATTTCCGGTTCAATCACGTGACTGCAGTTTTACTTGGAAACTGGAAGGTGTGAGCAGTTCCTTTTGTAGGCCAACCAGTTCGCTGCCAGACATGCAGTGCAACGACGCTGCATAGTGCGAATCAGCCTTCTGGTGTTGTCCTGGGGAATTCTTGGCCACTCTGCTGAAAGGCTTCGACCAGCTGCTGAAGGGTCTGAGGAGGGGCTAGGCGTTCCTGGACACGTCTGCCAAGGACGTCCCACAAATGTTCAATATTAGACAGGTTAGAAATGACTTTTATCAAGTGAATAGTCATTTTCACCTGTCTGAGGTGAGCAGGACAAAGAAAACATGATTTGCACGCTTTGGGGTGGAAAGCTACAACACACTGTGTGAAAGTGACAACTGACCCCACCTTCATGTCAAGGACTCTTGTGCTCTGCACGTGCTAGAGAACTCAAAGTGAACTTCTCGTGAAAATAGGGCATTGAAAGTCCTTCGTGTCGATATAACTACGTCAGCCGAAAAACAACAACAACAACAACAAAACCAACCCCCAAAACAACAACACTCGCCAACGAGAAAATTAAGCCCCAGTATAAATATCCCCCACTTGTCGTGAGCAGTATACATTTCACTTTGTCTTCGAGATGCTTTGTTGGTGGTACGAGTCGCAGCTACATAGGATTTGGCTGGCGACTTGAGCCCTATTGACACGAAATAGAATTTACTCCGGCGTCTGCCAACTGGAGACAGACAGAGCATAAAAGACTGCAAGAGAGACAGGGAGTACAGATGCATCGATCTGGTACCAAACACGCCAACGTGGAAAAGTGTGTTTCGTCTCAGAATGTTTTTTCCCTGCACGGCAACATGTTTTCTGTAATGAAAAACTTCAAACGTCTTGAAGCCAAGGTGAAGTAACGGTTCGTTGAGCAACGCAGTCATGCGAGGCGTGGGGGGCAGATGGTGTGGAATTAAGTATATTGGGTTTGAGGAGTAAATCCTTGCCGCATAATCCCGCAATAAGATGTGTCAGTCACGCGTTATCGCCTACCTCGGATGGCTGGACAGTTTTTTAACGTTTGCGCTTGCACCTCCCCTCCCCCCCCTCCACCGCTCACTCACACACACACACACACACACACACACACACACACACACACACACACACACACACACACACGCACACACACACACACACACACACACACACACACACACACACACACACACACACACACACACACACACACACATTGTA
Organism: Batillaria attramentaria; assembly: GCA_018292915.2. Taxonomy (NCBI): domain Eukaryota; kingdom Metazoa; phylum Mollusca; class Gastropoda; family Batillariidae; genus Batillaria; species Batillaria attramentaria. Next base: position 2,277,259 of record JACVVK020000003.1, read on the forward strand.
AAACGGGATGAGCAGAGCAGTGGCTCACTAGCACGTCGACTTTCAAAGATTCAGGGAATTTTCAAAGGTGTTATTTTTTTCTTTACCCCTACTAGGGCAAGTCGGAACAATATAAACAACAAGTGCGCATGACAGTGTCTCATTAAACCGGCTAATTCCATCTTTGCTAAGCCAACTTAGGTTTGGGAACTTTCGCGCCTGTACGCTCGAAATACTCCAACTTGATGATTAGTACAGCTCTTACTGCGATACAATGTTGTTTACACCTTTGCGCGAACATTCAAATTCTACGGTCGTTGTTACAATACTGAGCGCTTTGTGGTCGCCACGTCATCAAGTACGCTTCTCCTGGCTCAATGCCAGCTTTACAGACGCCGTCACTGTGCAGGTGTCTAGGTGGTGTGATGATAGATACCTCGAAGACAGAATGATCTGTGCGCATAAAAATGGTATTATTAGTAACTTTGAGTTAAAAAAAAAAATGTACGCAGCATATAACCTTGTAATTATAGTGCCTCACTGAACAGCCGTCACCAATGTCAGTGTTCTTCCCGTGAAACTTTGATATACGACAGCAATTTTCAGGTCTGATTTATAATTAATTCCACACGAACAAATGCTGTCTGTGTGCTACAGGCCGTTTATTGCTCCACAGCATGCTGTCCAAATGAGTCAACGTGTTGCATCGACTTTTATTCAGATACCAACGGGGTGTTATAACGCTTCCCGCGTTCTGATTGGATGAGGCAGAATGCACGCTTCTACGTTCAATGCATTTACCTGAGCGTTCCGCGCATGGGACGTACACTGAGAATAGAGCTGCCGAACTGTATCTAAGTTTAACCTTTGAAACCTTTCTAAGATCAATCAGGGTTTGATAAACAGAGACAGAAATCAATTCTACCGGTAGACAGGTTAAACTACCTTCTTCAACGGAACGATTTGTTATTTACATGGCAAGTTTTCCCACAATAAAACTGACAAACTGCTTTTAAACTTTTAAATTTGAACTTTCGAACTAGGGTAAAGATAGTCAATGTTTGAGAAGCAGCTGATGCAAAAATCAATTTTACACACGATAAGGTTAAAAGAAGCTAGAGGTGTGTGTGTGTGTGTGTGTGTGTGTGTGTGTGTGTGTGTGTGTGTGTGTGTGTGTGTGTGGAGAGAGAGAGAGAGAGAGAGAGAGAGAGAGCACTAACGAGGTTCTAACAATGTTTGCAACAGGAGCGATGCTCCACTTGAACTTAATGCGACCACTTCTATAACTTTTGTAGCCTTTAATATTGAAAGACTCAGGCCGTTAGGGAACCCAGCCTACTTTTATGGGCAAGAAGCCATTCTAATTCAGGCTACGAATAGAACAAGTCCACTGGCCTCCACCCTGTTTAAACGGGGACAGCCCGAACCTAGGTACAGGCCTCTAATGAAATGACTTGATTCATAAAGAGTTTTGCAAGCGTACACGGTTCTTGTATACCAGATATTCTGCAGACCATTTCCGAAGACCAGTCTTTAAACTGCGACCTTCACGAAACGAGGAAGCGACGGACAGCCAAGACAGAAACAATTGCTGCAAATGGAGTTTTCGTGATGCACTTACGGAGCAAACACGCTCGGATGGAACACAAATTGCTTTTTGACGTGTGAAATAGCTTTATTTTCTCATCTTTATTTTGCGCGACCTTATGTATAGTGGCATTAAATACGCATGGCTGAGTCGTTTTATTCCCAGATGACAGATATGCAGGCGTCCCTGGCATACTGAAATACTGACAGACATAAAGTAAAATTGTAAGCTGCAGTCTGACTGAAATCATGCGCCGCGGACAAAAAGTGTCATCCATTTTCAGACGAACGCGCACACAGATCTGCATTTCGGGCCGCGTCATGATGCGAGCAACATTTATATCTGTGTTTGTTACGTCACTGACAGCCGTCAATTATTACCATTTATCACGAGGGAACACAGGGAGTAATACGTAACATGATATTTCTAGTAACGCTCCGGGAAATGTCAGCAGGATGTAGGTCGGTTTTAATCACGTATGTTTAGCACACCGAATTTCAGTACCAGTATCATATTCCGCGTCAACTTGCGATCGACTTCAAAGCATTGCAGTAGCATGCAAATTCAGCTGCCGGATGAAATCTTCAGCGCGTTCTTGCGAAAGGGTAGATAGTTATACAGAAGCAAAACCGGCTCGACAGGCGCGAGGACACAAATTGACCGTGGGGTCATGTTTGGTGTTTATTTGAGGTACCCTGTTTGGCGAGTGTGCTAGTCTGCAGTGATTTTGTTGTCACGAAAAACGTGATTTTCGTGATTTTTGTGTTATGTAGGTCAAGTTGCATGCCAGGCGGTCGCAAAAAGAGGCAAGCTGTCAGTGTCGCTGGGACGTTTTGCAAAGAGGTCGGACACAAGTGAGGCAAGCGGTTTTGTGTGAACTGGCTCTCTGGCCTAAAGTAGACGCGCATTACTGCAGTGAGGCCTGAGCGGAAAGGAGACATTCAGTTCTTTTCAAACCCCTGCCTTTGAATGGTCTGTTCATGGTAGTAATTGTTTCTAGATAGAATCTTTTTTTCTTTTTTTTTTTAAAAGGGTGACTATGATGCCTGAGGCAAATAAGGAATATATAGGCATTTTGAGGCCTTGTGTATTTGTGTCCTTCGGCCACATTGTTCCCAAAGAGTCGACAAAAACCGCTGTTAGAGACGGGAAATAAATCTTTTCCATGGGCCTTCGTACTTTAGTGAGAGGAATATTTAACGTCCTGAAAGGCAACACTCGTGTAACTTAATTAACAAACGTTGTTTGGGAATTGAGTGAAAATCTGTTACACGCATTCGACAGAGATGAAAGATAGACGCAAAAACTGAGCTTTCAAAGATATTAATGTTACCATTTTTATGCTCGCACATCGTTCTGAACTGTTTCCGTGGTATCTGTCACACGCCACTTAGACACCTGCACAGTGATAGCGTTTTTAAAGCTGGCACTGAGCCAACGAAAGCGTACTCGATGACGCGGCGACCACACTGAGCTCTCGAGTATTGTAACAACAGTCGTAGAATTTGAATGTTCGACCGGTGTAAACAACACTGTGTCGCATTAAGAGCTGTACTAATCATCAAGATAGAGTATTTCGATCGTACATGCGCACTCACGAGCGAAACTATTCCAAAATATAAGCTGCCTTAGCACAGATGGAATTAGTCCGTTTAAAGTATAAAACGATGAGAGGTTTCATAGACAATGCTGACATTTAACTACACAAATCAAATGAGACGTTCAAGTCAGAAAATCTACACCAGCACTCAGAGAGAGAGACAGTACCGGAAGTCGTTTGTGTACATCGTCAGGCGTTTTAGTTGTTAATTGTCCAGCTGTAAGTGGAAAATGGCTTCCAGCTCTAAATTCTCACCCGTCCCAATCCACGCTCGTCCTTAGCTCTCTCTCTCTCTCTCTCTCTCTCTTGATTTGTTTGTTAGTTTTTGTTTTTGTTTTGTTTTTTTACCCTTGAATGTAGAATAGCCTGTAAGATAGGCAGCAATGCTTAAATTCTCTGTTATGAATAAAAACGATTCATCATCATCATCATCATCATCATCATCATCTCTCTCTCTCTCTCTCTCTCTTGATTTGTTTGTTAGATTTTTTTTTTAACCCTTGAATGTAGAATAGCCTGTAAGATAGGCAGCAATGCCTAAATTCTCTATCCTGAATAAAAACGATTCATCATCATCATCATCATCATCATCATCATCATCATCTCTCTCTCTCTCTCTCGGGGGGGGGGGGGGGGGGGGGGGGGGGGGGGGGAGAGGAGGATCTCATGGCTACACCAGCGCTTTGCACCCGATAAAAGTATCCAGACATCCGATCGTTCACGCATCACAAAAACCGCCCGTCGTCTCACGCTGCGCATTAGCCTACACGGCGGGTAAACAACATGGCGGAGCCGTTTTTCGGATGCTACCACGATTCACAAATGCAGCAAAATTTACACTGCAATAGGGTTTTACGTTTACGTTACGTTTTCTGGTTGATACACGACCCATTTCTTGTCACACAGGCCGGCAAACCAAGTCTAGTAAACAGTAGCACGGAGTGTGTCCGATGGAAAGTTTTGATGACGATTCAGGAAAAAAAGTCACAGAGCTCGCTTCGACGGTGACGTCACCATCATCGTGTGTCAGCCACAGTTCCATGTCTCTGCCAAAACAGATGTCTAAACTGGAATGAAATCTATTGACAAAACGCTAAAGATGTAGGCCTACAGCCACATCAACGAGAATCAAACTAGGCACACGCACACACACACACACACACACACACACACACACACACACACACACACACACACACACACACACACACACACACACACACACACACACACTCCCCAAAAACTTTTGAATCGAGGTAGCACACGGAAAACTCCCCGCCCCGTTTATTAGCCTTTGAGGCTGCAATCAACGATTATTTTCTCTCAGACTGGCCTCTTCCAGCACTCCGAGAGAGAGAGAGAGAGAGAGAGAGAGAGAGAGAGAGGCTCGCTCATGCCAGCTAACGGTTCGCCGGGCCTTAACCGCTGTCATTGTTTAGCATCGATTCTGCTGCCCTGTATATTTAAGTCGTAGAAGCTGTCACATTTGAAATTGCTCAATGCCCAGTTTTACGCCCTGTGCGTGTGCACGCGAGGCCTCGTCAGTCTGTGTTACCGGTCCTTCGTTTAAAGTGTGTGTGTGTAAAGAGTGTGTGTGTGTGTGTGTGTGTGTGTGTGTGTGTGTGTGTGTGTGTGTGTGTGTGTGTGTGTGTGTGTGTGTGTGTGTGTAATGTGTGCGTGCACGCGATGTCTCGCCAAGTGTATATAGTGCAGGCTTTTTGTTTAAAGGAGCAATAGCGTCTTGAATGTGCGCACGCAATGTCTCCGTAGTGTGCATGACGTACCGTTCGTTTAAAAGGAGCATGGCCTTCTCTATGCATCGCCGGCTTTTTGTTGTTTAAAGGAGCACAGTGTCACGTGTGAGGCGATACCTAACCGCTCTGTGTTGCGGGGCCCTCTCAGTTTAAAGGAGCATGGCTTCACCTACATTATTTCAGCCTCCGAGACATACAATCGAGTAGGTCAACAGGAGCTTTCAAAAATCCAAATGTTGAGAAGGAAGCGAAGCAAAACACGGCGCATAGTTAAATAGTTTTTAGTGAGAAAGGTCTGATATATTTTTAATTAAATTAAGCGAAGGCATGAAATACATTTGCCAGTGAGAACCTGATACACCAGTTTCTAGCGACAAATGAAACTGAGGGAACCAACCGATGTTTAATTTTTAATCTTTAGGTCCATTTAATTCTGCTTGCTCCAGCTGTGAGAGTTCAGATACAAAACATAAATAAATAAATAATAATAATAATAATAATGAATATGTGTAGGCGCATTTCTTTAGAATAAAACTCATATGCGCCAATAATGCGCCAATCACTCACCGACACTCACGCACATTTTACAAACGGTTGACACGCATACACTGGTGGAACTTAACTGACTAGCTACCGACACAGGAAATTGCTGGAAGGCTGCACAAAACAGGAACGTTTTAAGATCGCTCTTACAAATAGACAGCGTGGGCGCATTTCTCAAATGGGATGCCAGGACGCGATTTCTCCTCACCTGTTTTTGAACTTTACTCTTTTGTGTCTTGTATCGATGTGTCGTATTGATAATCCTTTAGTACAATCCCCGTAGTCACGCGAAGGGACATGCGGACTGGCGCGGGTGGAAAAAGTCATAGCGTACTGTAACTGTTGTTTTTATTGGTCGGAGGATGGGGCAAAACGTTTGTACTTTTTTTTGTAGGTCGATCTCGACGGTTGGGTTTGAGATTTGTCGTACCCTGTCGTAAGGAGCAACACGCACACGCTACGATTTTCGAAGTGGCAGGGCGTCTACAGTACGATAGCCACGTGCTGTCAACAACTGTTTCTAAAATCGAATTGTTAGGGCCCCCTCTATGTTTAAACAACCGGGAGCGCGTATTATCCCCAAGAGACTGCAATTGTTCAGATAGGATCTTTTAAGATGAGACAAGATAAACTTTCTTCATCCCTCGGTGGGAAAACTGCAGTGTCTGCACAGACAAGATAATAAATTCATGTGGGTACAGTAAACCGGACGCACAGGCGCACACGCACACACACGCACTTACACACACACACACACACACACACACACACACACACACACACACACACACGTGAATAAAATGACTTTTGTTTACGTTGCCACAAGCAGAGAGTTTTCTCCATCCTGCAGTAGATAATATGGTAGTGTAGGAGGGGAGAGAATTGTGTGCCTGCGTTTTGACGCTGTTATGAAAATCAAATTACAAAACGCAAGGATCAGTGGAATCTTGGGAACTGTGTATGACTAATTAGCGCTTGGAACTGTCGGAGAAAAACAGCCTTAATTGTTTTCTGTCTTCAAGTCCGAAGACAATGAAACTGCCGTTTTGGGACTGGCAGAAAAATACATTTAATTGATTCCTGTCTCACGTCCAGGAGACGGTAAAACCGTCGTTTTGGGAAAAACCCTGGTAACTGGATTCAAACTGGAATTGTCAGTGAGGATCTTCCGTTCGTCTGCAGAGGATTTCTAACGCTTTAATCAAACCGGATGGTGTCTCTAATATGTGAGAAGAGTAAAACGATGCCAATAACCCTTTGGCATTTTGCACAACGGGGAAAATCCTGCAGTTCTTACGAGAAACGGTGTCCTGATACCAAGGATTCTACTCGTTCTCGGCTAAATCATGGCTGCAATTTTAACTCTCGACGCGAGATAAATGAGATTTTAAGACATTCAAACTGCGCCCGAAAGAAATGCGATTTATATTTCATCCTTTTCCTTCCATTCCGGCAGATGTCTGAAAAGACCGTTTCGACAAAGGCATGGTCTTTGTTCTGTCCAGTTGAAAAGGAAATTGTATGCTACGGCATTTGAAAAACAAAACAAAACAAAAAAAAAAAAAAAAAAAAAAGCCCGCCCACTGAAGAATGTTTTCTTCTAAATTTTTGCCCGTTTTTAATGGCCGGAATCCTGACAACAGGAAAACGCTATTGCGCTCTGGTGTTCTAAGCACTTCGTTATTTCGCGAAGGCGCGAGAAAACACCGTACGTATTTTGATTAAACTGCCAGTGCTTTTCTGTCACACTGGTGATTATTTGGCGCTCGTAGCCATTCTTGTATAGAGCGTGGGAACGTGTCATATTTTGAAAGCATCGCAGCACCATAGAAGAATTCAGTATCTTTGAAATTCAATAGGATGATAATATTTTTTATATTCTTTGGAATCTTGAGAACATTTTCATTTTTTTGTGCATTGCTGCACCATACAGGAATACAAAAGCCTTGATATTCAATATGATGAGATTATTTGTATATTTCTTAGAATCTTGAGATTTTTTTGTTCTTGTTTTTAGTTGTTTCAGCCGACGATAGTGTGGCATCTTTTAAACGCGTTGCTAGGGAAGGTACTGGTGTAAATACATATATAATATATTCTTTTTAAGAACACACATGTCAGTGTTGTGTGCTCTGACTACTAGAGCGGATGCCAGCTATTTCTTTTTATTGTAGACTGCAAATGCGTGGAAGGGGGTTTTGGAACGGATATGAACTTTTCCAAACGCAGAGATGCCATGAAATGAAAGATTTATGTTAAAAAATGTACCAGCTGGTCCGTGGCGTGTTGATATAAAAGTCAGATCTGTCTGTCTGTCTGTCTCTGTCTGTCTGTCTGTCTGTCTGTCTCTGTCTGTCTGTCTGTCTGTCTGTCTCTGTCTGTCTGTCTGTCTGTCTGTCTGTCTCTCTCTCTCTCTCTCTCTCTCTCTCTCTCTCTCTCTCTCTCTCTCTCTCTGTCTGTGCGCGCGTGTGCCTACATGCGTGCGTGCGTGCGTGCGTGTTCGTGTTTTTATCCCTACGCAACCTACGTTATCAGACTGCCCTCCCTTGCTGATCTCATATCACTGTTTTGTCAGCTGCATCAACATCCCCCCCCCACATCCCCCATCTACCCCTTCCCCCCACTCCCTCCTTTCCCATGGCTGTAATAACAACATGGCCTCTTCGTTTTAATCTGTCATAGGTTTTGCCAATCAGATGGAGCTGGCCGACTGGAAATCGTTAAATTAATCAAGGAGAGGAATCCGTTGCTTGAAGGACTCTTCGCGCTGCTCGTGCTGAAAAGGGTGTGTGGCCCCCCAGGCCTTGATCTGCAGGACCAGATTCCAGTGAGTCATCGTCAATCTGTCACTCTCTCTTCCTTCCCTCTAACCATTCGATCACACATACAGTATACATATCCCGCCCGTTGCTTTTGCTGTGGAGTTTCATCGGGATGTCTTTCATTTTTGTCCCTGTGTGGATGTGTCTGTGGGTGTCTTCTGGCTTTCTGAGTTGAGGTACGTTTTAATCTTTGCATATTTCATTTTTTCCCTTCAATTTCGCTTCCAGCCACGCACACGCTATACCGGTTTTTTTTTTTTTTTTTTTGCAACGTTTTCATTTTGTCATAATGAATGTAAGTATCCGGGTAAGGCGGCTGGTTTCCTGAATGGAAGTCCGTTTTCATTTTTTTTGTGAGTTTTGCGTTTTTCTTCGATCTTCCCTCCATCCATTTGCTCACACATACGTAAATCCTTTGGCAGCTTTTGCTGGAGGAAGTTTCATTTCATTTTGTCCGTGCGTGTATGTGGATACGGCTGCTGGCTTGCTGAGTGGCTCTTCATTTTAATCTTTGTGTGAGTTTGGGATTATTTTCCTCCAACCATTCGTAACAACGTAATAAATCCTCTCGATGCTGCTGTTTGGGGGAGTTTCATTTCAGTTTGTCTGTGCACAGGCCGGCCTGGAGCCTCGTCGACTGCTGATACTGTGTATGGGGAAAAACATTCAACAAAATCTAAAGTCTGGAACTGGCTACTCTTCCTTTGGTCGAGAAATTGACCCCGCCTCTCAGCCACAAACTAGCAGGCAACAGTCAGTCGCTTGTGTAATGCGCAAGAAATGTCGTGACTATCAGAGTTACGATTAATCTTTGTGTGACTTTTCCGATTCACTCCGACCATTTGGTCACACATACTGTACATCCCTTTCGTTGTTTTAGCTTGTGTATGTTGACACGTCTGTAGGCTTGCTGAGTGGAGGTTCGATTTAATTTGTGTGTGTGTGTGTGTGTGTGTGTGTGTGTGTGTGTGTGTGTGTGTGTGTGTGTGTGTGTGTGTGTGTGTGTGTTCTCTCTCTCTCTCTCTCTCTTTGGTAGTGTAGCAACGGCAAGTTTGATATGGTCTTTGTATGCCTGCAACTTCTTCCGTTGTAAAACGTAGGATCGTTATCGTTGTCGTTATCTCTCTGTCTGTGTCTCTCTTTATTGGAATATCTCAGTGTCTGCCTCTATGGGTGTGTTTATCTGTCTGTCTCTGGAAGGATGCAAGAGCTTCTCTTACGGATTCGACAGAATAAAGTTCAATTGCTTCTCCTTTCTCCAGGTCTGTGTGGAATCCGCTCTTCCGCCTTTGTAAATGGCTTGAAACTAACACGCTAAGTAGGCTAGCATGCTATATGCACATAAATTGTTAAAAGCTGCAAAGTGAAGAGCTTACCCAACCGGCGAAGCGTAAAGTGATTTTGAAGTTTATTAGCAGCAGCGTAACGTACAGCCCCAAGACGGCTGTTCATCAACGCGCCGATTTTCTTTCTTTGTGCATTTGCCGTAAATGGAAATACGGAAGTTCTAGTCAGACGTTTCATGAGTGATGCGCATTAGGTGGGAGTGCCTAAAGTTCAAAGCAAGCGGTCATCGTATGGCGCATTTCTTTCTCAACTTCGTAGAATGTCTAGAAAAGGAACTGACATGAGATGAACTGAACCCAAGTGAATTGAATTGCCCTATGGGAATAAATAAAGTATTTTGACTTGACTTGACTTGACTTGAATCAGCATATATAAAATTTTATCGAAAATTTACTGTACGTTGCTTAAGCGGGTGGGTGGGGGGTGTTTGGAAGTTTAACGTCCTTTTCCACTACATACGGGTGATATCAAAGACCGGGCAACGAGGAAAGGGCCAGCACAAATATTTGGCCCCAGCCGAGATTCGAACTCACGACCCGAGCGTTGAAAGTCCAGCGCTTTACCACCCCCCCCCCCCCCCCCCCCAGTTGGTTAAGCAGTAGATCACATTGCCTGCAGTAGATCACATTGCCTACAGCAATTAAGTGCCAGCGCAAAAAAAGTCCATTTGTCTTTTTGTTGAATTTAAGAAAAAAAACACAAAAAACAACAACACCGGAATTCTAACATTCAAGTGAATTGAATTGAAACTCAAGTGAACTGCATTAATATACACACATCTAAATTGTTATCTAAGCTGCGGACGCTGTAGATCATATTGCCTACACCAATTAAGTGCTGGCGCAAAAATGTCCATCTGTCTTTTTGTATAATCTCTAAAAACGAAATTCTAACATTCAAGTGAATAGAACGGAAACCCAAGTGAATCGCATTAATATGCATTCATCTAAAATGTTGTTTGAGCTGCTGACGCGGTAGATCATATTGTCTACATCCAAAACTCACAACAAGAAACTGGGCGCATTGCGTATAATCTTCAAACACGGAAGTCCAGCATTTAAGTGAACTCAACTGAATCCAAGTGAATTTAATCAACATACCTTTACCTAAAATGTCCTCTTAGTTGCTGACGCAGTAGGTAATTTTGCCTTCAACCAAAACTCACGACAAGAGAACTTGGCGCATTTTGGTATTTTGTAGAGTCTTTGAAATGAAAATGTTGGGTTGAAATATATGGCATAAGACCCAAGTGAATTGAATCAGACCGATTCCACATACATTTAAATATAAATATCGTCCAAGTTGCTGACGCACGATCATATATCACGAATACAACAGCGCATTCCTTTTTCATTTAATCTCTCTAAAAGGTGTGTGTGTGTGTGTGTGTGTGTGTGTGTGTGTGTGTGTGTGTGTGTGTGTGTGTGTGTGTGTGTGTGTGTTTGGGGGTTTAACGTCCTTTTTCACCACATAGGGTGATATCAAAGACGGGGCAACGATGAAAAAGCCAGCACAAATATTTGGCCCCAGCCGGGATCAAACTCACGACCCGAGCATTAGAAGTCCAACGTTCTACCATTCGACCACCCCGGCTCCCCTCTAAAAGGGGAAATTTGTGCATTCAATAGAATTGTATAGAAGCCATTTGAATTAAACAGAAGCGAAGTGAATTGAATCGAGCCGATTCGGCATACATATTCTCCTAGTTGCTTAGGCTGTAGATCATAATTATTGCCTACAACCCTAAAAGCTTAGAACAGTTTCTCCCTGGTCTGCGAATGGAAACCGGGAGGGTTTCATGCGGTCTTTGAAATTCGAAGTCAGTGCTGCCAGTTCCTAGAAGAGTTTTGTCATTAGCATTTTAATTGCCATTCTTCTTTCTTGAATGCCTGTCCCCTCCCCATTATCACCAACCCACCCCCTAAATAAAGCTCCGTGCGTGACTCCATGCGCAACCGTCCATATTGGACTTTTTTTTTTTTTTTTTTTAACTGCTTACACGTCTTCCTTCTCTGAGGGGAGCCGGGATAGCCGAATGGTAGAGCGTTGGACTCTCAATGCTCGGGTCAGGAGGTCGAATCCCAGCTGGGGCCAAATATTTGTGCTGGCCTTTTTCTCGTTGTCCCGTCTTTGATATCACCCGTATGTGGTGGAAAAGGACGTTAAACTCCCAAACACCCAACCTACACCCTCTCTGAAAAATGGAAGGACGGCAGTATGGCTTGACCAGAACGATCATCTCTCTCTCTCTCTCTCTCTCCCCCCCCCCCCCCCCTTTTGTCCACTTTGATGTATGGATCTGAAAGCGACAGGCACTTGGCTTTGTTGCCTCACCCAACAGAATGCGCGCTTCAAGATATATCAATCCGCCGGGAGCGGAGGGAGAAAAGCAGTGACGCGGTCAACATCTCGAACGTGCCTGGGCAGCCAAAGCAGGCGAGCGTGTGCGGGATGAAGAGACATCGTGAGCTTCTGTGGCTTAGCGGTCTGGAGCCGGCTAGAAACGGCGGTACTGGCACAGATTAAGGGCTGCTGGCTCGGGTTCGGTTTTTGAAGACGTAGCGATGAGTGCAGAGAAGTCACGGAACTGGGAACTTGTTTAATTAGTGCTGGTACTGTGTGCGACTGGGGGAGATTACAGTTTTGGTGTAGAACTCTACTTTCTGTGCACTTTTTTCGAGGAGAATGGGGGGGGGGGGGGGGGAGGGGAAGGGGGTACGGACAAACTGTTTCCACCGGTGCGAGAAGTTGGGGTCCGTGTCCCGGTTTGGTATGTTCCAGCTGGTCGTTGTGGGGTTTCCCTGAATACTCCGACTTGCTCTGAACTTTCAGCGGCTGAGTTGACCCTTCGAACCACGTGATTGTAACATGTTGATGTTTTTCAATGGGTGAGTAAATTAACTTTCGTTTAATGTTGCTAATGACACCCAAATCCTCCCCCCCCCTTCTACTGCCCCCACCCCCAACCCCGCTCCTCCCTCCTGAAACGCACCAAAACGTCAATAGTAATAATAATAATTCATTAGAAGCTCCAGGCGCCGTTACAATAGGAGGTACAAAATTGACATTCAAGTCAGCACACACGCACACACACCCTGACACAAACTCACACATATGTAAAATTCTGCAGCTAAAGTAAGACAAGTAAGAAGTTAGTTAGCCACTTAGGGCTAACTTATAAGGAGTAAAGTATCAAAGTGTCAGGATGGTCAAAGATCATACAAGAATTCCTGAAATGCACGTGTTCATCTAAGTTATACACGTCAGCCACGGACATTTTTCCTCAGATTGCAACTTGAACTTCGTCCATCTCCTGTCACAGCCTGAGTCTAGAGTACTCGGGTTCCCGTAAGCCACGAACTTGCCGCCAAAAACTGTGCCTAAAATCACGACTCCAGTACGCGTGTTCCGGGACATACTAACGTCAGTTACTTGAATAATTAACTAACTGGTTGGTTCTGTTTGCTTTGCAGTTGGCCGGATTCCCAATTTCTGCCGGCTGGTGGGGGTCATAATTGAGAAGCCCACGCCTGGCTAGACCCAAGGCGTAATATGGTTTCCGAACAAATCAAAAGAAAAACCTTACTTTTTCGCTCAAGGCTCCCCAAATATCACGTCTATGTAGAGAGAGAGAGAGAGAGAGAGAGAGAGAGAGAGAGAGTAGGTGGGTGGGTGTTTGTGACTTTAACGCGCTTTTCCACCACATACGGGTGATATCAAAGACGGGGCAACGATGAAAAAGCCAGCACAGATATTTGGCCCGAGCCGGGATACGAACTCACGACCCGAGCATTAGAAGTCCCACGCTCTACCATTCGGCCACCCCGGCTCCCCGAGAGAGAGAGATGATGATGATGATGAAACTTTATTTATCAACGGTAAAAGTTTTGACAGAAATTCGCCAGTTTGCAAACTTGCCGTTGCTAATACTACAAAGACTATCTACTAAGGAAAAAAGGAGCAAAATATAAAAGAAAGAAAAAAATTCAACACAGAAAATTATGCACTAAACTAAAAGAAAGAAAACAACAGAGAAAATCGTCCATCAGGTCAAAACGCATTCACACACACGTGCGATTTTTGTGAACACAAATCACTGATATAATACTGAAGTAGAAAATCAAAATAACAGGTTGCCGCGTAACGTACGTTACGTGCGATCCATCAGGTACTGTTTGAGTGCACGCTTAAACGTAAAGGTAGATATATTTTGTTTCAGGTGTGAAGGGGAGGGAATTCCATTGTAATCATGAGAGAGAGAGAGAGAGAGAGAGAGAGAGAGAGAGAGAGAGAGTACTTTAGGAGTTTTTGATGAGGCAGAATCAACGCGTTCCCACCATTTAATTTGCCCAGGGCGATCCCAAAACGAATTCATACAATATTTATAAGGTGCATGAGGGTAACATGGTGGAAGAACTCTCAACGAAAGAAGGCATTGATTACTTCCCCTTTCGCTGATCCCGGATAAAGACTGCTGACTGTCTGAGCCCCCTCCTCCCACCCATCGCTTTTGGGGGACAGTAAGGTCGAGTGAGTGAGTGCACTTAGTCTGAACCCCCTATTTCCGGTACTGTACGGACAGGCAAATGAGTGAATTTGGGATTTGTATGGGACACTCCCGCATTTAGACATCTGAGAGAGCGAGTGAAAGGCGTTTGGGTTTTGCCTGTCTTTGAGATGTCATATGGAACTGAAGCCGGTAAATTGAAATGGGTACCCAGGTATGTATCTGTTTTGCCGCACTACCACGGTCAGCAATATTTGGACGAAAGTTGAAAGGCCCGTTTTCTGAGATGTATATTCTCACAAATCGGTCTGCGCTGTTTTGATAGAGCTTAGCATCGGATCACACACACACACACACACACACACACACACACACACACACACACACACACAGAGACAGATTTAGCATCTCATGGGGTGGCACTTGGTCAGCTGGGCCCGTATGTAAAAGTCGAGGTTAGGGCTTTTAGTCCCGGGCTAGAGTCTAACCTAGAACTAAACTAGCTCTAGGGTTATTTTTTTTTTTTTTAAAGATCAAGAAGCGGGCCCATTCCAGCAAGGTGCCTAAGCCGTTATAGAAGGATTTTTTCTTCCTTTCTTCGCTTCCTTTTTTAAAAATTTAATTTTGCTTTTGCATTTCTTTTGTCCTAATCTAGGTTAGGCCCGTAGCCGTGGGTTAAATTAACCTCGACTTTTACATACGGGCCCTGAAGGTTGAACGCAAAGCGAAAGAGATGCGCGCGCTTGTTGTGTTGCGTTCACTGGCCGAGAAGATGAGTTTGGGGCCGTTTGAATTTTCGTTCGCATAGGCGGCGGGCGGACGGCAGTGTATCGCACTCAGAGTAAAACTTATCGTTGAGATAGACTCTTTTGGGCGTATAGGCGCATTCACAAGCGCACCTGCTCCAAAATAAAAGCTTGTTTCTCTGAAACCTGGCGTAGTCGAGTGGTTTGCACCCTCTCGCCCACTACCCTTTGTTCTCTGTCCAGCTTTGTATACTACTACTAGCCATGGAGCCGCACCTCCAGTCAGGGGAGCGAACTGTGTATCCACGGTGGCGCATGTGCTAATTAGTGGTGTCTGCGTCTGTGCTTATGGTCGAATATCTCCACAGTCGGCTGACCTCGAGTAATCCTGTAATCTGCAGCAGTTGCAGAAGACTTTTTGCTGTAGTACTCATGGCACACATGGAAAGGAAATCGTCCGTACAACTTTGTACACCTGCCCATATGCAAAGCTGAAACAGTGAAATGTTTGCCTATTCCTGAGAGGCTCAACTTCATGTCTTGCCCATCCTTTCGCCCGCTCTCGCCGCCGGTTGTACAATCCTTTTGGGAATGTAAAGCGAAAGAACCCCGCGTATAAACCAGATCGAAGCGGCTTTCGCCGGCGACCCAGCAAAACTGCGCATTTCGAATGTCATCATGAACGCGATTCACCGACACTAACCTCCCTACATACGTCAAGTAGATAGTAACACCCCCCCCCTCCCCCCATACGGTCCCAGTGGAGGAGCCAACTGTTTCCTTTCCATTGATTTTTTCCCCTCGTCTGTGTTTTGCAGAGACTGGAGGGTGTGAGGGCAACCATCCCACACGACACAGCAGTTGCGGTCCGGAGCCAGGGCTTGGGCAAGTACGAGAAGTTACCAGTCTGCCTGTCTGAAGACCATGAAGACCATTGAAACTCGGAGGTGATGTTCTAAGACCTACATACACAGCTGTCTTTGTGACAGTGACAGTTCAACGGTGGGCGGGCAAATTCAGCTACAAGTTTTCCTCTGTGTGAAGATCCTGAAACACGGAGGTGATCTTTTTATAGACCTACATATACAACTGTTACGGTGATTAAACAGACGTGGTCGAGCCAGTACAAAATTTCCTTCGCCAGATTCAAGATCCTGAAACACGGAAATAACCTTTCTGGACCTACAAATATTACTGTCTGTGTGACAGTGACTACTCAGACGTGGTCGGGCAAGCAGAAGTTTTCTCTTACCGATGTTAAAACCTCTGTTTTAAACTATTGTCTACTGGTTTTTGTGTCAGTGTCAACTCAGCTGTGGATTTTTAACACTGCAACAAGTGCTTCGCAACACCCGCGAACCTGAGCTACTTTCAGAAAAGGTGTATCTAGGCGTGCGTCGAAACAACGTCTACACATTTTTCCTTTTTTATCTCCTGTTCAACACGGAGGTGACCTTAGTTTGAGACCAACACCAACCTCTGTCATTGTGACAGTGACAAGACAGACACGGATCTTTAACACCACCACGACAAGTGCTTTGCAACAACAGCCCACGAATATCATCGTTACGCAAAAAAAAGTCCCAATCGATCACCCAGCTTGTGAGGGAGAGAACCTGGTTGGCGCAGTTCAAAGATCAAGCACTGGAACACGGCCGAGCCAATGATCCTGCTTTTCCTGCGTGAAGATTTTTGAACGGCGACCGCAGAGCCGCGTGAAATTGTGTTGGTTCGATCGCCCCACGTTTTGCTCCTGGTTGGACGGACCAACGTGGCTTCGCTGGCGTTCTGTGCTTTTGTCGCGTATGTCTATTTCTGTCCTGCCAGAGACAGTGAACCGTGTCGCGTGAACAAGGAGCTTTGTTGAAGAAAAACACTCCTTTGAATTGCCCTTGTAGCACTTCTGTGGCAGTTCGTCATATTGTGGAAGAAAAGAAAGCAGATTTTAACTGCCGGTGTTACGCAGAAGCCTCAGCTGACATACCACGTCCAGTAAACAGAAGAAGAAGAAGAAGAGAACAGAAGTATTGCACTACCTGTATTCACAACCAACGCAAAACACTCAAGCCTTCGCCGGAACAGCCTCGAATCACGTACGGACATTTCAACGGTCAATAACTTCATATAACTCGGGCAGTAGTAGTCACATTGTACAAGGCCGTCACGGCTGGCTGCATATGCAGGATGTCGGACACGGATCAGCGGCATCGGGTGGTGGTGATGGGCCCGGGTAAAGTGGGTAAGACTTGCATCCTGAAACGCTTCTTGTTCAACACCTACAGTGAGGACTACAAGGAGACGGTGGAGGACTTGTACTGTCGGGACTACAACGTGAGGGGATCCTGCATCAAGGTAAACAATAATAAAAATAATGAATATTTATTTGCGCTTATTCTCTGTGAGCTCTAAGCGCTTACAGAGGAGGTAAAATACCTAAAAGAAACTAAAAGCTGCTAGAAAGATAAAAAGCACTAAAATAGCTAAAAGAACACACACACACACACACACACACACACACACACACACACACACACACACACACACACACACACACACACAGGGTCTGTTATTCACTCATCATTGTTGCTGTGCGAAAAAAACAGGTGTGTCTTAATGGACGTTTTAAAGCTGAGGACTGAGTCTGTGTGTCTGATGTTTTGCGGAAGTGTGTTCCAAAGGGCTGGTCCTTGGTATAGAAACGATCGTTTCTTTTAGAGGCTCGTTAGGCCCTCGACTAAATTCCTACCGAATAAGTTTTGGGGTTGTGCACCAGTTGCCTCACTAAAATAATAATAATAATAATAATAATTAATGTTATTGTCTGCATAGATTTAAGTTTGGCTTAGTGGGAGTGTTGCACCTTATATTCTACTCGTGTTTGTTGCAGTAAGAGACGTTAACGAACTTGCCTGTAAATCTTGCCCGTTTTTCGCATACATGTCCAAAACAAACAAACAAACCAAAAAACCCAAAAAAACAAAACAAAAAACTTGGGATACTTTTGCGCCGTACAAAAACAGTTGATTGACTGATTTTGAAATGACTGGTAAATATACTAAGTACTCACTGATGGATCAAGACTGTGTCCAGTGTGTGAGAGAATGCGTGTGGTTCACGTGGGCGTGCGTGGTGGGTTCGGTTCGCGGCGCTTTGGGCCAGTTCACGAAATTGGATAAAGCGCCTATACAATACTCACTATTATCATTATTCTTAACTGGCCACTGGAGGACCCGTTTATATGATAATTGGAAATGATTAAGTGGCGGCTTGATTGATTGTTTCTTAACGACCCGCCAATATTATTTTTAAAAAAAATCAACAACAACAAGAAACGAATGAGTGATTGGTTGTTTGGTTTCAGAAGACTGGCTTCTGTAATAGATGATCGGATATGGTGGTTTAGTTTTGAAACGTCTAGCTTATCATTATTATTATTGTTGTTGTTGTTTATTAACATTAATTGTTTATTAATGAATTAATTATAACAACAACAACAATAATAATAATAATAATAATAACGCCGCGAAGTCCCCACTCTGGCAGGCTTTGAAGAAGCGCTTTACAAAGTGGCATTTAGGATCTAAATATAGATTACGAGGAACAAAGCTATACAGTCATACGAGTATGTACAGTGTAATACATATAGAAAGCGCATGAAGCGGCAACCGGTACACGCGCGGTACACACACACACACACACACACACACACACACACACACACACACACACACACACACACACACACACACACACAGCCATGCTGTGCTGCTGCTGTTAAACTGGCTATGGGTTACAGGGATTATTTACAGGAATAAATGATAAAGGTGAATTAGTTAACTAATCTATTGATTGAGTGAAGGTAGCACGCCTGAATGATCACGACAGAATGATCGTTCACGTGACTGTCTGTCTGACGGAGAGGCTGCCAGATTGATTATTTACGGTTTGATTGATTTGCTGTCTACAGTCACATTTCTTATTTAACACATTTCGTACTGCGCACGAGAAGCCAACGTTTTTGACTTCTTTCGGTTTCCTGTAATAATAATAATAATAATAATATATCATTCTTATATAGCGCAGTATCCCCAGGAGGTGAGCTCAACGCGCTTTACAATTTCTGACTAAACTAATATGAATCTACAACTCATACTGTCATCACACACACACACACACACACACACACACACACACACACACACACACACACACACACACACACACACACACACACACACACACACCCTGCCATTCCACCAGCAACAGGGCTCAGGATGGGTCAAGATCTGTTGTGAAACTAGTCATAGGACAGTCTGAACAAGAAGGTTTTGAGTTTGGCTTTAAAATCAAGTAAGTCAGGAGCATTTCGAATGCACTGGGGAAGCGAATTCCAAATTACAGGGCCATCCTGAAAAACAGACACGATTTACGGTTCGTGAACGGCTTGTAGTGCAGCGGCAAACACGAGTATAATTAAAGTGCTATTCAAAATGCGACACTCCTACTAAGCCATTTTAAGGGTGGGTGGGTGGGTGGGTGTTTGGGGGTTTAACGTCCTTTTCCACCACATAGGGTGCTATCAAAGACGGGGCAAAGATGAAAAAGCCAGCACAAATATTTGGCCCCAGCCGGGATCGAACTCGCGACCCGAGCATTAGAAGTCCAACGCTCTACCATTCGACCACCCCGGCTCCCCTAAGCCATTTTAAATCCCATGTATTAATCATTATTTTAGTGAGGCAACTGGTGCACAGCCCCAAACATACTTTCTAGGGATTGAGTTAAAAGCGTCGCAACAATATGCGAATTGGTGATGCATTTTCTCAGACATGACAGAAAATCTACGTGTTTAGAAAAAACGTTCGCATTTGTTTTTGTTACCTTTCGTAAATGTTATGAACACAGACGATAAGATAGAAACCATGGCAACGGTTGGCAGCATCATCTGTGGAGTTGTTTGTCGATTAATTTTTCATTTGCTTTTTTTTTTTTTTTTTAATCCTCATGCGGATGTCACGCCATATGTCACGTAAACAGTTGACAGTGTTTAATTTGTGATGATGTTTTTTTTTCGTCTGATTGTCTGTGTTCGTGATGGGCTTCAAGGCGCAGTTTCCGAAAGGGAAACATTCTGGTCAGGGGAGACAACGTTTAAAGGTCTGCAATCTCACGAAAAAGTCACAAAAAACAAAAAAAACCTAAAACTGTCCGACTACCCGTGCAAAATGCACAGTCAACTCTGTCACAGTTACAGAGTTTTCAACGTTCCCTAAAAGCCGTATTAAAGTCAAGGGCAGCCTGATTTCACAGCGCAGTTTGCGTTTTGACATTGAGTGAGAAGGATCGCAGTGGCTAATCTCGATCGGCACACGCTAGACGCTGTAGCAATGTGTCTCGCTCACTGATCAAAAGCGCAATGAAGTCACCTCGAACTGACGCTCTGGTTTTATAAGGGTCTCTGAAACGCTGAAAACTCTAAACTCTACAACTATGACAGACTTGCCTGCTCTATGCCCAGTCGCAGGAGTCGCACGCACGCGCGCGCGCGCACACACACACACACACACACACACACACACACACACACACACACACACACGGATGCGGATTTTTTTTAATGAGATTGCAGACCTTTAGCAACTCCGTGCAAAAATGTGAAGCCCAGTAGTAGTGATGTGAACTTGACTTCAGTTTGTCACTATACCCTTGCTTTGACAATAATAAAACAGCCGTCTGTCGTACTCAGGTCGTAAAATTACCACACACATTACCAGCCAATCTTGTCATTTTTTTTTTCTTCAGGTGGATCTGCTGGACACTGCAGGCAACTTAGAGTTCCCGGCAATGCGGCGCCTGTCCATTACAACAGCTCACGGCTTTGTGCTTGTCTACTCCATCACCAGCCAGCGCTCTTTTGAGGAAATGAAGAAACTGTGGACGCAGATCAAGGAAGAGCGCAGTAACTACCAGGAGATCCCATGCGTCATCGTGGGCTCCATGACAGACTTGGAGAACAGCCGGCAGGTGGAGAAGTTCGACACCCTGAACTGGATCTACAGCGAGGGGTTCCCCGGTGGCTTCGTGGAGGTGTCGGCCAAGGAAGACGAGAACGTGGAGGACATCTTCCGCCTGCTGCTGGACCAGTCCCGCGGCGGAGCACGTTACATGGGGCCCCTCAGCCTCCGCCGCAGGAGCGCCAACTCCCTGGACGAAGGAGAGCCGGAGAAGTCGGAGGAGTGGGACAGCGATGCCAAAAACTTCAACCGTAGTCGGAGTCTCGTCAGGCGCGGCTCCAAGCCCAAAGTGAAGAGGGCGAGGCGCCATGACAAGAACGATTGCCGGGTGTCGTGATCGCCAGAACGCTTGACGGTTGTCGTGATCACCTGTCTGGAGAGCTTGAACTGGACTTTTCAGTTGCTCTGCACAGGCTGATTGCACTGCGATGTACGCTGTTCTGTTTCTTTCTGTGTGTTGACTGCTTGGGCGGGGCCTCTCTTTACACCACGTGACCAAAACTAATCCGAAAGGATGTTTGTGATTGGGCAGTTTGAAACGGGAGTGCGTTATGTATGTGATTTATAACAGAGTGAATTTGTACTTGTGTCAGAGAAAAGAAACAAACATTGCTGGAGACCCTTACTGCTTCCCCCTTCGTTCACGGCACATTTGTGTTAATAGCACACCAAACAAGTGAAGCATTTACTATTGTGATCGTGCAGACAGTTCAGATGATTTTCACATGTTTGGTGAGGTGTACGTAACAATCTGCGCCTTGGACACAACGTGCACGGAATAGACGCCAAGAACTTCCTGCAGTCATTCTTGCTCAAAAGGACCAGAAACTCCTCTTCCTGATTCTGCAGTGATGATTGTGAGTGAAAAGATAATTGCCTTGCAGAATCTGTGATAACCTGGACAACAGGTCATGAATTTTCAGTCGCATATTCACACATGCGTACGAGTAGCTTACGTCACATGACATCGGTGGGTTACCAACACTGAACGCAGACGGGTGAAATGAAGAGAGACATGCTGATTCATGTCACGTGACATGGATGGGTTTCGAGACTGAGTTCTGACGCATCTTGTGCTTGGTCCCAGGTTCCAAATATAAACTCTGACGGATCTTGTGCTCGGGCGCCATGTTTGCTTATGTCTTGCGACTTGGGTCGGATTCAGTTAACGTGATTTGGCGACATTTTACTCATGTCACGTGACGTAGGTTGGTTTACAAAACTGAGCTCTAGCGGATCTGTAGACAGGCAACCCTCACAGATTCTTCAGAGTGAATGACCTTTTCAGTCAAGGTAGCTTTGCCTAGTCCAGCTGATAATTCTGCCCGCCAAAAAGGATTCTGTCTGGATATTCAAGAGAAGACAGTCAAAGCTGCTGCGCGCGAAGGGCTGTCACTTTGGTTATATGGCTGACACTGCAAATACATTTTCTGTCTGCTAGGAGCAGACTCGCAACGTTTCATTCACGTGATAAACCAAATTTTCTGATTCCTTTCCGTTCCTGCAAACACCAGAATCGACACGCCACTGACAGGAGTGGGGGTGGGTGGGTGTTTGGGGGTTTAGCGTCCTTTTCCACTACGTATGGGTGATATCAAAGACGGGGCAACGAGAAAAAGGCCAGCACAAATATTTGGCCCACGAACTAACGACCCGAGCATTGAAAGTCCGACGCTCTACCATCATTCGGATATCCCCCCCCCCCCAAGCCCCCCCCCCCCCTCCCCGACAGGATGAAATGTTCTTGAAATATCATCGCTTCATTTTAGGATAATTTTATTTTTGCTGCACTGCGTATCAATGGGTCTGCAGGATATTGCGGCTCATTATTATCGTCTGGAAGAATAATTATACAGATATTATGTGCCGTTTACATTGGGTACTTAGAGGTTTGCAGGATATTGGGGCTTCTTATTTTCTGCTGTAAAAAAAAAAAATACTGATATCATTTGCTGAATTACACTGGGGTTTGCCGGCATGGAGTGTCGGACTGGATGCATCCATCTTGGTGATTGATGCAACACATTAGCGTGAGTGTCCCATATCTGCTTGTTATAAATGAGGAAATCTTCTCTGCCGAGTGGGGTTGGAGGACACCAGACAGCTCCCCTCCCCCCTCCGCTCTCTCTCTCTCTCTCTCCACACACACACACACACAGACACACACACAGACAGACACACACACACACACACACACACACACACACACACACACACACACACACACACACCACTGATGAATTAGATAAGTGTGCATTCTCAGCAGGAGACGTTGAAGACTATGGCACGCACTACCCCAGGTGTTGCAAAAACTCTTCGAGTGAACGATGGTGATAATGATGATGATGATGATGACGTAGAAGCGTGGATAAGGTCAGTTCCAGTCACAGTGATTCTGAGTTCAGTTCAGCTGAAGATGGCATCTCTACGCTCGGAAAAGCCCATACGCGCACCATTGCATCGTCGTTGAGTCTGTAGAATGTTTTGTCTGGTTCACTATGGCCCTGCGGATTCTGAGCATAGCAGACAGAATTAATGACAACGGGTGACCAAAGTGTACAGTCTAAAACCTGTGCGTACGGAGAGTTCGCAATTTTTCGTGGTGAGACAGGGCCAGTCTTCGTAGAGTGTGATGCATCTGCGCCACTACTGCTCCCAGAGAGCGTGTTTCACAAAGCGGGAGTGCAGTGACAGCCCGTGCTGACGGAAAACAAGAGGGCCTTACTGAATGTCACGTCAGACATTTCTGAACCCTGCCTGTGATGTGCACTCGAGGACATCGGACTGTGTGTTAGCACACCAGAATGCGAACGGGAGAACATGTGCGCCGCCAGAGGATGGGAGGAGGTTTTTTTTTGTTTTTTTTTCAGCACACGTGTAACACAAATTTGCCAAATTCTCAACCTGAAACAGACAGGTTTATTTCTTGAGGCTGAGACTATCCAAAACCATGTGATCACGCTCAGATTAGCTGCACGTTAAAGGTCTGCTGATTCGACAAAAAGCTACACAAATTCTGTGTACACAGTCGTTGTCTAAAAACTCTGGGCTTGTGCGCTGTTAAAAAAAGAAAGAAAAAGCACTGCGACTGTGCACACAAATATCAAAGCCTTTGCAACTCTGGACAAAGTTTTGAAAACCCTCTGATTGTGTCTTTTTGTGGACGTAGCAGATCTTTAAAGCTTGTAAACTGCTGCCTGCTTCACAGTTCTGATGTTTGCAACTCTAGATGGCCTAGCTGTTACGTTTAATGATTAGCGTTTCACGTAGAACGTTGCCTTTCGCAGCCATAATCAATAGTGCACTTTGAACAAGATTTTGAGACTCGGCACGAGAAAGGAACGGAAACTCCGCTGTGTCTTGGTTGTTGAATATCAGATGACTCAGGAACAGTGACTGTTGTCACGCTGGAGTGAAGGAGACGTTTTATCGACACGCGTGTGTGTTGTGTTTTGCGCGTAGATTTGTTTTTCCAAACTCTCGAGAAGGGATATGGTGACCCTGTCTGGAGTGACGAGATGTAATGCTTTCACGTCGTGTGGACCACGGGTCTGGCGATAGCGATAGTGTCTTTTACTGAATGTTGTGTCTGCCTGATAGGTCAGTTCGATCGACGCGATGACCATCCTGCATGCAAGCATCCGAGGATCAGTTCACTCCAGCCAGTTCAGGACTCAGGCCGAAAAATCACGTGCTGTCTGGTGCACAGCAATGGTTATGCACAACACGCACGCCACCTCATGTTTGAGGTAGCTTTTTTGGGGCTGAGTCCTGAACTGCAGCTGCAGAGCCTTTTCCACCTCGGTTTTTCTGAGTGGCGCACGCCAGAAACCGCAAATCGAGTTTGCGCACATGAGCGGGAGGAATTATCGTGTCAATCGAGCGTCACACAGCGATGCATGTTGACGATTCGATGATGGATTGTTGATAAGGGAATGATTGTCGTTTGTCAGTTTCGATCTTTCATGTCTGCTCAATGCACAATTTACTTTTTAACTTGTTGACTATCAGTTCGTGCAATCGTGCTGTGTGATTGTGTGCACGTGATGCAGGGAACCAGTGATGTAAAGTGTATAGTCTGTATTGAGGTCAAGGGAACAATCATTGCTGACATTTTAACTTATGTTCTGTTTTCTTATGGTATCAACAGCTTTTGTTTCTTGCACTTAGATTACAAACTCACGCGATGCTTACTCGTTTTCCACAGCCTATAGTTACGAAAATTACGCAGATGGCAAGTTGATTACGAGAAGAAAGCAGAAATTAAATACGAGAAGAAAGCAGAAATTAAATCGACAATTTCTTATTGGCAAATGTTTTGGAAAAGATACGGGTGGTCACGCTTCATTGGCTTCTATCACTCGATTTTTAGCACTTTGTAAGTCATTAAACTTCTTGTACAACTTCCACGCACTTAGGGCCGTTTGAGTAATTAAAATCCTCCCAAAGAGATTATGGCAGACATTTCCACACTAAGTCTTCAGTCGTATTAGGTTTTCTGCATCTTCACATGCAAAGTTTTGAAATTGTCGATAAGCCAGAGCTGGATGCTCAATGTAACGGGAAAAAACAACTCATATACTGAGCAGACCATATTTCATATCATTGCAGACCGGAAGCAAAGGGGATGGGTGGGGGGGGGGAGCGGGAGTGGAAGATCGTCGGGGGATGAAACGATAGAGTTTGTCATTCCCACCGTGGGACCGGCCAAATCAGCTATTGACCTTGATCTTATCAAACGAAATACGAAACTGTCTGTACGAAGCTAATGCGACAGCCAGCTCTGTCGCCCTGGGAGGCACAAGCAGGGGTCGAGAAGTTGCAGAATCGGCTTTTGTGAACCTGACACGTCTGACGCTGGTGTCTGTGGTCACTAGGAATTTCGGCGGTACTACTAAAGTATCTGAATGGTTTCATCAATTTTTAATGTTACCCTACGATTTGAGATGGATGATGTCTTTCTGGAAATGGCTGTTGTGTCGGTATGATAATCTATAAGCGAAATGATGAAATACTTCGCGCTGTTTATGCTTCAAACGCAGGACGCAATTCAAAGAAATCGTCTTTTAGGTATACGGTTTCTAGTCAAATTACTGCATTTTGTGACGGTCCAGTAACCTTAACAATAAACTGGACTGAATTCAAATCTATAGAATACAATCAAATTCAAATCAAAGCAGATGTATTCTATGATTAGTAAGCTCAAAGTTAAACAACGTCAAAACGTAAGAAGTCTTCGATCTCGTGCAGAGAATTTCAACCCTCGCTCTCCATCAAGTAATTAAACCTTAAAGGAGTTCTCTTGCGTATCAAAAGATTATTACAACACTGTTAAATTGGTATCTTAAAAGAATAGTTGTATCAATGGTTCTGTTGTTTTCTCATTTTTAGATTGTTTTCATACGACAACGTTTATTCCTAAAAAGGAAGAATTGGTAGAAGGCTGCTGTCGCTTTTCAGTGTAAATGAAAGAATAACATCGTCGACAATGACTCAAACGCAAAATCCGATGAACACGGTACTGAACAGCCCCAATGGATTCCATTAAGCGTAAAACCTCAGTTTTTTTTTTCTCGTGTGAAATAAAGCAAGAAAGCTCCTTTAAAGGTCACCCGCCGGGTGAAGCTGAGTGCAAAATATAAATCAGATAAACACAAAGACTATTGATAAACGAGATGTCCTCAGCGAAATGGTGTACCCGGGGTTGTACCTTTGCTCTCTTTTTTTTTCCGATAAGTCAGCAGCAAAGTTCATCAGTCTTAGCAACCCGACAAACACAGGACAGAGTTTTAAATCTATAGGAACAGAGCCCACGGCTGAGAAGCGTTCAATAGGCAAAGCCCTCGGTGCTTTTACGTCCAGCTCTTCCGTAATGTGTCCACTTGCGTTCAGATTTTACTTGTCCAGTATTTACCACTGTATTTCTCCGCCAACCTTTGCAACGTAGCCATCAGATCGAACGCTTTCAAGAAATTGCGTCGCTTTTGTGAGCGAGCGGGGTGCCGACATCAGTAATCTTATGGCACCACTAATCTCACTGAGAGAGAGAGAGAAAGAGAGGCGGCGACATCGATCATGCTGACTGGTCCATTAGTAAGAAAAAGGGGAAGAAAAGAATGAAAGAAATGGAAGAAAAAGAAGAAAAAGAAACCGATGTATGCGCTAGAGACGACATCCATCATCCCCCCTGCCCCCTCCCCCTCCCATCTCGCTCCCTCCGCAGAAGAAAAGGCTCCGTCTGCAAAATTTGTTGGCATTGGGGGTAGGTGAATAATCTAAATTTTAACCTTTAAAACTATCATCAAGTTTTTTTTTTATTTTTTTTTTTTTGCCAGTGCATTTCATTGTCAGTGTGAATATTTGCAAAATCATGATATTAACTGTATCCAGGTGTTTGTTTACCTTTGTAACAATGAGGCTGGAACACCGTCTATGAAGTAAATCACGTTTGTTAGCCTTTTTTTTTTCGTATAGATGTAAGTTTTTGTTTTCGTGGGTTTTGGAACTTTCTTGGCATTTATTTTTGCTTCAAATGCGTACGTTTGGTGATATTTCTAGTCTAATGTGCCTTCTTTTCTAATTTTTCATGCGGTCGGTTTTTTTGTGATGAAACTGTTGGCATATTTTTCAGAACTTTCGATTCTTCGTGTGCATTCCGTAAATTATTTGGTTTGTTCGGTATTGGTTGTTCTATTATCCAGTGCATGCATTTGGTTCAGGGATTTTAAGTCTTATTCTACACAATTTTTGCATTTGTAGATTATGTTGGTTTGTAATGTATAGTGTTCAGTTTTACAGATTGCAAAACACGGTTATGGCTTTTACTTTTGTCATTTTTACTGATGCACGAGCACAGTACTTTAAGCTATCGGGGAACCTCCAGGGGCCTAATATAAGCTATGTTTGGACCATGAGAAAGGAAGGAAACTCTTCCCCGGCATAATTTGTTTTACCTCCCCTGTAGGTGCCCGGATAATTAAAGGAACGGGGAACAAGGACTATGTGCAGAACCATTTCATATTATATTTTCATTGGGTGCAAGAGAAGTAATCAGTGGAGGTTGTTTTTGTTCTTTTTGCTTGCAGCTGTTTGGCGTTAAATCTACTCGCGTTGACCTAAGCGTTTTTTTTCGGTAATCTTACAGAGCGATGCAAAAAACCCAAACCGTCTAGTTAATTATAATGTTGGCGTATTAAATACGCGCGAGTTACGGCACTAGGCATTGGAAACACACAGGATGTGTGTTATAACGCGTAAGACTCACAGTTGTGTATATTTGATTCTGATTTCAGTCAGTTTCGACTGTAGTTACAACCGCAGTTTAAGTCCCGTTCGTCACTTTAAAAACTTCAGTTGTTTTAAAGTGCACGCCTCAAGTGTAAATGACCTAAGTTAAGTGATGTGTGACTTAGGTGTGTCCCATTGTATTTTTTGTTTGTTTGTTTGTTGGTTGGTTTTGGCCATTTTACACTCTTCTTCTTGTGCTTGACCTTCTTACAAGAGCGCGCACAAACGGGATAATGCTACAGTCAAACCTGTGTAAGGCGGTCACCCAAGGGACTGGGCCAAACTGACCATCTTAGACAGGGTGACCGGGTTATCCAGGGTGGCATGTCAACAGCTAGCATGTCAGGGGATCCTCTGGGGTGACCAGGTTAGACAGTGGCATTGCTTATACAGGTGACCGCCTTGGCAGGTTTGACTGTACCATTGTTAAAGGTCTGCAATCTCAGCAAAAAGCCGCAAACTTTACGTTTTTTTTAAACTGCGACTACTTCGACTGTGCATAATCCAGGCAACTCTGTCACAGTTGCAGAGTTTTCAGCGCTTCCGGACCCTTATAAAAACCAGAGCACGAGTTTGCCGTGACATTATTTGGCTTTTGGTCAGTGAGCGAGACACATCGCTACAGTGTCTAGCGGATGTTGAGTGCTGCACGATCTTTCTCGCTCAGTGTCAAAACGCAAACTGAGCTGTGAAGTCAGGCTGCCCTTGGCTTTTATTGGGGTTTCAGGGACGCTGAAAACTCTGCAACTGTGACAGAGTTGTCTGTGCTTGCACGGTCGACTCTGTAAAACTTTTTCACACTTTGGAAAGCTTTTCGTTGGGAGCTTAGATCTTTAAGCCCGCAGATCGTTCTGAGCTGTTTTCGTGAGCATCTTTCATCACACCATTTACGCACATGGACAGAGACGGCGTTTGTAATGCTGGCACTGAGCCAACAGAAGCGTACTCGATTTCGCGCGGCGACTACACTGAGCGCTTAAATAGTATAACAACGGTCGTAGAATTTGACCCCTCGCGCAAAGTGTAAACAAGATAGTATCGCATTAAGAGCTGTACTAATTATCAAGCTACTTTCGCGCTACTGTCAAGCTGTTTCGCGCGTACATGCGCACCAACGAGCGAAACTGTTTCAAAACATACGTTGACTTAGCAAAGCTGGAATTAGCCCGTATGGTTTCATTTTGTTGTTAGTATTATTACCTATTTTATTATTATTGTTGATGTTGTTGTTGTTGTCGTCGTCTGGTGCTGGTTTGTTATTCTTGTGTGTGTGTGTGTGTGTGTGTGTGTGTGTGTGTGTGTGTGTGTGTGTGTGTGTGTAGTTATGATATCTGCACATTTTTTTTTTTATTCGTGGTGAGTAGTGATCAGTAGAGCTGAACAGTTACACCTGTCGCTGCTGAGTTGGCTACACCATAAGCTAGCTGATGTCTTATTGCTGATCATCTAGTCGTGTTCAATCTGCGTTTGACAACCTCTATGCGCTGTGTGTGTGTGTGTGTGTGTGTGTGTGTGTGTGTGTGTGTGTGTGTGTGTGTGTGTGTGTGTGTGTGTGTGTGTGTGTGTGTGTGTGTGTGTGTGTGTGAGAGAGAGAGAGAGAGAGAGAGAGCTGTGTCTGTCTTCGTAATTTCGAAAGCCCACTTTTGACAGTCAAAGGTAAACGATTTGAATTTTTTTCTTTAAAAGGCGGTTTGGGTGGTAAGCTTCTATTATAAGTGAGTATCTCGACTTTCGCGGTTTTAGCTAAGTGACAGAACAGATTTTCTTTTTAAAAAAATGCATGTACACAGTTAATTTATACGGGCGATTTATGCAGCTGCTTGACTCAACGCGAATTGAACCCAAAACGCACGCTTATGTGAACCACGCGCATTCTCTCAAACATCGGACATCAACACATTTCAGTCACGTGGTGCGAAGGGTCAGCTAAGCTTTTCAAGTTCGAAATTTAGAATTGGATTCAATTTCAATGTATTATATTTCTGAACATTTCCAAATGTCTAGTTTTTCAGTTTCGGGCGGACGAGTTAGAGTTTCCATTAGAGGCGCTTCGCAGTTTATGGCTATAATTATGACCTTTGAATGTGGCATGTCTCTTTTGGTGTCCGGCGTTGTTTTAGCACGGTTGAAGATGTCCGTAGGAACGTTTCCTTCCGTATGCGCTCCCTTGCCCAGTGCTTGCCGAGTATCGCAACGACATGTGGTGTCCAAGTGTAACATTTTGCGTGCATGTAAGTTTTGTAAACATCCATCTTTGTCCTGCTTGCTCTTTTTTTTGTTATAATCCGTGCGGTGAGTCATGAAATAAAGATTTCGATGCACTTCACATGGTGTTTTGCACTTTTTATTGTTGTTCATTTTTCATCTACAAAAGGAGAGGCCTGGTAGTCCACATGGTAGAGTGTTCGAGGTGGACTGCCAATACTATGGTCTCGTGTTCGATTCCTATCTTTGAAAGAAAGCTTGTGCTGGCTTTATTCTTTGTTGCCTGTCTTTCTCCGTGGAGAGAAAGAATGTTAACCAACCAATTAACCAGCCAACCAACCAACCAACCATCCAACCATCCAACCAACCACTCGAACAGCCACAACAATCACCTGAAGTGTAGCTTACAATTTTGTGACAAGAACGCATCAAGTCTTATTGTGTAAATACAGAAGTCATGACAATCAACGAACGTTACAAGAACCACTGTTTATAATTAAAATACAAACGAAAACAAACAACAACAAAACCCCAACTAAATATGTCTGACAGAGCGCGAACAAACCAGGATAACTTTGACGTGAACTGTTTTAGAGACTCCTTTTTGCGTCCGTTTCAAAAGCCTCAGGTTTTTCCTTATGGTTATTCATAATGTTGAGCTTAGCAGCTTTGATTCAATATGGAGTGCGAATTTACAGATTTGTAGTTTTTTTTTAAAAAAAATCTTAATTCGCCTGGTTTTTGTTGTTGTTGTTGTTGTTGTTGTTTTGGTTTGTTTGTTGTTGTTGTTGTTGTTGTTGTTTTTTTTGTTGTTGTTGTTGTTTGTTTGTTTTTTTTGGGGGGGGGGGGGGAGTCTGCAAAATTAAAGTCCGATATTTGCAAATTTGCTTGATAAACATCTTTTTTTTCCCGTTTGAGACAGTTCTGCCTTCATCTTACTTTTTCATGTTTTCCAAGTTCTTGTGCAATGCAGCTACCAAACAAAAAGCTGGTTTGTCAAAAGTTTTATGGGGTATGTTGTTATGATGTTGGTCGCTGCTCCCGCGTCGATGATTGCAAAAGATATAAACTAGGCAGGTTTCAGTCTCCTCTATCCACTGTCTCTGATAATTGTAATTTATTTCCAACATCTGTAAACATGGGCATAACAAGAGAGAGAGAGAGGAGGGTGGGTGGGTGGGTGGGGGTTTGGGGATTTAACGTCCTTTTCCACCACATACAGGTGATATCAAAGACGGGGGAACGATGAAAAAGCCAGCACAAATATTTGTCCCCAGTCGGAATACGAACTCACGACCCGAGCATTAGAAGTCCAACGCTCTACCATTCGGCCACCCCCGGCTCCCCGAGAGGGAGAGAGAGAGAGGGTGTTTGGGGTTTAACGTCCTTTTCCACCACATACGGGTGATATCAAAGGGGGGGGGGGTAAAAGAAGAAGGAGAAAAAGAGAGAAAATAATACCGGTGGCAGCAAAATGTCATCTTGCTCATCTTTCCTGTCCAGCTCTTTTCACCGACGCTTCAGTTACGATATCACACGCGTGGTGTGAAAGCGGGCTGTCAGAGAGAGAAAAAAGATTAAAGACCCCTGCGAAAAATTGATAGGCACGAATCTAGGGCTCAGAGATAAATGCCGAAATCGAATCTGCGTTTTGTAAGCACACACGCCATGCATGTGCTTAAGGGAACTGATGCATGTGCTGCGTGCAAAGCCGATTACTTTCTGTTCGTTTTACATTTCAGATAGGCGGAGCAGTCTGATAATGGAAGCTGGACTTTTTTTTTTTTTGACAAATGGAATGGGTTTCCAAAGCTGAAAACGCCTCCGTAAAATCCCCCTTTAATCCGGCAGTTTCGCGTGTTAACTTCGCTGCTGCTGTTAATGTCAATCTGGAACGTGTTCAGGTTTTTGGTGTTTTTGGTTGTTGTTGTGTTTTTTGGACGATCCGCACTTTTCTATGCCTCCCATCTGTCTGAAAGTTCATTGCCTGGGATGAATATCGACCATTGTAAATGGTATTAATTTCTTGAATGTTAATTTCTTGAAGTGCACTTAGTGCTCTCTCTCTCTCCCTCTCTCATCCCGGCTGGGGCCAAATATTTGTGCTGGCCTTTTTTCTCGTTGCCCCGTCTTTGATATCACCCTTATGTGGTGGAAAAGGACGTTAAACTCCCAAACACCCACCCACTCTCTCTCTCTCTCTCTGAATGGTAGAGCGCTGGACTCCCAATGCTCTGGTCTTGCGTTCGATTCCCGGCTGGGGCCACATATTTGTGCTGGCCTTTTTCTCGTTGCCCCGTCTTTGATATCACCCACACGTGGTGGAGAAGGACGTAAAACTCCCAAACACACACACACACACACACACACACACACACACACACACACACACACACACACACACACACACACACCTCTCTCTCTCTCTCTCTCTCTCTCTCTCTCTCTCATGCTTACAGCTTATGCCTGGGCTTAAAATGTTATAGATCTCCATAGTCATGATGTCGTATCCATTCTGTATAGGTGTGAGCCTGCACTAATGCGTCTCTTGACGTTTTTCTTTTTACCATCAATTTGATGTTATTCCGCTTGAATTTGGAGACAGAGAGAGACAGAGAGAGAGACAGAGACAGACAGAGACAGAGAGAGAGAGAGACATAGAGTAGTAGTAGAATGTAGCAAGGACAAGATAGAAGAAAGGACGCTGTACCTAATCTTACATCCTTGAAAAATAAAGTCTCTCTCTCTCTCTCTCTCTCTCTCTCTCTCTCTCTCTCTCTCTGTGCGTGTGTTGGCAGACTACAATACTACCGACGAGGAGCGTTGACAGACAGACGCCTGTATAAAAATACGTGCAACAACCCCGACTAGTGCCAAATTCTTACACAGCGAAATTTCCGCTCTGGTTCATCACAAGTTAAACTCCAACCAAAAAAAAAGAAAAAAAAAAGAAAAGCAACATCAGACTTCTTGGACCATCCACTTTATCTAACGACTGCGACTGTCTGTCCATAATCATGTGATTCTAACTGGGACTCCGTCCAAGTAATTGCAGAGTGAGAGGGTATGGAACCATTATAATGTTCCACTCACTCCGTGCTCCAATTGTGGTCGACAAGACAACCTAAATGGCCCGGACTGGAACGAGTAGAATCGAATAAACGAGGTACGGTATCAGGAGAGAGAGAGAGAGAGAGAGGGGGGGGGGGGCTAAATGGGCGACTCCACTCCTGTCAATCAAAAGGGGCCAGCCCCCCAGAATTCAGCCAATGACGTGGCATAATGAGCACAACACATGGCCTGGTCTGGCAAGCTTTTTGGGGAAACACGGAACCTAAGCTGTAAGTCCATTGACGTCATTTGAGGAGAACGACCGTTACGTCAATCTCTTTCAATCTTGAAACCACCCCTTTTCCCGTACAATGACGTCATGGACGTACAGTATCTTGCCAATACGCAACAGAATACAGGGGTGGGACGTTGGCCTCGAGTCTTGCCGGGTGGAGTGATGTCTTTCGTGACCTCAGCATGAGAACGATGTTAGTATGTAGGACGTCGTGCCGATGTGCAGTTGTTAATGCGGACTGTTTAATTCTTCGTTTAGTTGCTTAACGTCGCCCGTCACAGGAGTAATTGGGGACAGCCAAAACGAAATTATTAAAAAGCTAGGGGAACGTTTAACGATGGCGTGTGTCAGAGTGAAGACAGAGACGAGAAAATGGACATTCAAGAAAGGCGTCGATGAGGACTGTCAAAATGTACAATGCGCCATTTAAGTATGGAAAGAAAAAAAAAATGCACGTAACCCTCACTGCCTTGGACAGAACCCTCATTGCCTTGGACACAACCCTCACTGCCTTGGACACAACCCTAACTGCCTTGGACACAACCCTCACTGCCTTGGACACAACCCTCACTGCCTTGGACAGAACCCTCATTGCCTTGGACACAACCCTCATTGCCTTGGACTAACAACCCTCTCTGCCTTGGACACAACCCTGACTGCCTATGACACAACTCTCACTGCCTTGGACAGAACCCTCATTGCCTTGGACGCAACCCTCTCTGCCTTGGACGCAACCCTAACTGCCTTGGACAGAACACTCTCTGCCTTGGACACAATCCTCTCTGCCTTGGACACAACCCTCACTGCCTTGGACACAATCCTCTCTGCCTTGGACACAACTCTCTCTGCCTTGGGCACAACCCTCTCTGCCTTGGACACAACCCTCTCTGCCTTGGACACAACCCTCTCTGCCTTGGACACAACCCTCACTGCCTAGGACACAACCCTCACTGCCTTGGACACAACCCTCTCTGCCTTGGACACAACCCTCTCTGCCTTGGACACAACCCTCACTGCCTTGGACATAACTCTCTCTGCCTTGGACACAACCCTGTTTGCCTTGGATACAATCCTCTCTGCCTTGGACACAACCCTGTTTGCCTTGGATACAATCCTCTCTGCCTTGGACACATCCCTGTTTGCCTAAGACACAACCCTCTCTGCCTTCGACACAACCCTCACTGCCTTGGACACAACCCTCACTGCCTTGGACACAACTCTCTCTGCCTTGGACAAAACCCTGTTTGCCTTGGATACAATCCTCTCTGCCTTGGACACAACCCTGTTTGCCTTGGATACAATCCTCTCTGCCTTGGACACATCCCTCACTGCCTTGGACACAACCCTCTCTGCCTTGGACACGACCCTCTCTGCCTTCGACACAACCCTCACTGCCTTGGACACAACCCTCACTGCCTTGGACACAATCCTCTCTGCCCTGGACACAACCCTCTCTGCCTTGGACAAAACCCTGTTTGCCTTGGATACAATCCTCTCTGCCTTGGACACAACCCTGTTTGCCTTGGATACAATCCTCTCTGCCTTGGACACATCCCTCACTGCCTTGGACACAACCCTCTCTGCCTTGGACACGACCCTCTCTGCCTTCGACACAACCCTCACTGCCTTGGACACAACCCTCACTGCCTTGGACACAATCCTCTCTGCCCTGGACACAACCCTCTCTGCCTTGGAGAAAACCCTCTCTGCCTTGGACACAACCCTCTCTGCCTTGGACACAACCCTCACTGCCTTGGACACAACCCTCACTGCCTAGGACACAACCCTCACTGCCTTGGACACAACCCTCACTGCCTAGGACACAACCCTCACTGCCTTGGACACAACCCTCACTGCCTTGGACACAACCCTCTCTGCCTTGGACACAACCCTCTCTGCCTTGGCCGGCTGGGACCAACTATTTGTGCTGGCTTTTTATGTTGTTTCCATAGTAATGGAAACAACATCATAGGACGGGCTAAATTTTTCATCGTTGCCCCGTCTTTGATATCACTCTATGTGGTGGAAAAGGACGTTAAACCCCCAAACACCCACCCCACCCTCTCTGCCTTGGACACAACCCTGTTTGCCTTGGATACAATCCTCTCTGCCTTGGGCACAACCCTCCCTGCCTAAGACACAACCCTCTCTGCCTTGGACATAACCCTCACGTGGTAGTAAGGACGATAAACCCCAGCCAGCACGATAACCACTTAACGATTATCTCCCCTAATCACTGCCAGCTCTCTGGTTTAACTGGTGTCCATTGATGTCTCGTGCGGGCCATTATCAACCGTGTTCACTTACCTCCAACCGGCACCGACACAGGGTCAAATCAAAATGGCCCCGAGTGTTTCCGGTGCTACTCCGCTTCAAAGGTTCCAACGATGATAACTGCTCTCTCGCAAAGCAGTTTCTTCGAAACATGAGCAGGCACACATCTTTGCATTGTAGTAACGCGTTGGTCAAAGAGTCTGATAAAACGGCCCCCTTTCTCAGTTTCACCCCGGGGGACCGAAGTCCGTTGGGTGGGTGGGTGTTTAGGTGTTTAACGTCCGTTCCACCACGTGTGGGTGATATCAAAGACGGGGCAACGAGGAAAAGGCCAGCACAAATATTTGGCCCCAGCCGAGGTTCGAACTCACGATCCGAGCATTGAGAGTCCAACGCTCTACCATTCGGCTATCCGGTCCATTGGAAACACTCGGTGCTTTTGAAATTGAAACGGAAACACTAGGTGCATCTGTTCGGAAAAACTCTGTCCTGGCGGTGCTACTTTAGAAGCTGAGTGGCACCCGAAACACTCCACGTCCGTTTTGACTGCACGCCGTGATCGAGTCGGTGTGTACACTGCCGACTGCTGGTAATGGACCGCCGAGGTCCCTTCCTCCCCGTCAGTCGTTTGCCTGCCCATTAGTTCAGACTGCTAGGAAATGGGTGCTATGGCGTCTCTCTACATTGTGTCTGCTTCGTCCACTCGGCGACACTGATGGGCAGACGCTGTATGGTATATAGTGCAAACGGGGCAACTGGGAGAGAATTCATGATCTGCTGCACGGTGTAAGTGCAAAGTAAGGGACGCCAGCTTGCACGCATGAACTATAGGGAATCCAGCTCTCTAATGTAAAAAGTCACGAATCTCAGATGCCCCCGATTACTTCCGGTACTATAGTTTTGTGCACTCAACGGTTGCAGGGGTTGGTTGGTTGGTTGGTTTGTCGCTTGAGCGTTAACTTTTTTGGATGTTGTTTTTTGTTTTTTACCTCACGGAGCAAGGAGGGAAAAACAGCACGCATGCTTGACCCTAGCTGGGATTCGACTTCACCACTGAAAGTCCAACCTCGCCAATGGAACTCGAGGAGCCGGGGTGGCCGAATGGTAAAGCGTTGGACTTCTAATGCTCGGGTCGTGAGTTCGTATTCCGGTTGGGGCAAAATATTTTTCATCGTTGCTCCGTCTTTGATATCACCCGTATGTGGTGGAAAAGGACGTTAAACCCCCAAACACCGACCCACCCACCCCACCATTTGAACTCCAACGCTTGTGACCATTTTCGTGACTTTGCGACTTCAGATACAGAGAAATAATCATGACTTTCCTTTGACTGATGCTTTCATACCTGCGCTTCACGCCGATCGACAAAGTCGTTAAAAATAGCCACCAACCAGCGCTTGTCTAGCTGGTCTTCAGTCCCCAACTAAATAACGTTGTCTGCTCAGTACGCGGTACGCTTCTACATACGTGAACAACATATACGTCAACCAGAGTCACGACAATGGTTTCAGATGCTATAATTATTGTGTCCCAAGTGAGTGATTCTGATGCACGGATCAAGCGCATTCGATGAAAGGTTTTCCGCAGCGTTGTTGCATCGCTGGCAAACGTCTTGCGACTTGAACTCTTAAGAACCTGACCACCCACCTGTCCACTAAATGATAAGACTTGCTGAAAAAAAACAACAAGCCATTGCATACCAAGAGTAGCCACTTCAAGCCAATACTACACAAGGCGTGGGCCTTTCCCGCTGGGCGTGAGACCGCTGCAGATTGCATAATAGTGGCTTGAAGTGGCTCCTAGTGAGCTGAAGATTTCAAGTCAAATTGCGATTTTTGCATGGGCTTTTAAGTGTTAAGGAGCGGGGGGTGGGGTGGGGTGGGGTTTGTTCGGGGGTTTAACGTCCTTTTCCACCACATAGAGTGATATCAAAGACGGGGCAACGATGGAAAAGCCAGCACAAATCTTTGGCCCCAGCCGGGATCGAACTCACGACCCGAGCATTAGAAGTCCAACGCTCTACCATTCGACCACCCCGGCTCCCCTAGTGTTAAGGAGCAAAGGAGTCATCGGCTTAGAGCCCGTATGTTCGTAACGCCGCTGAGGTGGAAAACTGTCGCTTTCGCAGCTCTGATGCTGTTTGCCAGACAGAAGAAAGTTTCAGTTGACCATCGCGACCATTTTCGTGACTTTGTTGTTTCTGCCGTTAGAGAAATACGACTTTTATTTAACCTACGGCCCATTCAGGTTACACCTGAACAGACGGGTACTCGAAAAATCTTCAAAAAGTAGCTACCAATTGGCGCCGTCTCGGTGCGCAACCAGCTAACGTCGTCTGCTCAGTCCGCGAAACACTTCTAGAACAACATAATAAAAACATCATTATACGCGTCACGACAATGGTTTCAGATGCTGTGACCCTAGCTAGTGATTTTGAAGCACAGATGAATCACATTCAATGATAAGGTTTCCACACGATGTTGTACACCTGACAAACGTATTGCGACTTTAGTTAGTTAGTTAGTTAGTTAGTTAGTTAGTTAGTTAGTTAGTTAGTTAGTTAGTTAGTTAGTTCGCGGCTAAGCAAGGTCTTCCTCCGCCAAGTCATTAAAACGTAGAATTGTAGTACTTAAATCATAATGTAAAATATATATTAAAAATCTAGCTGGTTTAAACGAGATGACAGATATGTTTTTTCGATTCGAGTTCAAGACTTAACAACGGCTTCACAATAAAGATTAGTCGAGGAGTGGCTGTAGTGTTTACAGTGACTAGATTTTATAAAATAAGTTTGGCTCTCTCAGGAAACCGAAGAATGATGCTGTCGGGGGGGGGGGGGGGATTTAGAGAACATTCTGCATGACCCTGCCATGACCGTAACGCGCCATCCCCCTCCACACTCCCACACTACATCGCATTACTCCACGGTAAGGTTTTTTTTTTTTTTTTTTTGGGGGGGGGGGGTCTTTGGGTTTTGTTTTGTTTTTTGTTTTTTTTGCTGCCCAAACTCTTTTTGCCAGCTCCAGTGGTGTTCCAACTAGGTCATGGTTGGAATCCACGGAGGGCTCGAAAGCTGGGACAATTTTTATTATGCATGAGGATGGAGATGAGGATGATGGTAAGATGATGCCATGGAGGTCCGTGTGGTTTGGGACTGCGGGACAGGGCCGCGTTCCACGCTTCCTATCATAAATATCCCGGCGTTCACCAGGCCCGGGAACCTGGCACCTGCGGTGCCGGCCGTGTTATCATCCACATCATAAGACGTGTCATACCAAGGGAAGCACCCCAAAAGTCGCACCCCTGAACGGGGTTAATCTCGGCTGAGTGGCAACAGCCTCCCCATTGGGCCCATAGCACACCCGCTCTGGGTAGGAGCCGACCTAGGTAGGAAAAATCCCGCTTGCCTCGGCTGGGATTCGAACCCGGGTCTCCCGGTCCATGGTCCGAAGTGCTAACCACTACACTACGGAGGCCGGTCTCCACGGTAAGTTGTGTAGGTGTCCAGCAGAGAGTTATTGAATCATATCAGCTTGTGCGTGGATACACACACACACACAAGCTAAGATTACGCAGATTTAATCAGGATGGCGCCGCCGATGTGACAAATCTGATTACAAGTGAAGGCCTTGTGTTTTGTCGTCGTGAAAACACGTGAAGGGAAAGCAGGAGAAAATCTCACACAATACACCCTTAAAGGTCTGCAATCTCAGCAAAAAGCTGCAAACATTGCGGAGGTTTTTTTTTTTTTTTTTTTTTTTTTAAACTGCGACTTCTTTGTCTGTGCATAATCCAGGCAACCCTGTCACAGTTGCAGAGTTTTCAGCGCATCCGGACCCTTATAAAAGCAGAGCACGAGTTTGCCGTGACATTATTTGGCTTTTGGTCAGTGAGCGAGACACATCGCTACAGTGTCTAGCGGATGTTGAGTGCTGCACGATCTTTCTCGCTCAGTGTCAAAACGCAAATTGAGCTGTGAAATCAGGCTGCCCTTGGCTTTTATTGGGGTTTCAGGGACGCTGAAAACTCTGCAACTGTGACAGAATTGACTGTGCTTGCACGGTCGACTCTGTAAATTTTTTCACACTTCCGAAAGCTTTTTGTTGGGAGCTTAGATCTTTAAGGCAGAAATGCCGTCGTGCAAGTAGCATGAAATTAGACGTGACGGGCTGGCTGATCAACGTAAAAGTTTAATGAACATGTCATGTCTATTTCGTTTCAAGGAAAAGAAATAGGGTGAATTCCTTTCAGTCAGGCCAGTGTGGAGGCGCAGACTGATCGGAGATGCGTGTTCCTGTGCAGATGAAATATAAACGCCTCATCACAAAACAAACAAACAAAACAGTAACACGCCATCAGCAGCGGCAACAACAACAACGACGACGACGACGACAACAACAAACAACAACAACAACACATTCATCAGTGTAATCGAATCGTGACGTGACGTAAGAAGTGCCGTCCTACGTCTTATTGTCACAACGGCCAAGGGGTATTAACATCACGATTAATTGTTACAGTATTGGAACGAGACGAGGCGAGATAAGACATGGCGTGACGTGACGTGACGTGACGTGACGAGAAGAGATCAGTGATGCGGTACGAAGCAAGACAAGGCGAGTCGACATGACGTGACATAAGACGAAACGGCCATGCTGGATGAACTGCATAGTGTCCGGTCCTCTCCTGCGCTTGTAACTCTGCAGAAGGTCTGCCCGCCGTCCTCAGCCAAGGCAGCTTCAAGGCAGCTCATGCTTTGAGTCTGGACGGTTCTTCTCCTTGACTGCTGGTCTCCCTCGGCTAACGGGTCCAATCTACCCGACTACAATGACAAGTAGCATGGTGTCCTCCTCCACGTTCACAGCTTTTTTTTTTTTTCTTTTTTTTTAGGTCTACGTCCTCTTCCGCTTGCTTTGCTGTTGAGGCTTGGTTTAAATTTTTTTTAAAGTTCTCCATCTCCTTGGGTGCTTGCCTGCCAAGGCTGACGAGTGCATCCGGTTTTCGTTGTCCAAGGACGAAAGGAGGTAGGCGACTGGTATGGCAGTCACAGCACTGCATTTTTAAGCCCACTTGAAAGACATTTCTTGTATACAGTACAGAATCCATAAGCTTTGCCCTGACTGTGAAAGTTACACCAACGCTAAATCATCCAGCGTGGTAGGCTATTGCTATTAGTGTCACCACGACCCTCGTCATGCCCCCATTCTCGCCAGACGGCCTCATGGCGACCTCGTGAAGGCGTGATTGATCGGACGCAGCAAGGCACCGGGAATGAAGTCACCGAGAACTTATTCTCTGCACTGACCTCTGGAGCTCACCCTGGAAGAGTTATAGGCTGCTTAGACACCTCCAGAATCCACTCACAAAGAGTTACTGGGCGGAGGTTAGCAGCAGGACGCCTATCTAGCTGTGAGGGAGAGTGGGAAAAAGTACGTATGGTCGTTTGTCATCGCTTGCAGAACTCACGCACGAGTGATTAGAGAAATGAACGTGGTCGCTCATCCGGCACATGATGTCTCTGGATTTCTGGGAAAGAGTCTGGACGGTGGAAATCTGAGAGCAAAGCTACCGCCATTTCTGAAAAAGGGCCTATATGTTTCAGGGGCGCCGGAACCGGGGGGGGGGGGGCAGGGGGGGCAGCTGCCCCCCCTGTACCCAAGCAGGGGGGGGGGGGGGGGGCAAGAGTGTCTTTTTGCCCCCCCCCCCCCCCCCCTGGAAAATCAGGTGATTATGGCAAGAGGGGGGGGGGGGCAAAGCCATGGTCTTGCCCCCCCCCTCCCCTACCTCTCCCCATACCCCTCTTAGTGCTGTCTCCCTCATCCCACCCAACAGAGAACTTCTGTTTTTGCGGACCGAAGGCTTTCCCCTCCTCTGATCGCCCCCCCCCCCCCACCCCCGCTTTTCACTTTTTTCGGGCAATGTCCTTCCTTTCAGTGGCTCCCTGGTTCGTAAAGGTTTTTTGTCTTCGCAGCATTCGATCGCACCCCCCCCCCCCCCCGCTTTTCACTTTCTTCGGGCAACGTTCCCCCCTCCGAGATTCTGCCCCCCCTCCCCCCAACATCTTCCGGCGCCCCTGTGTTTATATCAAATCGATGGGCGCCTAGGTCCTTCTCCATATGGCTGTCATATTTCATATGGCTCTCAGATTTCCATGACCCAATGGTCTGGTGAAATAAATACAAGCCCAAGATTTGCGACGTACAAAAACCTTTACCTTAAAGCCGGTTCTGGAGCGTGAACCACATCTAGATACACCCTCATCATCATGCTTAAGAAAAAAAAAACTGCTCTAGCTTCCGCACCGTCACTGGATTTTCTGGGAGGAATATTACTGGAGCTAGGGAAGAGCTTGGGGGAAGAAAAAAGACTGACGCCGTCTTGGGGGTCAAGTGCCCTGACGCACATATTTCTCTCCTTTCCGTTTCCCTAGAGCTAGATGCTTTGTACTTTACTACTTTTTTATTTTTGTTCTCTCTCCTGGGCCAGGTCGAAGGCGTCGAGCAAAAGGTTGTCCGTGCACACAATCTGTGGAAAATTACAATGATTACTATAGATTACACCCCAGGACCAATCTTCACCCTGAGCCAAAAACCCGCAGGAACTTAAAAACGTCCCCCACTTGCCCGGGTAATGAAATTACGCCCAAATTGAATTCCTTCAGGCTGCGGAAAGAAATGGGGGGAGAGAAAAAATATTCTTCTCCTCACGCGGAATTACTCATAAACTGTTTAGCTTTGGAGCAATTTTCTCCTCCTGCCCTCTTCGCTCCTTTTTATCCCGTTGATATCCCTCTCCATCCTTTTTCTAGCTGCGTGTGCCTGCAAGGTCTGAGTGGTTGTCTGTTGTGGGCAGAGTTGGTGGCGGCACTGATTTGAAATCGTCTGCTATTTTCGTTTGAGAGTTCTTGTTCGATGGATTATTTAGATTATCTTCAGACTCTCTTGTCTGTCTCTGACTGCTTGTATCTCTTTATCTGTCTCTGTCTGTCTGTCTGTCTGTCTCTCCGTTATTTTATTTAACTCTTAAGAGCCCGGGATATTTATGGCAGGAAGCGTGGAATGCGGCCCTGTCACGCAGTCCCAAACCACACGGACCTCCATAGCATTATCTTACCATCATCCTCATCTCCATCATCATGCTTAATAAAAAATGCCCCAGCTTCCGAGCCGTCCGTGGATTCCACCCATGACCTGGGAGGAACACCACTGGAACTGGTAAAAGAGTTGGGGCAGCAAAAAAAAAAAAAAAAAGCTCGAGTCTGACCACCCCTGCCCACTGTATGATCAGACTTGTTAAAAAAAAAGAAGCCACTACACACCGGTAGGAGCCACTACAAGCCACTATTACTCAAGTCGTGGGCCTTCCCTGCCTTGCCCAAGACCGCTGCAAATTGCAGATTCAAAACTAGTGGCTTGACGTGGCTCCTAGTGAGGTGAACATTTCAAGTAGAATTGCGCTTTTTGCGTGGGCTTTTATGAATTAAATTTTCCTCCATTTAACGGTAACCAAGGTAAACAGAAAGCGTTTCTAAGGGAGTAATTTTCTCTAGATCAACATTTTGAAGATACAAATAGAAAATGACTACAGCATACGGCAGTAGGACTGGTATGGTATGGTATGGTATGGTATGGTAGAATTCTCCTCGGCACACATATCCATCTCTGCTGAAATGCTCATGACGCCGCAGGGCTGGAGGACGAAACAGTGAAAGCCTGCTGCCGCTAAGCGCTACTGCATGAAATCTTGTTATGGCTACAGTCGTAGCTCGGGTAGATTGAGTTAATTATAAAAACAAAAAATGTTAGAGAAGACAACAGCTGTTGCAGCAGCAGCAACAACAACAACAACAACAACAACAACAACACTCCTTGAGCTCTGCAACAAATAATTAAAACTGCTCAACATCCCCAGCAACACCACTAACACCAAACTCATTTCGGTTTTTGCAACAGACGTGATCCAATCAAAATTCCTCGTGCAAACAGGTTGAC
The DNA here is from genome assembly GCA_018292915.2 of Batillaria attramentaria. Taxonomy (NCBI): domain Eukaryota; kingdom Metazoa; phylum Mollusca; class Gastropoda; family Batillariidae; genus Batillaria; species Batillaria attramentaria. The sequence continues at coordinate 2,321,262 of JACVVK020000003.1, forward strand.
AACGTCGTCCATGTGGTCGCCACCTATCGGCAGCAGCTAGAACTCCCGAACAACTTTGTTCAAGTTCTGATTGCATCGTCACCCACCCTATCCCACTTTTATCCCGTGTTTCTCTCTGCCCCACATCCATGTCCCGCATTGATTGATGAGCATCTCGCTGCACAACTATGGCGATCGAATACACACTGCTGGAACTCCTCAGGCGCGGAGGAAATAAAGTCAGCTTCTTGGGCTTGGCCTCTGGGTCAGAATTACGCAGTCTGTTTTCGCCCGGGGGGGCAGGGGGAGATAAGGGCCGCGTGAAGGAGCCTTGTTAACCGTCCGTCTGTTTCTGGTTACCCAACTTGAGCGGAGTTGTTGAAGCTTGAGTTCCGGAGGGCTGGGGGAGGCAGATTGTTGGATGAGTTTGGGATTGTTCTGTGTATTATACGTGTGCGTGAAAATGGTGTGTGTGGTGAGGCGTTGGTGTGTGTGTGTGTGTGTGTGTGTGTGTGTGTGTGTGTGTGTGTGTGTGTGTGTGTGTGTGTGTGTGTGTGTGTGTGTGTGTCTGTCTGTCTGTCTGTCTGTCTGTGTGTCTGTGTCTGTGTCTGTCTGTATCTGTGTGTGCGTGTGTGTACTGGAGACGCTAAAAGAGACCGTATAGAATACCTCAGCAAAACAGAGTAAATACAATTTGTAAATGGATATAGTGTGAAAACATACAAAAGGAACAAAAAGTAATGAACACAGCCAGAGCTTATCTGAACTTTTCTCCCAAGTAATTTGAGACCGGATAATTTCTCAACAAAACAGAGCAATACAATTATTTGTGAGATGATAGCCGTGTTATGGACTCAGCCCCCCCGCCAAACCCTTGACCCCGAGTGCAATGAAGCTGCGTGGAGATATGAATTTTATATGACGTGGTCTAGACGAAACGTAAATCAATAAAAATAGAGCGGTATGTGAACTCGCCGCACTAGCAGCACTACGTGTCTCGAGTATCGTCTTCTTTGTGTGGGAAAAATATAATTCAAAACGCGTGCATGGTTAAAAAAATTGGAAAAAAGGTGCTATTGACGGATTTGTCCTTATCTGGTTTTGGAGGGTTTTTTGTCTTTTGTCTTTTCTTTTTTTTTTTTCGTGAGATGAATATCTTTCGAAATGCTCACTTGAAAAAAAAAGAATATCCTTCAAAACGTGTACACGGTAAAAAGCATTTTAAGGTTTTTGGGGATTGTTTTTGTTTTTGTTTGGCCGATATGATTTATGGGTCACTCGTTGTTGTTGTTGTTGTTGGGGGTTTTTTTGGCTGGTTTTGTGTGAAGAATATTTTTCAAAAAAGTTACAAGGTTAAAAAGTAAAGTTTTAATTTTCAGAAGCAGCTGCTGACCAATATGATTTATGGGCCATTTGCTTTACTTCTTTGTGAGAAGAATATTCTTCAAAACGTATATATGGTAAAAACAACAACAAAACAAGAACAAAATGTTTTTTTCAAGCGGCTATTGGCCTCTTTGATTGAAGAGTAGTTTAATACTTTTTGGGTGAGAAGATTATCCTCCGAAATGCTCACTTTTAAAAAAAAGTTTTATTAAAACAACTTCTGGTCGAGACGATTGATGAGTCCTTGAATCGATCAAACAAACAAAGACTGGGAAAGCAAAAGGTCTGTTGGGATGGTTGGTAGGTTGATAGCAGTTTAATCAACTCTTATAAAAGCCCATGCAAAAAGCCCAATATTACTTGAAATCTTCAGATCACTTGGAACCATTTATGCAATCTGCAGCGGTCTCGGACCTAGCAGGGAATGCCCACACTTTCCGTAATAGTGGCTTGAAGTGGCTCCTACTGGTGCGCAGCGGCTTGTTCTTTTTATGTCTTATCATGTAGCTGGCAGGGGGTGGTTGGGCTCGGGCTTTAAAGAGTTAATTAATGTTCTTTTCCACCACACAGGGTTGATACAGAAGACGAGGCAACTAGGATTCGAACTCACGACCCGATCATTGCAAGTCCAACGCTCTACGACGTCAGCTATCTCCCCGGGCTAACTGCGAAGCATGACAAAGCACGGAAAAAGAAATGCGAAAGCCCTAGCTGTATGCCTCAAAGTGTAATTCCAGGACGAGCGTTCGTTAAATGATCCGTTTTTTTCTGATGCGTGGGCTGTAACAGAAAGAAGAAGAAGAAGAAAGGAGGAGGAGGAGAAGACGAAGAAGAAAGAGAAAGACAGCAGAGTATAATTCGAGGTTTCTCTGGCAGAAAGGTACTATCGACACAGACAGTAAGAATAGAGATGGTACGTTCTGGCAGGGAGCCCTCGAAAATAATGCTCGATGCCAATATAGAAATGAAAAAAAAAAAAAAAAAAATCAGGGGCCGAACGCAATGGTCGAGGTTAGGGCTTTTAGCCCCGGCTTAGAGTCTAACCTCGAAGTAAACTAGCTCTAGGGTTAAATTTTCTGGTTGTTTTTGGGTTTGTTTTAAATCAGGAAGCTGGCCCATTCCAGGAAGGTGCCTGAGCCGTTATAGAAGGATTTTTTCTTCCTTTCTTCGCTTCCTTTTTCATTTAATTTTGCTTTTGGGTTTCTTTTGTCCTAGTCTGGGTTAGGCCCGTAGACGTGGGTTAAATTAACCTCGACTTTTACATACGGGCCCTGGATCTTTTCCTTTTGAAACCCTTAGGGTACATTTTTTTTTAATCCAGCACGCAAGACAAGTATAACGAAACCAAAGATTACACCGAAGAAGAAGAAGAGGAATCGGGGTTCTTAAACCTAAATCCAGATTTTAACCATTTCATTTCCTGCCTGCAGCCCTTTTCCCTCCATCTCGACGTACGGCACAATCGGAAAATCGAAGATAGCGCTGTAAAGAAGGGCCACGTGAAACAAATGAAGCAAGAAAGATGCTCAGAGTAGCGTAATGTGGGGACGAATTGTGGAGGCATTTCCCCCAAGACGATAAGGAGAAGAAAATGAGGGTGAATAGTTTCCGAAGACCGCCAAATGTCTACATATCTTCGCTGAACATGTCATGGGTAGTTCTTCTCCCGTCGCAAAAAGTGCAGACAATGGTTATTGGCAGTTATCTGGGGGAAGGGCTTCTTTGGCCTGTCTTCCTCTGGAGATTTGAGCTCTTTCTTTATCTCTGTCTGTCTGTCTGTCTGTCTGTCTCTCTCTCTCTCTCTCTCTCTGTGTGTGTGTGTGTGTGTGTGTGTGTGTGTGTGTGTGTGTGTGTGTGTGTGTGTGTGTGTGTGTGTGTGTGTGTGTGTGATGTTACTGTTTGCCAGTCGATGTATTGTACTGCGCAGTGCAGCAAGGACATATAGTAAGAGAGACCTGCGCGTCTCTCATCTCATCCTCGAAAAATACTCTCTCGCTCTCTCTCTCCCCCGCCCCCTCCCCCCTTCCCCCTGAAAACATGTGCAGGAAATTCGTGCAAATCTTTTTTTTCATCTGGTATTTTGAGTTTTGTTTTTCCAAGGTTTCCTAGTACTGTTGCATGTCTTCGCAGATGGTAACACAGCCTGCTTTTCCAGTCAAAGTAAATTATTATGAGACCAAGTTATGGGACTAAGCCTCTCAGAGCAGGCAAACATTAAGCTTAGCCCAGTGATTACAGTGCACTGGAGGGCGGGGAGGGGCGGGGGGTAGTCAAAATGGCCGCAAGCGTTTCCGGTGCTACCCCGATTCAAAAGTTTCGACGATAATTAATCTCACGTGAAGTCGTACGTCAGAAATGTGGGCATGCGCACGTCTTCGCTTTGTGGTAAGCTGTTAGTTAAAGTCGTTGTATGGTTTGATAAACGACCCCGTTCTTTCACGCCGACAAGATTGTTGGAAACACTCGGTGCCACTTATATTTAAAACTAGAAACATGCGGTGCTTCTGTTTGGAAACACTCTATCCTGGCGATGCTGCTATTTGGAAACTTTTCTGCCAGGGCCCGTATGTAAAAGTCGAGGTTAATTTAACCCACGGCTACGGGCCTAACCCAGACTAGGACAACAGAAACCCAAAAGCAAGGGGAGCCGGGGTGGTCGAATGGTAGAGCGTTGGACTTCTAATGCTCGGGTCGTGAGTTCGATCCCGGCTGGGGCCAAATATTGTGCTGGCTTTTTCATCGTTGCCCCGTCTTTGATATCACCCTATGTGGTGGAAAAGGACGTTAAACCCCTAAACACCCTACACCCCCAAAAGCAAAATTAAATACAAAAGGAAGCGAAGAAAGGAAGAAGAAAATCCTTCTGTAAGGGCTTAGGCACCTTGCTGGAATGGGCCCGCTTCTTGATTTAAAAAAAAAAAAAATGTAACCTTAAAGCTAGTTTAGTTCGAGGTTAGACTCTAACCCGGGGTTAAAAGCCGGGCCTAACCTCGACTATTACATACGGGCCCAGAGTAGCACCAGACACACTCGCAGCCATTTTGACTACCCCTCGTGATACTATGTGCCGGGGTGGCAAACTGGTACGTGATTACTGTAGTTCCACCGAGTGCTACTTGAACTTGCAGTGTCTTGTGCCCAGGACACTCTGTTCACTAAAATCAATGGTGCATTGCTGGACCCCCAAGGTTCTTGCACGGTATCTAGCGCATGGACTAGCGGTGTTCTCACAGCAAGCTGTCCCCTTCTCACCCCATTTGCTCACGGAAGCTGGAGGACAAGGCCGACTGGTGGGAAAGAGCCTGTGATGAATCCCCTGGGTCAAGACATATCCCTCCCGGTACTTTCCCTTCCCTCTCCCCCTTACCAGTAACAGGCGGTGCAAACTACCACCCAGGTCTATGGTTGGCAGATACTTGTGTATTTACGGCCAGTGATTATAAATAAATGATGACAGATGTCGAGGTTCTAGGTCACAGAATCGTAGCTACAGCAGCAGGACATCCAATTCTTGGACGATTCATCCAACAGTCTCTACTCTGCTCTACTCTACACCTTGAACTGTATGTAATTGTATAATATAACTGCTAGTATTCGCCAGCTATAGATGTGTCTTCGATAAAATTTGGGTGCCCTAGGGAGATATAGAACTACAAGGAGGATGTGGAAAGAGAGGGGAAGATGTGAAGGGGAAGATGGGGGAGAGGGAGGGGAGGGGGCGAGTTCTTTGACAAAGCTGTTGTCTTCTCGAAGGCGCCTAGCATCCTAGGCCGCGTATGGCACATCAGTGATAATGAAGCGCCTGTCCAAATGTGTGCGAGTTTCAAAAGAGAAACGTGAGTTGGACACAAGGGTGTGGGGGTTTGGGGGTTTAACGTCCTTTTCCACCACATAGGGTGATATTAAAGACGGGGCAACGATGAAAAAGCCAGCACAAATATTTGGCCCCAACCGGGATACAAACTCACGACACGAGCATTAGACGTCCAACGCTCTACCATTCGGCCACCCCGGCTCCCCGAGTTGGACACAAAAATTAAATCTTGCAGCGGGGTGGGTAGGTGAGTGTTGGGCGGGGGGGGGGGGGGGTGGTTAACGTCCTTTTCCGATATCAAAGATTAAAAGGCCAGCACAAATATTTGTCCCCAGCCGGGATACGAACTCACGACCCGAGCATTATAAGTCCAACGCTCTACCATTCGGCCACCCCGGCTCCCCAAATCTTACAGCTGCTTACAGAACCGAACATCACTTTTATCATGGACGATGGCAAAATGTGTCTTGATTTTGTGTGGATAGCTGTTGATCTCTCCGTTTGGGCAGTCGATCATACTGAACGTATTTTGCAACGTTGTCGTCTAATGTGTATCACTATCGCTATGGTGCTTCGATCTAACTGACATGAAATCCTTACAGATCTAAGTTCCCAACAAAAAGCTTTCCGAAGTGTGTGAAAAAAATTGTACAGGGTCGACCGTGCAAGCACAGTCAACTCTGTCATAGTTGCAGAGTTCACCCAGTGTCCAGAAACCGCGACAAAACCGTGCCGAAAAACTGCCCCCACTTCCTGTCGGGGTCCGTCCACGCTACTTTGCACATCTCCGTGCAACCCGGTTTTATGTGACCACGCCGCGGATACATCAGTGTAGACGACTGAGCGATGCTGACTGTTGACATGGCGCAAGCTATGCTACGACCGGTAAGTACACGTATTTGAAAGCAAGTTTGTTTCTTGCGTAAACATTTCAGCTCGCATACGAGCGACACTGACCAAACTCAAAAGTGACACGACTTGTATGGGGATCACTGCGGACAGTACTGACTCGGTCACGGCTGCTGTGATGACCACTGCACGGACGGATGACCTCTGCACGGAGATGTGCACAGTAGCGTGGACAGACCCCGACAGGAAGTGGGGGCAATGTTTCGGCACGGTTTTGTCGCGGTTTCTGGACACTGTGTGAACTCTTCAACTATGACAGAGTTGACTGTGCTTGCACGGTCGACTCTGTAAAAAAATTTTCACACTTCGGAAAGCTTTTTGTTGGGAGCTTAGATCTTTCAAGTCTCAGTACGTTTGTCAGTATACAACTATGCTGTGGACAACTTTTTTTTTATGGAATACGCTTAACCCGTGCGTCAGAATCAGTCACGTGGGACACAATATAGTGTCTGAAACCCTTGTGGTGACTTGGGTTGGCGTATGTGGTGTTCTACGTACTGAACGTACTGAGCAGACGACGTTATGTGGTTGAGGACAGGGCCCTATGTAATAGTCGAGGTTAGGGCTTTTAGCCCCTGGTTAGAGTCTAACCACGAACTAAACGAGCTCTAGGGTTAAAATTTCTGCTGTTTTTTGTTTTTGTTTGTTTGTTTGTTTTAAATCAAGAAGCGGGCCCATTCCAGCATGGTGCCTAAGCCGTTATAGAAGGATTTTTTTCTACCTTTCTTCGCTTCCTTTCTTATTTAATTTTGCTTTTGGGTTTCTTTTGTCCCAGTCTGGGTTAGGCCCGTAGCCGTGGGTTAAATTAACCTCGGCTTTTACATACGGGCCCTGAACTCCACCTAGACAGCGCTGATTGGTGACTATGTTTAGTTACTTGGTCGAATCGACGTGTAGTACAGTTGGAAGCGTTAGGCCAAAGAAAATCATATTTCTCTGGTATGGTATGATATGGTATGGTAGACTTCTCCTCGGCGCACATATCCATCTCTGCTGAAATGCTCGCGGCGCCGCAGGGCTGGAGGACGAAGCAGTGAAAGCCTGCTGCTGTTAGGCGCTACTTTATGTGCAAACCTCCACCCTGCTATTCACTCTGGTGCGTGCGACAGTATTTCTGTTTACCGCGGCACCGGCCACAGCCTACTCTTCTTCGAAAGATGAACGTGGGATTTTTAGCGTGCACACTTGATGTTTGTGCGTGCGTGTCTACACGAAGGCGAGACAGGCACCGTAAACGAGTCTGCACATGGATTTGACTCGGTATGGGAAGGAAAAATCCCACCATATTCCTGCCCACCGGGGACTCGAACCCGGCAGCTCAGGATCCGAAGTCGGATGCCTTAACCACTAGACCAAATCCCTCTGCTATTAGAAACCGCTAAGTCACGAGAATGGTAGCAATGGCCAAAAGGAACAGCTACGTATTTGGGAAATAGCCTTAGCTCTTTGACGACGGAGCGCAATTTCTGACACACGATTTCCTATAGGAAATCGTGTGTCAGAAATTGCGCTCCGTCGTCAAAGAGTTAAAGCTTTGCAAGCGGCAGTTTTTTTCCCCTCAGAACTCAGTACGAACACGGGGAGCCGGGGTGGCCGAATGGTAGAGCGCTGGGCTTCTAATGCTCGGGGTCGTGAGTTCGTATCCCTGCTGGGGCCAAATATTTGTGCTGGCTTTTTCATCGTTGCCCCGTCTTTGATATCACCCGTATGTGGTGGAAAAGCCCCAAACACCCACCCACCCATTACTAACATAGAGACTTTAAGGCTTTTGATTTCAATTTTCAAAGTGAAGAAAGGTATGAAAACTCTGACGTCTTCTCTATCATGATGAACGCACATCTGAACACCTCACTGAACAAGTTGTTTTTAACTGGTCTTGTTCAGATCTTACAGAGTTCCCCAAAATACAATCCTGCAGTAAAATCTGCCGTTCTTTCGTAATGTCACTGTGAATGATTCCTTCGATTTTAGACATGGAGAGCGGTTGGAAAGTGCAGAGGTTATCTCCCATGCCCGGAAGTCTGCCCTCAGTAACTGTCCTTTAGAGCTTTGTCATTGATTTAGCTGCAGTTTTCTTGGTCGGCAAGACAACCACCTTTCTAGTGTTAAGCCAACCCTGTTCCAGGGGCGGCGATTCTCTAGCCCCTGCAACAACGCCAAATCGGGCTAACCGAGACCGGGCTGAGCGTAGTGATACCTAAGAAGGAAACAATAAAAAATACTCGGTGACAAGGAAAGAGGACAGTTGGGAACAACTTTGAGGTCCCCGTGTTATTTCACAGTGTGCACAGAAGCGGTGGAAACTGTCGCAGAGAGAGAGAGAGAGAGAGAGAGAGAGAGTGTGTGTGTGTGTGTGTGTGTGTGTGTGTGTGTGTGTGTGTAAAAGAAACATCGCTTGGAGACAGGAGGGGCGGAGAGGAACGACCTTGGTACAGTACATTTTCAGCCTGTTTAGAGATTATTGCCTGCATGAGTTGTCTCCCTTGCCGCAACAAGCACGCATTTTTCGTGGCAGAGCACAAAGCTGCCCACGAAAAATGTATGCATGCTGCGAGTCTGTGTATGCACGGAGGACAACTCAGGCAGGCAATAATCTCGAAACAGGCTGAGAATGTACTGTGCTGGTGAATGCGACATAACTCATCGCTTCTGTGCACACTGTGAAATAACACGGGGACCTCAAAGTTTTTCGCAACTGTCCACGGCTTTCCTTGTCACCGAGTATTTTGATTGTTTCCTTCTTAAAGGCATTACTACGCTCAGCCCGGTCTCGGTTAGCCCGATTTGGCGTTGTTGCAGGAGCTAGAGGATCGCCGGCCCTGGTACAGGAATGGCGTCAAGCCACAGATTCTCCACTTCAGCGTAAAGTGTATTTGCACAGCCTAAATTTACACTGCGTGCTGTCTGACAGTAGGCTTGGCCACCCGTCACCATCCAGCCAGTCCCCATCGCTGCCAGTGCAGTTCCAGTGAGCATGAACTAGATGAGAAATCAAATCAAAGACAGGTGACTGGTGAATGATATTTATTAGATTTGGTCCGTCACCCGCGATCTCCTTCAGAAACGCGGCCAGCAGCCGACTATTGAGCACTGAACGTAAAATCAGCCTTGAACTTTTGACCGCACCACTATTGCTCCGCGAGTGAAGGATTTTTTTTTTTTTTTTTTTTAGGGAGGGTGGGGCGGGGGTGATTTGATCGCCTGAAAGACGTTAAACAGACCTCGGTTCGAGATATTAAGGGCCAGATCCCAGCTAATTTATTTTTTCTCCTGTGTAAAGCGCGTTTCGATCTCAATTTTCTTGGGTGGCTGCAAGCTGGATTTTTAGCTGTATCTAGGTCGTTCCTCTCCGCCCCTCCAGTCTCCAAGCGATTTTTCTTTTCCGCGTGCACACACACACACACACACACACGCACGCACACACACACACACACACACACACACACACACACACACTCTCTCTCTCTCTCTCTCTCTCGTTTCTCTTTTTACATTTCTTGTGTAGTATGAGCTACGGCAAGGTTGAAAATTGGTCTGACGACCAACACTCTTTTTTACCGTTGTAAATAAAGATTCGTTCGTTCTCTCTCTCTCGCTCTCTCTCTCTCTCTCTCTCTCTCTCACACACACACACACACACACACACACACATTTTCACCCCCACAAAGAAGTCTGCTGTGGTTACCGAACGCATACAGACAAGGGCGAGCGGAAGTAACTCCATGCGAGGCGAGTGATGTTCCTTGCAACAGATGCCAGTTTGTTTTCTGATCTCAGTGGAAAATGCTGTAAGGCTTGACGTGACGCTATAATCCATGACAGGGCGGTAAAAAAAGAAAAAAAAAAGAAACACACAGTTCTTCCCCGTTTCATTTTGTTTGTTCATTTATTTTTCTTGGCATCGGACAAAGCATGTGCACGTAAAACAGAAACACGCGCACTCCAATACTCCCATGGAAAATATCATTCGTGTACTACTCCCTCCGGCGATTGCTCACTCTATCAAAATCCCATGACTCAGCGGCCTTGACCTTGACCTTGCACGTGCTGCTCGTGTGAAGTAAATGATGCGACAGGGCGAACACAATCATCGACAGGCGACGATCGAAGTTTTCCGTATCGAATCCATTCAGCTTCAGTTTACCCCACAGCAACAGTTGGTAAAAAAAAAAAAAAATATGCAGAGGGGAAGTGGGGTGGGGGGAGAAGGGGGTGAGGGGAGGGGAAAATGTAGCTTCGTAGCATTCTGCACTGCAGATCCAGTCACTACTCTGCCGCACAGCAAACTGTCTCTGCGGTTATAAACCCGAAGTAAGCATGCTCGTTGACCTCTCATCCACGAAATGATGGTGCAGCAATCAGATAAATGTTGTGGTCTGCTCGGGTGGAGCGCCTTAGAGCACAATATGATTGGTTCGCCTTCATACACATGCTCGATCCCCCCCCCCCCTCTCGCAGGTGGTACCCGCAGCAGTCGGACCACTCCTTTGTTCTGCTCGAATGCTGTGAACGGCCGTCATCGCTATCACGGCGAAGCGTGGGTTCGAGCTCAGATCCAGTTTGTGATATGTTTTTTTCCTGGCTACCGGGCTGCTCATCGGGGGTTTCTCTCCGGCGTATCCGGCTTTCCTCCCCAAGCAATTTCTGTTGTTGTAACAAAACAGGATAGTTAGGTTGGGTGGCGCTGCGCAGTGGCAACGTGCTTACCCCGGGAGAAGCAACCCGAATTACCCAAAAGGGACGATAAAGTAGTTGGGGAAAAAAGCCAAAAAAACAACAAAAACAACAACAACAACAAAACCCCGGGTCTGAGTTGTCTGGCAGAAAACTTCGCTGGGGGTCCTGCGACAGATTTGGATCGAACGTAAATATGTCGCAAAGCCAGTTACGTTTCGCGGAGCGGGAGGGCTGAAGTGACTGGCTCGGCAGCGAAGAATTTGTTACTGTTAGGCGTGTGAGTGAAGGTGGGGAGTGGGCAGGGATACATTTGTTTTTCCATCCACCCTTGGGAGAGAGCACCAGGTGGTCAGGGGATAATTATATTGCCCTTGGCTACAGCTCGCCAGTCTCCAGCACACACACACACACACACACACACACACACACACACACACACACACACACACACACACACACACACACACACACACACACACACACACACACACACACACACACACACGCACGCACGCACACACACACACACTTAAACGACAATTTGCATTGTAGCTTTTGAAACTGATGAACGTAAAATCAAATCAATTTTCAAACCCTTGACGACTTTCGCAACAGATACGAAATATTTAAAGAGCGACTTTTTTCCCTCGTAGATTTACTTTGATTCATGGCATTCTTTGTGGAATCTTTGTTCCCAACGGTAAACAAAACACAAGAACCACCACCAAACAAACAAACCACAAAAGCAAAACAAAAGCAAAACAAACACTCAAAACAAAACAAAACATTATGACCTCAGAAAGTGATCCCAGGCATTGCTTAGACTCTTTCTTTCATGTTGTGTCGGATTTTCAATTCACGAAACAAAACAAACAAAACTAAACTTTTGACCCCAGAGAGTCATTCTAGCAAGTGTCCACCTCTTCCTTTCATGTTGTGTCAGATTTCCAATTCAGAAAGACCGTTCTTTGCCCTTTTTTTCAATTTGGTAGATTTCGCTACTAGAATTTCCAATCAGTTGTTTTCGCGTGTTTTTAGCACTTGTTTGGAAAAGTCGTGCGTAGGAATGCACGTGATGTCGAGTCTCAGACGACAGTAACCTAAGTTTTGTTGATTTTGCTTATCTCTCCAAGGCAGCTTTACAGCTAAAAAATGTCTTTCAGAATCAAGTGATTGTCATAATTGATATTTTTAAGGTGACCGGCCCCCGTAGTGTAGTGGTTAGCACTTCGGACCATGGTCCGGGAGACCCGGGTTCGAGTACCAGACGAGGCAAGCGGGAATTTTGCTACCTAGGTCGGCGTCTACCCAGAGCGGGTGTGCTATGGGCCCGATGGGAAGGCTGTTGCCACACAGCCGAGATTCATCCACTTCACGGGTGCGACTTTGGGGGTGCTTCCCTTGGTATGACACGTCTTATGATGTGGATGATTACACGGCCGGCACCACAGGTGCCGTAGTTCCCGGGCCTGGTTAACGCCATATTTATGACAGGAAGCGTGGAATGCGGCCCTGTCCCACAATCCCAAACCACACGGACCTTCTTACCATCATCCTCATCTCCATCATCATGCATGATAATAAAAATTGCCGCAGCTTCCGAGCCCTCCGTGGATTCCACCCATGACCTGCGAGGAACACCACTTGAGCTGGTAAAGAGTTGGGGCTGCAACTACTACTACTACTACTACTACTACTACACACACACACACACACACACACACACACACACACACACACACACACACACACACACACACCGTGAACTTGTAATTTGAAACCAGGAATTGTCTTTCAACGAGCATTTCCAAGTTAGAATGTTTCTTTTTCTTCTCCTTCTCTTCTTCCCCCCTGTTCTTCCTGTTCTTCTTTTTTCCTCATTCTTCTGCCCCTTCGCCTCCTCCTCCACCTTCTTCTTCTTCCTCTTCGTTACGCCACAGGGAGACTTTCTCATTGGCACGCAACACAAGTTCCGACGCTACAGACTGTTCCAACAACCCCCCACAAAAAATGACGAGACGTTTAGCCTGAGATAATTGGAAGGGCGAGAACTCCATCGTTTTACCATCGATTGCTCTGCCCTGCATGGAGTTTTGGGGAACCAGGGAGCGCTAATATGATTTATGAGGTCCTCATGGAACAAGGGCGTGCTCGTGAGCCAGGTCTACTTTTTTCCTAGCCCTGAATCCGCGGGAGCTAGAGACGCTATAAAACGGTGTTTCGGCCGCGGAGCTCGGCTCATGGCGTGACTGGGGCGAAAGGGGAACAGTCTGGTTTTTGTCATGTGTGGCTTCCCATACAGTGGATCGGCTTGTATTGGCTTGGGTGTTGCCAGAATACGGGTATGGAAAAAGCGCGCCTTTTATTCCGCGACAAGTTTTGAAAATGAACACTGTACGGAGCGGTACGACTAAACTGTCTTCACTCTACGCAGCAAACTGGAAAGAAAAGATAACTGGACCCCAGAGAGCGGATTATGCCCCTCTACTCTTGTGAGACTGCCAAAATAGGATCTGTATTGAGTCCTGACTCAAAAAAGACTACCACGGTTTGGGTATTGCCACCGAAGATAGCCTAGACACGAGACGACAAATTTTGTCCCTCTAGTCTTGTGAGACTGCCAAATAGGCTACTGATACTTTATTTGTGCTTATGTAGACAATGTCTAGACACAAAAAAGCCTCCATGGTGGTGGTGGTGGGGGGAAGGGGGTGTGGGTGGGGGGCTTAGCTTGAGTGTTGCCGGAAAGGTAAGTCAGACTCCAATGAGCGAATTACGTCCCCCTAGTCTTGTGAGGCTGCCAAAATAGGATACTAAAACCTTATTTGTGTTCACGTAAAAAAAAAAAAAAAAAGTCCAGACACTAAAAGACCTCCGCAGACTAGTTGTTCGGCTCGGATATTGCCCGTATATAGATAAGCTGTAATCCAGAGAGAGAATTGTTTCCTCTAGTTTTCTGAAACTGCCAAAGTAG
>JACVVK020000003.1:2340000-2420000 GCA_018292915.2 Batillaria attramentaria
CACTTTGTGAATGGACAGCCGAACGCCAAACAAACTTTTGTCGTGTTTCCTTCACCGCGGTTCTGACCCCCCCCCCCCCCCCCCCACACACACACACCCGCCTCCTCCGGCAGTCCCCACGCCACCTCACCCCCTCCTCTCCCAATCCCAACACACACACATATACAGATGCATGAAAACCCCGTGTTTGTACAATTTCCATCCATTTCGTGCTTGTCCAGCCTATCACCAAACTATTGTCGCGTCTTGTTTACAACGGTTTAGAATCACACACACACACACACACACACACACACACACACACACACACACACACACAACCTCCCCCCCCCCCAGCTCCCCATCCCATCACCCGAACACACAAAGATTCACAAAGAACCCTTATTTGGACAATTTCCCTCCAGTTTGTGCTGGACCAACCGCACACCGCCTTAACCTTTCTCGGGGTTTTTCTTTACAACGGGTTGTGGGTCAGACGTCTCCCGTCCAGAACTGTGAACCAACACACGCTACTCACACGCTACTGAGTGAATGACCGTAATGACCAAAGACCGTCAGTCTCAATTCCTGTCTGTCCAGGGGGGAAACTGACCCAAACACGATTAGAGTTAACGGTGAGACACGGTTGTTAGGTCCTAATAGAGGCACGTGTTTCGTCTCGCTAACAGACTTCATCCAATCTACCGTGTATTGCAGCGATCGAAGGGACGCAAAGACATGGGGGAGTTTGACACTGGTATAGTGGTCAGTCGGCGTACTCGATTGGATTGAAGGCGCACACCCGCCGGCGTAAGCGTGTCTACAGATTTTGACGTACCATGAAGCTGGATCACAAGACAATGTGCGCCTGTTGATATGGTTGTGTAAAAGGTTTGTAGACAAGACCCCCGATTTTGTAAGAAATCATTAAAAGTTCACTAGCTCTGAACTCTCATTGTGCATATAGAATGGTTAAAATTGACAAAACCTAAATTATAACACATATGGAATGGTTAAAATTGACAAAACCTAAATTATAACACATGTGCAGTAAAACTCGTCCCCTCACAGCTCATAATCAGATTCACCAACATGTACATGTCTGGGATATCTGGCATCCCACACGATCGACAGAAGTCGTGTGGTCACAAGTTTAGCCAGTTGGAGCAGTGGACTCGAGCAGGTGGTCGTGAACTGGACTCCCAAAAGGGCCAAGATTTCTAAAGTTTGGCCTGTTTCCAGTGGTCCCGTCTTTGAAATCATTCTCACGGTAGAAAAAGACGTTAAAAAGCTTCGATCGTTTCGGCTTTTGTACAGCCTTTCTCCTGTGTCCCAGTCTCTGAGGGTGGGTGTCTGGGAGTTTAACGTCCTTTTCCACCACATACGGGTGCCAGTGATATCAAAGACGAGGCAACGATGAAAAAGCCAGCAGAAATATTTGGCCCCAGCCGGGATACGAACTCACGACCCGAGCATTAGAAGTCCAACGCTCTACTACTACGTTATAATGAATATTGTACAGGCGCTTTACCCAATTTCATGAATCGGCTCAAAGCGCCGCGAAATGAACCCAGCACGCACGCTCACGTGAATCACACGCATTCTCTCACACACCGGACATAAACACATTACAATCACGTGGTGCGAAGGGTCAGCTCAGCTATTTAAAATTCGGAATTTAGAATTTTTTTAATTTTTTTTTGAAATTTGGTGGGCTGAACATTTCCAAAGCAGAGAGGGAGGAAGCCGGAGTACCCGGAGAGAACCCCCGACGATCGGCCCGAATGAACGGTGCCATATACGAGAAGGAAAAATTCTTTGCCCCGAGTGGGACTCAAACCCCTACACTTGAGTCTTTGGCCGCTGGATTTTTGTGATTTTGCGGTGAATTTCAAAGCATTTCTAGGGTGTCATGTGCAGGGTTATGTTTACTAGGGAGATACAGCGGGGTTTTTTGTTGTTGTTTTTTTAAATCGGCATCTGTGTAGAGTAGCCTACACTTCAAAACACCACGATAAATGGCCACCAGTACAGTCACCGTCTTCTAAATGCCATAACTTCAAAAGTATTAGGTCTACAAAAATAATTTTGGTATCATATTAATCAGCACACTTTGTAGATTTTAAAAATGTAACTATCTCAAAACATCCAAAATGTGAGTTAAGACTCATTTTGTGAGAGAGGGTCACATTATTATTAAAGAGAAAAAACAAAATTAATCGCATCGGCGTACGCCAGATTTTATGCTACGTACGTCAGAAGTTCAATCGAGTGCACCGATCGCTCATTTCTCGCCGGACGGACAGTGTCCAGGGACAAGGTTTGTGTTACGAAGACGATGTGTGGAGACAATCTAGCGGGCAATGGCGCCTTGTATACAAGATTTGCTGGATTTATCGGGGTCTCGCGAGAACACGACGAGGTCGGAAGTGCGCCCTTTCGTCGGCGGACGGTGGCGTCTCTTGTATTCGCTGCACGTGCCCAGGATGGAAGAGGTGACGTCAATATTGTCCAGACAGCCATCCGTGTAGGTTTTCGCCCAAGCGGCTCACAAAGTTCAGGAGTGTTGTGTGCGGGGCAGCTTCACCACCAGTCATCTTGCAACACTGGTTAACGTGCACCCTTGTGAGCCATCGCACACATCACCAACGCGCGCTGGGACTGCGGCCCTATTAAGTGCGGCGTTGTTTTAGCAAAGTTTTATCATTTTCTTTTTCTCTCATTGCTCTTTCGCAAAAAAAAAAAAAAAAAAATGGGGGAGCCGGGGTGGTCGAATGGTAGAGCGTTGGACTTCTAATGCTCGGGTCGTGAGTTCGATCCCGGCTGGGGCCAAATATTTGTGCTGGTCTTTTTCATCGTTGCCCCGTCTTTGATATCACCCTATGTGGTGGAAAAGGACGTTAAACCACCAAACACCCACCCACCCACCCTCGCAAAGAAAAAAAAAAATGGGGACGCTGCCGAAAAATGAGAGCAAAAGTTCCTGAAAAGTTTGCCCCAACTGCATCGATTTTATCGGAATGTCATTGTATTTGGTTATGTGGACAAAGTGCAAACTTTTTCTATTGAAGTTCACACTCTTGAACATACTCCTTGTCACTTTCCATAAACCGTGTCAATCACCACGGTGGTCCAAAGTGCACGGAATGAAGCCCGTGTCATCCGAGAAGACAAACAACGAAAATAACACAGCAGCCTCGACGTCTTCAGAAAAAGGAGTCAGTCATCATCGGACAACATGGATTTTGTTGCTTTTATGTAATCAATACATTATTTCCTTGATTAGAATTAATAATAATGAATAGTACGTGTATAGCGCTTAATCTCACAGGAAAGCAACTCATAGCGCTACACACGCGCGCGCGAGCGCGCGCGAGCGCGCGCGCGCACACACACACACACACACACACACACACACACACACACACACACACACACACACACACACACACACACACACACACACACACACACACACACACACACACACACACACACACACACCGAATTCGCGGATAATTTCGGCGACCAAGTTTTCTTCCTGTCAGACTTTTCAACTCTGACTGGTGATAGTATGACATCCGGCCAGATTGTGTCATGCTGCACTACTTTTGTCGTTCAATTATGTCGTCGTTGTCAGTGGTAGCTACAGTCTACGTTCACAAATCAGATTGCATCAGGAACAGTTTTTGCTTCAAGAACAGTTTGGTCTATAAGCCGTTAGTGACTTACTTGACTTATGCCTCTTGATTCCGTGGGGAACATAGGGCCGCAACAACACTCCTCCAACGCACCCGGTTCTGGCTGGGCCTCTTCAGCTCGGCCCAAGTCATTCCGGCTTCCTTCATTTCTGCGTCGACACTCCTGCGCCAAGTCTGTTTCGGGCGATCCACTTTCAGTTTTCCTTGCATAAGCCGTTAGTATTGGCTCAGTATTTAGTGAGAAATTTCCCTGTCAAGTTAGTCACATATTCAGAAAAAAATAGGGAAAATTATGTGTTCTGTCTCCGTGCAAGTACAGTTTGCACAGATACCGTTCACAAACAACGTGTTTCACAGTACTTGGTAGACCAGTGCTCAGCCTCTTAGCCAAATACGCAACAACAACAACAACAAAAAATCTACAAAAATTCGCTCTCTTGTATGCTCGTAAAAGATGCCATACATGTCACAAAGACGCCATTTATTGCATCACTGGAGACAAAAAGTCGGGAGGAAGGCAACTCTTAGTAATAAAAAACCTATAGTTCCTAATGCGGAGCCGTGAATGGAGACGAACGGAAAAGTTGTCTGGCAACATCGAACCCCAGCAAGGATTCCTCGTGTGCACAGATGGACTACTCCAACCAGTGACTCACCACGAACGGTCATCGGTTTGTTTCAAAGCCTGAATGGACCTGCTCAGCCTGCTGGCTAGATGACACCCATGCACGGTTGATGCCATCGATAAAATAGTAGTTACGCATGTTGGGATTTTTCCTTTGCCAGTCCGAGCCGGGGTGGTCGAATGGTAGAGCGTTGGACTTCTAATGCTCGGGTCGTGAGTTCGATCCCGGCTGGGGCCAAATATTTGTGCTGGCTTTTTCATCGTTGCCCCGTCTTTGATATCACCCTACGTGGTGTTAAAGGACGTTAAACACCCACCCCACCCTTTTTCCTTTGCCAGATCGTGTCCACTTCACGGGCAGA
The DNA here is from genome assembly GCA_018292915.2 of Batillaria attramentaria. Classification (NCBI taxonomy): domain Eukaryota; kingdom Metazoa; phylum Mollusca; class Gastropoda; family Batillariidae; genus Batillaria; species Batillaria attramentaria. The sequence continues at coordinate 2,344,668 of JACVVK020000003.1, forward strand.
CACATTCACGGTGCCTGTCTCGTCTTCGTGTACACAAGCTCGCAAAATGTCAAGAGTGCTCGTGAAAAACGTCAATTCCATGCAATTTTCGGCGATAACTTTTTTATGGAGACACTTTCGTACACCTGTCAAAGAGAAAAAAAATTTATCCTGGCCTAGTGGACTTATTCATTTTATGACAGTGCTCCCCCCCCCCTCTCCCCGTTTCTTTTCAGCATAAATGACGTTTTCAGTGAACAATGAGTTGTAAAAATGTGAAGTATCGAAATTATCTTAAAATATACCCTCGGAATACCACAAGTGACAATGACGTAAAAGGTAATCAGCTCAGTAATTGACGTCGACTCTTAACACCTTCATGACACACCAAGAAACAGTGACGTCAGTAAATGACGTCAAATATTTATTATGGAATTAATACATTCGTTGAAAACGACTGGTAAGGTTCCCGCCCCCCCGCCCCCCCCCCCCAAAAAAAAAGCAGTGAAAATGTCTATTTTGGCTTGTTTCACATACGCCGAGAAGAAACGGAGAAACTGAGAGCCCCAGCTCACATGAAATAATTATATTACGTGGGTCAACTTTTTCTCTTTGAAAGTGGCTCAACAAAACATTATCGTCGAAAATCGTCGGCAACTGGATTACCAAAATGCACTTAAAGAAAGAAGAGAGACGTTCCGCTGGTAGGGAACCCTCGATTTTTTTTATTTTTATTTTTTTTGCTGCCCCAACTCTTTGCCAGCTCCAGTGGTTTTCCTCTCAGGCCATGGGTGAGAACTACTGCACCTCAGGTGCCGGCCATGAAATCATCCACATCATAAGACGTGCCATTCCAAGGGAAGCACCCACCCACCCACCTACCTCCCCCAAAATCGCCCCGTGAAGGTGGATCTCGCCTGTGTGGCAACAGCCTCCCCACTGGGCCCATAGCAAAACCCCCGATTGTTTTACGCCGTACACTTTGGGCACCTGCCGAGGATAACGACCAGACCCCCCCCCCCCTCTCCCAGCCCCCCCCCCCCCCCCCCCAAAAAAAAAAAAAGTGTGCGACGCAACAAAACTCCCTGTTTACTCCGGCGACAAATAGACCTTCGCATGCGCCTCACGTGCATTTTATGGCGCCCTCTTGCGAGGCACGCGCGCAAACCGCCTTTCGGAAGCAAAGAAGCACGAAGAAAAGTAACTCCTCTGTCGGGCATCGCAATCGATGCAGCAGCCTGAAACTAATCTCTCCGCCAAATAGAATTTCTGCCTGGCATAGAAGAGGGAGGTGAATGTAATTGCTAGGCCATGTAAACATGGCCGCGGAGCAGAGCCCATAGAGAGGAGGGAGGTGAAAGTAATTTCCACGCCGCGCTCAACGTGTGCTGTTTTCTTGGAACCAGTGACCCAACTGATCTACTTGTGAGCTCGAGGGGGCTGAGAAGTTAAGCCGGTTGATCGGAAATGAAAAACGCATTTTTGTGTTGGATCAGCGTTTGGGCATTAACACGCTTGAAAGAAATGAAATGAAAGTGTGGCAAATACACTGAGACTGACGAAGGTGTGCAAAATAGTTTATGAAAGGAACGGCAAAAGGATTGTGTCCAACAGAAACCATATTAGGAACGTTTATCACAGGGAAAAAGACAAAAAGCAAAAACACATACACAAACCCAAAAACACAACAATAACAACAACAAAATAATTGTGTTAAACGTTACAGAATTGACATAGGCCTATCAATCAAAAGACTTTTTCTAATTTTGAGGACTTCGAAGAACAAAGATTTCAAATTTCTAAGGAGAATAAGATTGCTTGGTGTCATTTACAAAATAGCTAAAATAGCTTCAACGCCCCCCCCCCCCCCCCCCCCCCCCGACACACACACACACACACACACACACACACACACACACACACACACACACACACACACACACACACACACACGCTTGAAGAGTTACTTTCAGGTCCTTTTTTTGGGCGCAGTCCGCTTATCTAACCCTGTGGTTCGCTTCAGCAAAACGGAACGGTATATAAAAAATCGTATTACACCCAAAGACACGGCCTGCCACTAGCCAGAATGAATGTGTCCTGCGTCGACCATTACTGTCGAGTCGCTGACCGCAGTAAGTTACCTGCCAGGCTGCCTGTACCACAGAAAGAGGGGGAATTGGTACATTTGCTGCAAGAGCCAATAAGTAAGAGTTAGTTACGTGCCATATTGTCGTATCCGCCTAGATACAGCCCTCCTGATGAGATTTGCTCGGCGTGACTGGAATGCTTTGGGACGCGAACAGCCTCGGTAGACGATTAAGGTGCTTCTCAGTCTTTTTGCAAGTGTGAAACGTTTTTGAAACTAATAAAAGATAGCTATCCTATAATACATAATACCACATAATACTGAAACAGGTGGGTCATGCAAACGGCTCCAGAGTCCCGCTTGGGGACTGCTGTTTTCGGGATTTCCCGGGGCCGCGATAACAGGAAACAGGACTCGTCAAGCCCGAGAAAGCTCGCCATTCAGGTGAACACTGGCTTGACTGTAGCCACACAGCTCCCTTATACTGTGACGTCACCATTTAGCCTCGGCCACAGTTTGGAAAATTGACGGGTGTGGGTGGGTGTTTGGGGGGTTTAACGTCCTTTTCCACCACGTATGGGTGATATCAAAGACGGGGAAGCGAGAAAAATTCCAGCACAAATATTTGGCCCCGGCCGGGATTCGAACTCACGACCCGAGCATTGAAAGTCCAACGCTCTACCATTCGGCTGTCCAGGCTCCCCTGAAAAATTGAAGAAGAAGAAGAAGAAGAAGAAAAAAAAAAGGGGGGGGGGGATAAATGACGCTTTTCCGTCAATTTTTCAGGGGAGCCGGGACAGCCGAATGGTAGAGCGTTGGACAAGGAAAAGAAGAAGAAGAAGAAAAACGGGAGATAAATGACGCTTTCCGTCTTCTTCTTTTCCATGTCTTTGGCAATACAGATATCTAAGCTTCTGTGAAATCTGTTATCAACACGCTAAAGATGTACAACTATACCGACGGTAATCAAACTTGGCTCACGTTTCCCGGAAACTACTTTGCGGATGTCATCAATTGTTGACATAGTGCTGCGGTTCCAGTTCGGTTGCTTCTCGTGTTTAGCGCGGCGGAGAGGCTTTGGTCGCTTACGAGTCATGCTCGCAGTGCACTGGTGGGAGACGGATCGACCTACTTGCGCGTTGTGATTATCAACTGTGGCAGAGATGAGAGGCGATAGTCAGGGACTTGCTCTTCCTTATTCGCTCTTGGTTTGCCGGTATATCTATATATCAGCCTTTCTTGCTCTTTCAGTGTGGGAAACACGAGAAATTGGCTAGTTTGCTGCGTCGGCCTGGGCACGCGTCATTGGGATAAAAACCACTTGTACCAGATGACCAAGACGGTTCCAGGGTGAAGAGACACTTACGGCGATCCTTGAGGCAAAAAACGCCAGGGTCAGCGCGTGTCAGATGCGGTGTGAGCGTTGATGAAGACATCCATTCAGTGGCCACCAGACAGCTGCAGTCGAGAGCTCTTGTCGGAAAAGTCAAGGTCGTGCGCAGAGTCTGATAATGTTATTGATGGGTGGATGTGGATGGGTTGATGTTAGTCGGGGCTAAAAAAAAAAAAAAAAATGGCGGTGGGTGTCTGGAGGGTGATACCTCCAACTACTAAGTGCTGATAAATGTTCATTGTCACTTGTGGTCTACTTTGTAATGATCATTAACTAAAACCATAGCCAGGAACGCCAAAAGAGTGTCTTGTAACAACTTTGGCTGGCTTGTTTTCTTTCATGTTGTTTTTGTTGTTTGTTTTTGTTGCTTTGAGGGTTAACGGCTTTCCTCTGCTACATCAAGGGTGATATCAAAGACTGGACAAATTGGGGACAAAAAAACAACATAACATTTTGGCTCCCAGTGGGGATTCGAACTCACGACCCTAGCATTGAAAATCCAACGCTCCGTCTGTTCGGCTACCCGAGTTCCCATGATGACTATAAACAAGATATGACGAAACTGAAGACGTGGAAAAAGAAGAAGAACAAGAAGGAAAAAAACAGAGAAAAACTAAAGGGGCAAAAAAAAAAAAAAAAGTGAGATGTTCGAAAATGTTCACATCGATAACCCCTTTCTGGAGCCTGGGTAGTTTTATCTGATAATGTCGGGGCATTTTGTGGAATTGATTACTTTTACTGGACGGATCTGTTCAATCGTGGTTAAAGGAGTTCTTCAAGCCGAACGTTCCTCTCGTCGCCATCGACAGGCTCTTCCTGAAAAGACACGCCGATTGATTAGACAAGGACGCTATTCTCCTTACGGTCTCGCGCGGGATGCGTTGCTGAAAAACTCGCCTCTGCATGATCCTGGCCCCTGACATTCTGGTTACGTAGTACAAACACCGATGTAAAAGACAGAAATCTTCAGGCGTTCTAGCTGTCATTACCAGGCTGTATGTAGGGATCCTTCTGTCTTGGAACGGTTGCGCTTGTGGCCTCGCCTGTGCGAAATAGTCTGTCTTTGAGATTAGTAGAGTTCTAAATACAACACACTGACGTTTGATGGTCCTGCAAACAAAGAAAACTCAGCTACAAGGTCGAGAGTAGTAACCACACTGTCGCTGGCCCTTGTCTTTCAATCTAGTCTCTCATGCAATATGTACTATGTTACAGTACGTAGGTGTGTACATGTGTGTATGCATGTCTGTACAAGTGCGCATTATGTAGGTATGTGTATGTATGAACGTATGAACGTATGAACGTATAAATTTAGGGTCTTTAATGGTACATGAGTCAACTTTATCAAAGTCCACAGATCGACCCGGGCTGCGGATGTTGACGATAATGTGATACCATGACACGTGCAAAATTATAGCCCGTAGTTTCTAAGATATGCGGCAAGATGCACGGTGGCTGATCGGTCGTACCACGCGGGGTTTCAAGCATTCTTACGAGTAAAGTGACGTATCCCTGTCGCGCTACGCCAACTTTGCATAAGACAACCAGAGACAAAGAAGTTCCAGCACAGTCTTTGGAAATGTAACTGGTGTATCTTCAATATCTTTAGACAAGCAGTTCATTTACACATATAGAGATAATCTGTTCGCAATACTCTTAGACGCTTTCGGGGCAGTTCATATAAACTTGGGGGGAACCGGGACTGCCGAATGGTAGAGCGTTGGAGTTGCAATGCTCGGGTCATGAGTTCCGGAATGTTATTTGGGGCCAGATACGTGTGCTAGCTTCTTTCTCGATGCCCTGTCTTTGATAAGGATGTGAAACTCCCAAACACCCACCCACCCACAGATCTAAGCTTACGCCGCTTTAAAATGCCTGGAAGGCACTGTGCCACCTCCGGAATGAAAGTGAGAAAGTACGTTTCTCTCATCTGTGCGTCTTTCACGATGAAAAATAACTCACTCTCACCATACGAACTTCTCTCCCCTTACCGTAAGTTCTCGTCGAGAGTGAAAACAGAAAAAAAATTAACGAAGATCACGAACTTCCTGCCCGTCTGAACTATAGGTAATCACAAGGTTAGGGTTGTCTGCCAGAAGGCAAACCGACAAAAAACCCAAAAAAAAAGGCAACTGAAAACGTCTAACTAAAAACTTCTTCACAGAACTTCTTTGTAAAGTTTCGTGGGGGGAAAGTTTTACTCTTGAAGACCGTCGTCTCTCAGTCAATACTAGACAGATCTCGGAGGAAATGTTACAGTGGTGCGACTAGAGACGACAAGCGTTTTTCCTTCGGGAACTAGAGTCTGCTCTTTGGCTGGAGACTCGCCTCCCTCAGCCCTCCGCCATTTGCCGCCAAATTGAATACCAGATTTCGCCTCCCAGGCGAAAGAGCTCCCGGTTCCGCAAAACGGCGGGTCGAACCCCTCCCCGCAAAAAAGAGAAAGGGAGAAAAAGAAGAGAGAGGTTTGGTGTCTGATGCGGCCGGCGACCGGCCTCAATAATCTGTCCTGGTGGCGGGCAGAGTCTATCAAACATGGCGACGAATCATGCTCAGGGTGTCTCAAACCTGATTACGCTGTGACCGCGCAAAGGTCGCTGGGATAACAGCTGGGATGCGCCAAATGTCTTTTTGGGGAATGTCCTTATCTGCTGAAGCAGTGCAACGTAAGCCTTCCCAGAAAGGAGGTGAAAAAAAAGTAAAATTCAATACAAGGAAACAAAGAACATCAGAAATATCACATATATATTGACCGCTGTCTGGAAAACCGGCCCTGGCGGTCATAAATCCGTGCCGCTTAGCCTTTTTGCAAATGGTGGTAGGCATGGTTAGTCTTTTTTTGTTTGTTATTTTGGGTGTTTAGGGTTGGTTGTTTTTTTTTTTTGTTTTTTTTTTTGTTTGGTTTTTTTTTGTTTTTGTTTTTTTTGGGGGGTGTTTGTTTGTTTGTTTGTTTGTTTGTTTGTTTGTTTGTTTGTTTGTTTGTTTGTTTTTGGGGGGGTTGGTGTTTGTTTTGTTGTTGTTGTTGTTGTTGTTGCTGTTTTTCGAGCAAGGATTTGCCCAGAGCAAAAAATAACACTACCATGCACACTAAACCTAACGCAGACCTAACTCTAACCCAACATATATCTAAACCAAACCCTAAATCTAAACCATAAATGTGACCCTTAACCTAACCCTAATCCTAGACGGTCTAGGGTTGAACATAACCCTTGCGGAAGAAAAACAAAGCTCCCCGTGTATGAAATGTAATATGAAATGACATGCGCAATACATGTGCTCTAAATGTACAGCACTTATAGTGACATCATCGAGATTATTTTCGAGTTCCGAAGAAAAATATATGAAATGGATCAGTTCTTAATGAATTTCAGGGGGTACTCAACATTAGAGTCAGAAAAACCTTCGCTGTATCCAAATGGAGCACCATTTCACTCGTTTTCAGAGTTAAGACTTCCGACGGAGCTTCGCACCCTCCCCCCCCCCCCCCCCCCCCCCCCACTGTCAGCCTGCATCTAGCTCTACTGTAAGGAGGCCAAAGATGCCATACAGCTCACAGGAAGTAGGGGGAGTTCCCGGAATTAGTCCTGCGGTGCCTTCCGCTGCACTCCCAGCGCCGCGGAGAGGAATCAAATTAGGAGTGGACCAAGTGACAACCCAGCAGTGGTGTGAGCGCGAGAGGAAGGGACATTATCCCATTTCCGGCAGATGCCCCCGGAGAGGAGCCGTTACGAGGTGAAGTGTCACTTACACATGCGGTTAGACTGGTCAGTGTACGCTACGCTCTGGTCCGGCAGCTGCTCCCAGTCGCTCGATCTTCTCTTGCCGTCTCTTCTCCTCTGGCACACAACTCGCTTTTACTGTGGTGTCACCACCATCTACTCTGAGCCTCAGTTTGGAAGACTGGCGGAGAAGCGTCGAGAAACTCACTTATTGTACAGCACGCGAGATACAGAATATGCACCCGAATATTTGCTTTTGCTAAGCGAAAGACACTCTTTATTGGTAATTGTAAAGAATAGTATACGAAAATAATTGGAGCTATTTGCACGCACTTTGACGGGTGTTTTCGGTTCTGCTCGATGCAAAGAGACGTAAGACACCCTTACCTACTCACTTTGACCACTCCTTCCCCAAAAACATGCACAAAATATCCCTGAATGACCGGCGACCACGGCACGAGCAGTCGCCGGCACGCCATTTTGGTTACGTGCAAATAGCTTCATACGAAAGTCTGGGAGCTATCTGCACCAACCAAAATGGCGTGCAGATGACAGCTCGGGCCGTGGTCGCCGGTCATTCAGGGATATTTTGTGCATGTTTTTGGGGAAGGAGTGGTCAAAGTGAGTAGGTAAGGGTGTCTTACGCCTCTTCGCATCGAGCAGAACCGAAAACACCCGTCAAAGTGCGTGCAAATAGCTCCAATTATTTTCGTATACTATTCTTTACAATTACCCTCTTTATTATTATACTTGTTATAATTACATATATATAAGTTTCTCTCGAATTTTACACGTCAATTCAGTTCAGTAAAACTTTCTTGAACTGAGTTGAATTTCATCTCCCGGTGTCCATGTCTTTGGCAATACAGATGTCTAAGCTGCTATGAAATCTGTTAAAAACACGGTAAAGATGGACAACTTAACCGACGATAATCAAACTAGGCTAACGTTTCCCGGGAACTACCTTGCGGATATGATCAATTATTGATGTAGTGGTTCGGTTCCAGTTCTGTTGCTTCTCGTGTTTCGCGCGGCGGACAGGTTCGGGCTGCTTACGAGTCACGCTCGCAGTGCACTGGTGGGAGCCGGATTGACCTACTTGCGCGTAGTGATTATCAACTGTGGCAGAGATGAGAGGCGATAGTCAGGGACTTGCTTATCCTTATTCGCTCTTGGTTTGCCGGTATGTCTATATATCAGCCTTCCTCTCCCTACGCGCTTTCAGTGTGGGAAACACGAGAAAATGGCTAATTTGCTGCGTCGGCCTGGGCACGCGTCATTGGGATAAAAACCACTTGTACCACATGACCAAGACGGTCTCAGGGTGAAGAGAAACTTATGGCGATCCTTGAGGCAAAGCAAAAACCTCCGCAGTCCAGGCAAAACTGCATGATACAAAAAAAAAAACAAAAAAAAACACAACAACAACAAAAAACCCCAACAAGCATACAAACAAACAACTGAAACGGATAAAACAAACAAACAAACAAATAATAATTGAGGGGTTTTCGTGCTAGACAATCGCGAACAGAAAAGTCTTGAATTACAGCTAAAATAACGCGTAAAATGTCAACATGTGCTGATTAAAATCTCATCTTACTTCTCATCTTCTCATTTTCTTGAAGAAAATTGCAATTTCGTTCCAGTGTCATTTGCTAAACTCCCCCCCCCCCCCCCCCTCGCCCAATTACTTGGATGACGCCGGCTCTTGGAAATGGCATTTTAATATTTTACACCGGAGAACACGAAAAAATCTCATTTTCTGAATCCGATACCGTGCTGCACCGGAAGACCAGGAAATTGCATTTTCAGAGATATAGGTCTGTTGGTTTGGATTCCTGTATGGCGTGATATCTGCATGAAGGGTTCCAGAGAGAGAGAGAGAGGTGGAGGAGGGGGGGGGACAGAGGGATCATCCCAGTGATTGGCAAAAGGTCAAGAAACTCACTTAATGTACGGCACGCGAGATACAGAACTTACACGCGATTACTACTTTTTCCTGCCCCAACTCTTTGCCAGTTCCAGTGGTGTTCCTCCCAGGTAATGGGTGGAATCCACGGAGGGCTCGGAAGCTGGGGCAATTTTTATTATGCATGATGATGGAGATGAGGATGATGGTAAGATGATGCTATGGAGGTCCGTGTGGTTTGGGACTGCGGGACAGGGCCGCATTCCACGCTTCCTGTCATAAATATCCCGGCATTAACCAGGCCCGGGAACAACGGCACCTGCGGTGCCGGCCGTGTAATCATCCACATCATAAGACGTGTCATACCAAGGGAAGCACCCCAAAAGTCGCACCCGTGAAGTGGATGAATCTCGTCTGTGTGGCAAAAGCCTCCCCATTGGGCCCATAGAACATCCCCTCAGGGTAGGAGCCGACCTACGTAGGAAAAAATCCCGCTTGCCTCGGCTGGGACTCGAACCCGGGTCTCCCAGTCTATGGTCCGAAGTGCTAACCACTACACTACGGGGGCCGGGATTATTACTTTTGCTAATCGAGAAAATACTCTTTATACTTGTTCTATCTACCTTTAATTATCTCCTCCTGAATTTTACACAAGTCAATTCAATTCAGTAAATTTGTATTGAATTCAGCTGAATTAAAATGAATTGAATTAAATAAATTATATTGAAGTGTGTAAAATATTAATTGTGTCATCAAATCAAATAACGATAACATTAACGTTTAACACCAGTACTCATTATTTTTTATGATGATGATACTGATTAAAGGGTTTAGCTGTTAGGCATGATAGTCTATATTATTAGAAACTGTCCTGTACACGCGCCAGCTCGCGCGCGCGCGCACACACGCACACACACACACACACACACACACACACACACACACACACACAAAGCAACAAGAACAACAACACCACAGAGAAAAAGAGATGAGGGGGTGGGGGGGGGGAGGGTAGAAGTTTTGGATGGGGGGAGGGGGGGAGGGGCGGACACAGAGGCCTCAAGACACGAGGGATCTTTTCAAAACGTTCACAAGCGTTCCCTAACCGAGGTCACACTGATAAGACAGCGAGTATTGCTTGAGTTAACCCCTCAGCAGCATTCTGTGTCCCATAACACGCTGACTTCACAAACCTCACGCAGGCCACTGCACTGGGGCCCCAGCTCGTAAAGAACCATAAACTGGCGCATGGAAGCAGAAGGAAAAGGAAATGAGTTTTGTGAAGGCCACCACCGCCAGTCGAGGGGAAAAAGGCAAATGTAGACTGACTTTTTTTGGGACCGGGAGCTCTGCGAAGTACGGGATCTTTTGCTCGTAAAGAACTTTCTCATCTAAAGCCACGGCGTGTCCCTTGGGGGGGGGGGGGGGGGACTCGAAACCTCCCAGTCATGTGCTATTGTTACGTGTTGAACGTGCTTTTGGGACGTATGCGGGTCCACGAGTAAGAAATATTTAGAAAATACGTAGAGGCTGTTTTCCCAGTTTTTAGACAGCAAAAGAAACTTAATTTCACTCACCACCATGCCTCCGCTTCCTCTCTGTCTGTCTGTCTCTCTTCTTGTTTCTTGACTCTCTCTCTCTCTCTCTCTCTCCCCCCCCCCCCCTCTGCGTGTGTGCGTGCGTGCGTGCGACGGTGTGTGTGTGTGTGTGTGTGTGTGTGTGTGTGTGTGTGTGTGTGTGTGTGTTTTGGTGTTGTTGTTGTTGTTGTTACTGTTGCTGCTGCTGCTGTTTTAATCAATTCTTTACGTCTTTGTTAGCAAAGGAAACATAACGCCGTCGATATTCACAGCGGTCAGCTCGAGTTGCCTCGCTTTGGCCGTCAACATGAAACACAAGAGGCAACGCGCGGATGGAGCCTGTAATTCACACCCGGAGGCACGGTAAAAGAGTTCCACACTAACAAATTAATAACATTATGCACTGCCTTGCGCAACGTCGTGCTTTTACGATGTTAGCATGAAACTGTTTAAGGGAAAGGAAAGTGGTGAAACACCGGCCCCGTAGTGCGGTGGTTAGCATTTCGGACCATGGACCGGGAGGCCCGGGTTCGAATCCAAGCCTGGGACGTGAAGTGTCCCGGGTCTAAGCCGCTTGAGACTGGAAGTGCCCCTGGTCGAAGCAGCTTGAGACCGGAAGTGTCCCGGGTCTAAGCAGCTTGAGACTGGAAGTGTCCCGGGTCTAAGCCGCTTGACTGGAAGTGCCCCTGGTCGAAGCAGCTTGAGACCGGAAGTGCCCCGGGTCGAAGCAGCTTGAGACCGGAAGTGCCCCGGGTCGAAGCAGCTTGAGACCGGAAGTGCCCCGGGTCGAAGCAGCTTGAGACCGGAAGTGCCCAGGGTCGAAGCAGCTTGAGACTGGAAGTGCCCAGGGTCGAAGCAGCTTGAGACCGGAAGTGCCCCGATCGAAGCAGCTTGAGACAGGAAGTGCCCCGGGTCGAAGCAGCTTGAGACCGGAAGTGCCCAGGGTTGAAGCAGCTTGAGACTGGAAGTGCCCCGGGTCGAAACAACTTGAGACCGGAAGTGCCCCGGGTCGAAGCAGCTTGAGACCGGAAGTGCCCCGGGTCGAAGCAGCTTGAGACCGGAAGTGCCCCGGGTCGAAGCAGATTGAGACTGGAAGCTGGAAACTGGAAGTGCCCCGGGTCACGGGTCAATGCAGCTTGAGGCTATTAGTACCCGGGCCAATGCAGCTTGTGGCTAGAAGTGCCCCGGGTCTGTGCAGCTCGATTCTAGCAGTGCGCCGGAGTCAAATATATGAGGCGGGAAGTTCACCTGGCTTACTGGAAGTCTGAACCCAGATTTGCCGCCTAAAGCAAAGCACATTTATCATGCAAGGCCCTGTGAACTGCGCTGCACTTTGGCGGCGATTAAAAAAGTCTCAGAGACTTGGGCCGCACCCTGGGGATATTATGGCCAAAGGGAGGCAAATTGTGGCCAAAGGGAGGCAAACTGGGGCATCAATAATGCATTCAGGATGCAGAGTCCATATGAGGACAATTACTGTTAGGGTCACGAACTTCTCGTTTGGTTCAATTGTGGCCGTGAAAGTGTCGGTAAGTGCGCAGTTCAGGTTTTAGACCTTGTTTAATCGCTAGTGACGGAGGTTTTTTTTTGCCGAGGATGGAATACTGCGCGCGCAGAGAGTTAGTTAGTTAGTTAGTTAGTTAGTTAGTTAAGGCGATGTCACACTGAAAACATGTTTTCCTAAAACATGTTTATAAAACATGTTTTGAAAGGCAAAACGCCCGAAACATGCTTTCCGAAACAATACGTGAAAACAAGCAAGCGCGCGTCTAAGGCGAGAGAGAGAGAGAGAGAGAGAGAGAGAGAGAGGGTCCCGCTACGGACATGTTGACTGAGCGGATACGGGAAGATATCACTTGACACTCCGCACGGCGGCTTTCATTGGTTGAAACACAAAAATTGTTTTCGGATTTTAGGGCAGGCTCTAAAACTGAAAACACGATCAAAACATCAAAACATTGTTGTGAAGTATGTCACACGACAAAACACGTTGTTTCGCAGCGAAACATCTGAAAACAATGTTTTCAAGTGTTTTTGCCCTCTCGTGTGACACGGCCATTAGTCGTTAGTGACGGAGGGCTTTTTGCCGAGGATGGGATTCTGCGCGCGCAGAGAGTTCGTTCGTTCGTTCGTTCGTTCGTTCGTTCGTTAGTTAGTTAGTTAGTTAGTTAGTTAGTTAGTTAGTTAGTTAGTTAGTTAGTTAGTTAGTTAGTTAGTTAAGGCTTAACGCCGTGCAAGCGACAAAGTCTATTTCGCGGCTTTACAGCGGCCCTTACTGCCAGGTCCTTTAAATACATAAGAATGCACAGCTTAAAACATGATGTGAATAAATATTACAAATTTGCATAGTTTATATGAGAATCCGTACACGATGTTTCCTGAGAGCTGAAATCTTGAGGATAAAATGTAACACGGGCTGAATTATGGGGAGGAACTAAATTGTATAAAAGAGATTGGACTCTTTCAGAAAGCTGAGGATGCTGTCGGGGGGGGGGGGGGGGACATCCCTGAACAGCATCTTCATCTAGCCCGCAGAATAACGTTTGGCACGTTTGGTGCTTGCGTGACGAAAAGCCCGAAAAATTGACTCTCTCTCTCTCTCTCCCCCCCCCCCCCCCCCCCCCCGCAAGTTAACATGGATCGAAGCATGCGGAAGTACCACCGACCGATTCGACAGTTCCTTAGTTTGTGTCCATCCATCCCCTTCCCCTAACCCCTCTTGAAAATCGATGTCCGTCGGATAGCACTGTCACCATCAGGATTCCTTAGTCTTAGCTCCCTCAAATCCCACAGGATCCCGGTGTAGGGGCCCCGTCTGTGCCGCTCTTGTGCTGACCGAACAGCTGTCATTGCCTAATTGGTTTAGGACGCTCTCTCTGTACTAGCTAGTGTTGGGCTGAATTCCTGTCTAGAGTAAGGGTGGGAACTCACGCAAAAAAAAAAATTCTGTTAGAATGCAGTTCGATCAGGGTTTGAATTCATGAATGCAAAAACGGGTGTGTTTTTTTCTGTGCTCAAGAGCGCAATTAGATTAGGATTGGAATGTATGCAAATCGGGTGCTGTTCCGTGTTGAGGGGCGCACTTAGAGTAAGTTTGTATTGTTACAAATACGGGCGCGCCTTCTTATTATTGCGCGCGCGCACACACAGACACACAGACACACACAGACACAGACACACACACAGACACACACACACAAGCAAACACGCACACACACTCACACAAGCGAACACACACACACACACACACACACACACACACACACACACACACACACACACACACACACACACACACACACACACACACACACACTACTCTAAACATGGAATGTCATATGTCAGCGTTAGTTTGCGTCTTAATAATGCTTTCTTGTAAGCGGACCCCCTCATGCCTACGCCGTATCTCATCTACACCCCATCTATGCACGCCATTGTTTCACTTCTGTCTGCCGACACACCGACACATCATGCAACTTCATTTTTCTTTCCCCCTTCTCAGCCGCAACTCCCAGGACAGAACACGAGGGAAGGGACAATTATTCGTCTGAGAACTCGACTTTCGCCGTCAGCATCACTTCTCGTCCATTTTTTCAAGCACGGAAAACGTGCCCCATTGGAATATTTTTCTCTATAGGTTGCGGTAATTCGATCGTCTTGCAGTTATTAGCCAGACTTCGGGCGTTGGGGCAAGGATCGTCTATCATACAGCATGACGTCTCCGAGAGTCGCCGTAGGGTGGGTTTTTCGCCCCAAGGCAATTTGCCCGCGGCCATTTTTCTTTCTAAATTTGATGGACGGGACCCTGGTTAGTTTCCAACGTCTATGTGGGCCGCACTATGGACTCGGATATTATTCTTTCTTTTTTCTTTTTTTTGTCATTGCTATTTCTGTTTGTTGCTGCCCCTAGTTCCCCTTTTGTCTTTGTAATTTGTGTATCAGTGTGTGTGTGTGTGTGTGTGTGTGTGTGTGTGTGTGTGTGTGTGTGTGTGTGTGTGTGTGTGTGTGGTGTACAAGTAGTAGTAGTAGTAGCACCGACTATGGTGGACACAATGAGTCGACAGCAACAACGATGATGATGATGACGACGACCATGGCGACAACGACGACGATGAGGAGGACTATGGTGATGACGATAATGACGAATGCGACGACGACGATGAGGATGACCTCAATGATAATGACGATGATGCCAGAGACGACGACGACCATGAACATGATAATGATGATGACTTGGATGATGATGATGGTGTTCAGACAACGAAATCGGCTCAATGTAAAGAGCTGAGTGATTGCACACTGAACAAATGTGTCAGTATACATAATATGACACTCCTTTAAAAACAACAACAACAACAAAACAACAACAACAACAACAACAACAACCACCACCAGAAACTGTATCTTTGAAGCTCCGTGTTAATTGAGGGAATTTTCAAGACGGGGTCAGGCCTAATGTCTCTGCCCTGATCAGCGTAATCATGTGATCATGTTGCATTCCAGGGGCCATAGAGAATCAATATGGCCGACGCCGCTGGTGAATTTACTGGGTGGTTCTTTCCTCTGGTTATAGTAGACCCGGCGTCTTGCCGCTGATTTGTGGGGTAGTTAAGCAAGAAACAACTGAAAGTGTACCCAGTAACAGAGAAGAAGAAAAGAAAAAAAAACAGCAGCAGCCGCAGCAGCAGCAACAACAACAACAACAACAACAACAACAACAACAACAACAACAACAACAACAACCAGGAGGTTATTTCTGTTTCCAGTGCATTTTCCAGTAATTGCTCCAAGAACGTTTGAGTCCCTCTTGGCAAAGAACACAAAACCAAAACAAAACAAACAAGCAAACAACAACAACAACAAACACGGTCTGTTTAAGGGCAGTACCTCGGAATTGATCCACAAAGGCTGAGTCCCTCTTGGAGCAAAAAAAGGAAGAAGAAAAATGACAAAACCTCAAAACAACGACAACACCACCACCACCCCCCACTCTTTTATCACCTATCAAAATGTGACTGTGGTGTGATGTCCGGTATGTGAGTGAATGCGCGTGCTTTATGTTGGTGTGATCGGTTCTCGGCGCTTCAGTTGATCCAAGTGATAGCCTACAGCGTCTAGTAAATTGTTGTTGTTGTTATTATTATTATTTTGATGCGGTCTGCCTGAGTTTTGACTAACTCGTTCTGGGATTACGGATGGTTCAAGTCTGCTGCTGACAACGCACAATGATGAAAATGACGGTATGCTGAACAAGGGCATTAATTTTGTTGCAGCATCCTACTTACCGAACTATACCTGCAAAACAGTTGAGCTGAGAAAGTATCAGTCTATGGGGAGTAACCCTACCTATGCCGCCTTGTGCAAAAGCCTGTTTATGCGAGTGGTGCTCTCCCTGAACCTGTGGCGTGCTCTGAAAGTATTCATGTGTAGCAGAGTGAGTTGAGCTGAGAAAGTATCAGTCTATGGGGAGTAACCCTACCTATGCCGCCTTGTGCAAAAGCCTGTTTATGCGAGTGGTGCTCTGCCTGAACCTGTGGCGTGCTCCGGAAGTATTCATGTGTAGCAGAGTGAGTATTGAGAGAGAGAGAGAGTATTGAGAGAGAGAATCGTTTTTGGTAGTTGTGTGAGGCCCGGTCGGTTGGGCGCAGTCATATTGCTTCATCTTAAATCGACGTGTTGGTTAGTTTGTAACGGGGACTAACTCAGTATTCATTTATGATGAAGCAGGTACAAATAATCTGCATATTGATTAGAGAACTTTGTCTTTTATCAAGCCACTACAATAGAGACCTCTGCTGTACCTTGCTATTTAAGTATGGGATGTGTAGTCCACGATTGTGGCATAATTTCTTGTGAGCTAAGAGTTATAGTCTCGCCAGTAATTAAGTATTAGTCTGGGTTTTTTTCCTAAATTTGTTTTACATTCCAGTGGTTTCTGCTGTGGTTCAGGATGTGTAGTCCACGATTGTGGCATAATTTCTTGTGAGCTAAGAGTTATAGTCTCGCCAGTAATTAAGTATTAGTCTGGGGTTTTTTTTTTAATTTGTTTTACATTCCAGTGGCTTCTGCTGTGGTTCAGGCAGGTTAGCTTAGGGTGTTCAACCGTGTAAAAGCATGCAGACAGTGATCTTCCATTGGCTAGCCTGACTTGGAGTTCACCACGTAAGCTTATAGCTTTTGGTGCGAGTTACCTCCAGAGCTCACTTTGATCATTGTAAGGCCTACAAGAAACATCGCACCAGTCGGCCATACTGATAAAACTAAAACACCTTTGTCACACTGAGAAGGTACGAAATATTTTGTCTTTATAGCAGTTATACAGATGATGTTACAAGTATTTGTTCTGCATTGTCTCATTAGCATATTTTGAGATATGAAACAGGTCCAAATGATTATCTTTGTCATCGTCTGTGCTCCTGTACAGATGCCAGACTTGGATGCCGAGATCTAGACAGTACGCAAAGTACAGCACTTCTTGCAGCGTATGACGGTTCTGCACTTTCCCATGTTCTGATCTGTGCAGTCCACACCACCCATAGTATGGTTGTAATGGCGGATCATGAAGGGTTGAGGAATGGTGACTTGTTCTGATTCAGCTCTTGACCATCTCTTTCCCATATGATAATGAAGTGGCTGGACTCCAACCTTGTTTGACACAACATTGACGATGTTGTTGTCATTCCAGCGAACAACAGTGAGGCCAGTGTTTGTGTCAGTTGCATGGTCAAAGGACCCCCTTCCTGTCTTCATATTGGCTTGAGGTGCTGCATCATCTGATTCCATCACGTCTGAATCCTCAGATGCATTTTGCAGTGTCTCCGTGGAAGTAGGCGCACGTTGAAACAGAAAACAGAATAGCATAAGGTTTGTTGCCATTTGTTGTTACTGAACTTGATAGATATAGTAGCAACACAATAAACAGTCATGCATTCGTACAGAAGCTAACACTGACAGAGAGATATATAACGACATGTACCACACCCAAGGTAAAACAAGACAAGGTTCCTCACTGGGGTATCGGCAGATTCCTCCATGTCGTACGACTGCTTTTCACCATGCCTCCGGACAGTAGCAGTAGCAAGAGCCTGCAGCTGACATCGGTTCAGGTTGGAAATGGTACCCTCTTCATCTTCGTCTCCACTATCCTTATCCGTATCTTCTTGTACTGGAGGTGGTTCAAATAAAGATGTCAGCGTCTTTTCAGTCAGGAATGGATCATTGACACCACTTCATGAACAGTAAAACCTCTGGGCAAAAGCAGAAAATATATGTATAGCATAAGCGAAAACCCCTACCCTCTCGTGCCGACCGTCCCATCTGACACACACAGATCAGTACAAATTGAAGTTACGACCAAAAAAAAAAAAAAAAAAAAAATAACATCATAATCTTTAGATTTTGTTCTTAGTGTTATACCTAAAAGTGTCTGGTGTCTCTGGTGTATGGGGAGAGTACTCAAACAAAAACAACATTTGGATGCAGGGTGTGTCCCCTGATCAACACAAGGCAGCTGAGTCACATTGACACAAGCACTTTAGATAGAGCGATTGAAATGTATTGCGTCAAAAAAATGAGAGGGTGGGCATTAATCGGCGAAGTTTCTCGTTGACAGGCGTGACGTGAAAACACTGATAAGAGCAGACACACGCTGCTGTCAAATATAACGCAGAGGCAAACTCTTGTTTTAACATTCGCCGCCCAAGATGTCGGCCAACTGTGTGTATTGGAGCGCGCTACTGGTGTGTATGGTAGGATCCTGTATCAAGACAGAGGCACGAGTGAAACGTTCCGATGACGTGCCTTCCCAACAACATGTTGTTGACGGGTTGTCTCGGCAACTGACGCAACTGACCGCTCAGTTCACGGCACTCCAGAACAAGTATACAGCACTGGAAAACAAGCTCAGTAAGTTGTTGTTGTTGTTGTGTTTTTGTTGTTGTTGTTGTTGTTGTTTTGTTTTGTTTTGTTTTTGGTTGTTTTTTTTTTTTTTTGTTTTTTGTTGTTTTTTTTTGGGGGGGGGGAGGGGGGGTGTTAACTTACTAGCATAAGGCATTCGTTGAAGAACATGGCTGGGCGAATGCATGAAATCAGTCTGTGCCCTGGAACGTGTTCTCCGTCTCCAATTATATTGTAAAATTATTATGTGATACATGTATATAAGCTATCATTATTTATAATTTAGAAGTTATTATCATCTTTATTTTACACACTCTCATTATTTATTTTATATAAACTATCATTGGCGATTGCTGTAGCCAAGCGAGGCAACCCAAACCCAACACCAAAACCTAACCCAAAACCTAACCCGAAACCTAGAGCTATATACGGGATGAACTGCAATAACCGAATCACAGAGCTTCGGAAGTGGCACATCTTTCCCTATATAGTTCTTTCTTTCTTTCTTTTTTTCTTCCTCACAGCAACGTCACAGAAGACCGTCCTGTTCAACGTACACAATTCACACAATCCTTTTCACATCCCCGAGTCCGGCACGCTTGTGTACAACACTGCAACGACCAACGTCGGAAATGGGTACGACCGTCTGACAGGATTTTTCACGGCTCCTACATCTGGTGACTACGTCTTCGCTGTCGGCTGCCTGGCCGCGCACAACAACGGTCAGCAGCATGTGGATTTGGTGATCGACGGGACGACGGTTGCGTACTGTTACTCTCTGCAAGGGACAACGTCAGGAAGTTCCGTGTTTGCGGCCCATCTTCGTGCAGGGCAGAGGGTGTGGATAAAAAATCACAACAGCGAGCGTAATGTTGCGGGTCAGCTATGGAACACGTTTTCTGGAATTCTCGTCCGTGCTGATGCGTAGACTTACCCACCAACGCATTCACGGAATCATTCCGTCAAACCCGTTACTGCGTGCAAAGCAATGTCGTAACAACAAGTGATATCGCACTCAAGAGTGTGACTTCGCAGTGGCGGAATTCGACGACGCGATGTAAACAGTCAGCATCGACAACGGGAATGATAAATTCAGCTGGGTCATCCACCAAAAGAAGCAGACTGTCCAAGACATTTAGCACAAAGAAGCAAGTGCATCACTTTCAAAGTAAACATATAGACACTTCCTGATCAACAACGTCAAGAAAATCCTCAACATGTTTGAGACGATCTCCTCCCCTTGCGTTTGTCATGTTTCTATTGAAACTGTTTTTCTCAGACCATTTCCCAAGACGGGTATGACCGTCAACACAACCTACCGCTAGTGTACGGGGCCTACAAGCAGCTGCTCCTGTTTGAAATATGAATTCCGCTCATTTGTCAATAATTATAGAGATTTATTTTATGAAGCTGAACTCCTTGGCCTGCATGTTAAACTCGAGGTTAGGGATTTTAGCCCCGGGCTAAAGTCTAACCTCGATCTAATTTAGCTCTAGGGTTAAATTTTCTCATGCACGAGTCGAGGTTAGCTCTATCTTCGAGCTAAAGTCGGGGGTCAAACTATTGGGCCATTTTCGGGCTGATAAGTCTGGAATCGGAATTGATCCTTTTGGTTTATGTGTTTTTGCAACACTTTGATTAGCAAGTAATTTGTTGCTCTTGTTCTTTGCGTTTATCAGTTCAGGACTCAGCCCTACGAAAAATTACATGATCTCTGGTGCGCAGCAAGCCGGCCACCTCAGTTCTGAGTTGGAATTTCAGGCTGAGTAATGAACTGTTTCTGGTTCTTGTCCAGGGAATGAAGTACCGTTGAAAGCACACATTTATAATATAAACTTATAGAAATAATAAACAGCTATTAAAATGGCGATGCAATGTGTGTGTGTGTGTGTGTGTGTGTGTGTGTGTGTGTGTGTGTGTGTGTGTGTGTGTGTGTGTGTGTGTGTGTGACAGAGATAGAGAGAGAGAGAGATGGGGAGGGCGGGTTGTGGGGGCTGTGCGTGCTTGCGTGCGTGAGAGAGAGAGAGAGAGGGGGGGAGGGGGGCGTTAAGAAACAAACAATGTAACATGTCCAGGGACAAGCTAAGTTTCGCCAAGTGACCAGATAATTAAGGCAGTCTCCTCTTCCTAGAGCAATAATTATGTTAACGGGATCTTCGTTCCCGAAACGTTTATTTCATTATCAACAGCTGAATCTCTCCAAGAGTGACGAGAAAATAGGAAACAGTAGAAAAGACAGGATACAAACAGGATAATAATAATAATAATAATAATAAAGGTGTATTGTGTAGGCGCTTTACCCAATTTCTTGAAGTGGCTCATAGCACCGCGAACTGAACCCAACACGCACGCTCACCTGAATCACACGCATTCTCCCACACACGGGACATGGACACATTACAATCACGTGGTGCGAAGGGACAGCTCAGCTATTAACTTTCGGAATGTTAGAATTCTATTTATTTTGAATTTTGTGGGCTGAAATTTGCTAAGCAGAGGGGTCACAACCTGAGGTACCCGCAGAGAACTACCGACGGTCGGCCCGAATGAACGGTGCCACATACTTCAGTTGAAAAATTATTTGCCCGAAGTAGGACTCGAGCCCAAACCTCTCACACTTGTGGTAGGAGACGTTACCTCTGCACCACAGACAATCCCTAAATGACGACCGATCAGTAAGAGACTATTTTTATCGTGTGTTTGTGATATGCCCGTGATAAACAACAGTCAATATTGACAATTGATCGTGTTATATGCGATGGCGCTTATGTGAACATTTGCATTGGAGCCATTCTATTGCTATATTCCGGGTCGGAAAGCAAAATGTCCTAATGTGCTGTTAAGGTGTGTGCATACATTTCGTGGCCATGAACTTGTCCTATGTCTGTGTCAATATTTAGTCTCTTGCGAATCATGTCAGTAAGGATTGGATGCTACACAAACTTATCAGCCGCTGTGTTTTCCGCTTCAGATTACTGACACCGATAACGATAACTAGTCGGTCTGTCTGTCTGTTGACACATTCAGCATTGCGGCGATCCCGAAAATCACGTATCTGGTGGGTCATTGACAGCAGGCAGATACCTCAGGGGTGAGGAAAATTTTTCGGGATCGCCGCTGACCTTGACTGGTTTGACCAGGAGTTTTCTTTCAAAACTGGGAATACTTTTGACATTTACTCTTGGACGTCAAGGAAGAATGTCGATGGAAATTCAGAATCCAACACTTTTTACATTGACAAACCGACAATATTGCCACTATATCTGTGAAAAGATGTCACAGTCATATTTTGTATTGTCCGTACGCCGAGTGGAAAAGGACGTTAAAACCCCAAACACCCACCCACCTAACCCGTACGCCGAAGTATGTGCCTGACCATTCATAGTCTGTGTCGGTGTTACCTGAAAATCTAAATGTAAGTGAATAACGATCTAGTTATATCATTATCGATCGCCTGTTACTTTTTTTTAAAGTTATTCATTTTAATTTGGACAATTTATTATGTCATTTAATACACGTTTTTTGCGGGGATTTTTTGTTATGTGTATTGTGTGTGTGTGTGTGTAGTGCGACTGCAATGAGTGAATGGACAACACCAAGACACATATGGGTTTGTTTGTTTTTTAATGTATACTTCAAATGGCAATAAATCTATAATAATAACTTATAATAACTGCATATTGTGTAGGCGCTTTACCCAGTTTCTTTAACTGGCTCAAAGCGCCGCGAGCTAAACCCAACACGCACGCTCACGTGAATCACACGCATTACAATCACATGGTGCGAAAGGTCAGGTCAGCAAATTAAGTTTCGGAATTTAGAATTGCATTTATTTTCAAATTTTGTGGACTGAGCATTTCGAAAGCAGAGGGTGAGGAAGCCGGAGTATCCGGAGAGAACCCCCGACGATCGGCCCGAATGAACGGTGTTACGAAGTAGAAGAAAAATTCTTTGCCCCGAGAGGGACTTGAACCTCACCTCTCGCATTGGTGACGAGGTCTCTTAACCACAAGACCACCGACCGCCCCAATTATCTGTAAGTTTTCTATCACCTGATATCTATCCACTACAGTATATATTCATTTTCACCTTATTGTGTGCAGGTCAAGTGATCAGACAAAAAAAATAACAAAACTGTGTCCCTGTAACTGTTTCATGTAATATTTGCACGATATCACGGGGGGTAAGTAAAGATGGCCGGGAGAGTTTCTGGTGTTACCACGATCTCAAAAGTTGTAAACAGTCTTGTTCTCAAGTAAAACCTCATCTCAAATATGAGCACGCACACACGCCTTTACATTGTAATGAACTGAACAGTACAACCGTGTGTTTTCATTTTTCAAATTTGAGTAACACCGCAGACACTACTTGGATTTCGGTTGGTTGGTACGAAAGAGTGGGAAAGAATGGGGCCGCCGGGTTATGGCACAGGAAACGACTTTCACTAACACGTTGTACAGTGTAAATGTACAATGTTCATCCTTCAAATGTACACCTACGAGCAGCCGTCGTCAAAACGTTTGAACTGAAGCGGCAGCAGGAAAAAAAAAAAAATCCGCCATCTTGGCTTACCCCCTCAAATACCGTATTCACCATCCTACTATGATATCGCTGTAACGTGTTGCACGTTTGAAGTGACATAAGACTTCCTAAGAAGCAGTCCGGGGTAAACAGCACGATGATTAACTCTGGACATCGCAAATTCCTGCTGTTTGTGGCTTTGATTTTCTGCTTCGGTGAGATCTCTCTCTCTCTCTCTCTCTCTCTCTCTCTCTCTCTCTCTCACTCACTTTGACATACATATACAACCTAACAACCTATGAATACAAAAAACGTCTTTTCCGTCGCAAATAAAATTTAAAAAAAAAAAAAAAAAAAAACGGCAAATGCTCCCCCGGCCTAAAATTTAATAATTATCGTCCAATATCTCTTGTGTCTGTTGTATCCAAACCCCTCGAAAAACGTGTTCCTGAACTGTCTAGAGCAAAGGTCCCTTTTAAATGACTTTCCGTCGCGATTCCGGCCCAAGCATTCATGCCACACTGCACTGGTTCGCATGATAAACTCACGGCTTGATGAAATCAATAACAACATCATATGTGGTGCTGTATTCCTTGATCTGATCTCACTAATCATCAAATTTTACTGGAAAAAAAAAAAACAAAAAACTTGACACGTGTTTCGACTACAATAGTCCAGCTGTTCTTTCCGTTTTTCACTCTCATCTTTGCAACAGAAAACATGTAAATGTTTATGTAAATGGCACATACTCTTCTGATCGGGTAGTGGCATGTGGTGTTCCTCAGGCGTCGGTGTTAGGCTCATTGTTTTTGTTTGTTTGTTTTTTTTTTTGTTTGTTTGTTTTTGTTCGTTTTTGTTTGTTTGTTTGTTTGTTTGTTTGTTTGTTTGTTTTTTTTTTTGGGGGGGTGCATTTTTTTTTCATAAACGATTTAACTCTGCACATAACCGACCCCAAAGTTACTTGTGGCATGCTCGCCGACGAATCGACTATCCATTCATTTGGCACTAGCATGTCAAAAATAAACACTATTCTACACGATATCTCTCGCTGGCGTGACAATAATAATATTATAGTCAACTCATCACACACGAAAAGCATGGCATTTGCAACATGCCAAAAACACCACCAGCTCTACCCTTTAAGTCTTATGACTCTGTCAGAATAGAACAGGTTGGAAATCATAGTCTGGTAGGGTAACTATCACCCGTTATCAGCTCGAGCAGTTCGTTCGTACTGAGATTTTTTTTTTTTTTTTACAGTTATCAGTGGAGTATAGATATGCATGTTTTGATGTCACACATTTTGTCTTCATGATATTCGTAAAGATCGAAATGATCTAAATATCTTTAGCCCGCCGTCTCTATTCTATGTGTGTGCGTGCGTGCGTGCGTACGTGCGCGTGCGTGTGTGTGTGTGTGTGTGTGTGTGTGTGTGTGTGTGTGTGTGTGTGTGTGTGTGTGTGTGTGTGTGTGTGTGTGTGTGTGTGTGTGTGTGTGTGTGTGAGAGAGAGAGAGAGAGAGAGAGAGAGAGAATCAAGAAAACTTTATTTTTTTGAACGGTAGAGGTAGTTGACCTGAAACAGTCACTTTTCATACCTGCCGTTGCTATTTGTAGTAGTATGTATCTGAATAGAGAAACACACACACACACACACACACACACACACACACACACACACACACACACACACACACACACACACACACACACACACACACACACACACACACACAGACAGAGAGAGAGAGAGTACACAACAAAAATAACAAACAGAAATCTATACTACAAGAACAGATGACTGGTGGGTGATGATGGTAGACGTGACCGCCTCGCGCATACACATACCTTGGAATGGCTTGCACTTGGCATGCAGGTCACAGAATATGATGCAAATGAGGCAGGGTAGGGAGGACCGGCATTATTAAAGTGAATTGCCCTTGTTTGCCTTGATTTTTTTTTCAGTGGTTAAATGTGCATTTGGGTTTTGGTGAAAAGAGGCACGTTTGATGTTTTGATAAATGGCAGACTAGATGTTCGATGTCAGTGTTGATAAATGGCAGACTTATGTTTGATGTCAGTGTTGATAAATGGCAGACTTATATTTGATGTCAGTGTTGATAAATGGCAGACTTGATGTTTGATGTCAGTGTTGATAAATGGCAGACTTATGTTTGATGTCAGTGTTGATAAATGGCAGATTTATGTTTGATGTCAGTGTTGATGAATGGCAGACTTGATGTTTGATGTCAGTGTTGATAAATGGCAGGCTTATGTTTGATGTCAGTGTTGATAAATGGCAGACTTGAGCTATTTCTGAATGTGGGATTGGCTAGGACGCCGCATCAGTAGACTATCAAAATTACGCTTTCAAGGCTTCACTTTTGGCATGCAGCTTGTCAACATGTCTTGCGTCTGGAAACCATTGTCTGTTTTTGTGGTCAAAATAGACTTTAAGGAAGTGTGCTGCCTGACATAAGTAGGAGCCAAAGCGCAGAAAAACAACTGTATTCTGTGACCTGCAGCCTCCTAAGTCCGAGGCAGTCATGAAAGTCCCTCCCGCATACCTGTGATCCTTGGCAGTTTTGGCTCTCTTGTAGACGGGCTTGGTTGCACCAGCCATAGCGACTGCCCAGAACGACCTGCTGTTAGTCTTCCCTTTGAGCCAGCAGGCATTCCAAGATTCCTCAAGCAGGTCTTCAAGCTGTCCTTGATACGCTTCTTTGGTCTCCCGACCAAGCTTTTGTCTTCTGAGAGCTCTCCATACAAGAGCTGCTTGGCATATATAGCATCACATGCACAATGAGTGAAAGGACGTCATATTAGTCGACCGAAACTTTTTTTTAAAAGTTGTTAGCGCTCTTTATTTATCTTTAGTCTCCACGTTAAACCCCCAAGCACCCACCCACCCTCTTTAGTCTGGATTTTGATCGTTCATATTAACAAAAGACTTTCTAGTATATTGCTGTCTGCCTTCCGCGCAGGAAGCATGTTTCCACAACAGAAGCGCCACTGATAGAGTTTGTTTGTTTGTTTTTCTTCCCATCAGTGCATAGGTACATATAGTCAGTCCTGAAAATTCCAAATAGATAACGAATGTTTATGCTGTGTGGACATTTCTTGTTCGGGACGGGTGACCGGACGATTTTCCGAAAGATGACTTTCGAATTTGCCGACGGACGTTACGCCGACGGACGCTTTGTTTTGTTCTCTTGTTTTATTTTAATTTTTTTCATACGCCACTTTGACTGCACTTTATTTGGCTGTGCTGTGTTCTTATTTGCAACGGAGGTCTATGTTTCTACAGCAACCATAACCTCAACCCTAAGCATAATTATTATAATGACACAAAGAACGAACACAGAGCGCCGGGAACCGGCATAGGGGTGACCCCCCTTGTTGTGGGGGAAATCAGATGGGCCGTTGTTGTTTCCGAAAATTGTGTAATAGCCACGCTTACAACTTGATGTTATGGTACTATCATTTGCAGTGCCTGCTCGCGTGCAAGGTCCAGAATTGCGTGAAACATTCGATGCTCACGAGGAAAGGTAAGACCAAGACTAGCAACTATAGTTTCAGACGAAGTTTAGTCACCCGATTCCCTAGGTTTAAGGTCCAGCCCGTAAGGCCCCTCATCAGTTTGGGGCTCAACAATCACAGTCTGTGTGGTCTTGAGTTCTTGAACAGAAAACCCGAAATGATCGCGCGGAATGGTAACGGCCTGTTCACCTGTACGAAATTTCCCAGATGGTTTCGTAGCCTACGCTAAGAAGACATCATGGCTTATGAAATCATGGAAATCAGCGTGAGGTCACTGAGGATGTCTTGCCGCATGCCAGACGGGGATCGGATTTCTAGGACCAGTTCACGCTCATATTGTATAAGTCCACAATAAACATTGCGCTTTAGTGACGCCGAATTTTCTGCGGTTCGCTTCACTTTAGTTGGACATCGTCAGATCGTCGCAACGTGAATGCATCGATTCATCTAACTCGGGAACCAAGCCAATGATAGCTCTTGGCTAGGCGTCCATGCCTCTACAGAATCCGGTAGAAACAGGTACGAACTCGACCTCTTAGCCACGTGACTGGGGTTATGATCCATCCTGTGTTCTTTTACTCTTGAAGTCATCAGCCATCTTGGTGTCACGGTCAAGACGTCGTGGTCAAGAATGATGTCACGGTCAAGTGTGTTTACCTTTAAAAAAAATCAAGTAACCTATCCCGTGCCACCTTGCCCACGCCAAATCAGATATGTCACCTAAAACAAATGATATCATGTGATATGTCCGGCTGGTTTACGCCACATACTGTTTGACGAGTTGTGATATGTGGGAGCAATCAAACACAGGAGCAATCAATTTCAGGTTGAAATCAACCCTGTTCCGGATCCGTCGATAACTCTAGGAGGTATCGACGGACCCGGAACAGGGTTGAGTTGAAATACTTTCGTTAAAAAAAAGTAAAACAGTTGACAGAGTGGCTTCCCTCATACATGATTGACAGGTGTGGCGGCAAGGTAGGCCGGGCTACTCCTTGGACTTACACTAAGATGACATCATACGGGATTTTGTCGAGATTGTGCGATGGTTCTCGATTGCAAGTGAGAAAACGTATCTTTGGAAGGCGCTAAGTAGGACACTACGAGGGTTTGAGTTATGAAAACCGCTGCATTGGAGCTATTTTACAGCTTTCTTTTGCATTAAAAATCGTGCTTCCGGAAACAAGTCTCAGACCAGACCGCAAAAGAAACATGGCGGAGACCGCTCAATTACGTTTTTGCCCAGACGAACTGCGTGAGACTGACGTAAAAGGTGTAGCGTGAGACTGGCGTAAAATGTGTAGTTTACATACTCAAACCACGACTGCTCTCTCACCAGGAATGAAGAAAAGGAGGAGCACGTGCACGGGCACACGCACAACACAAACAGGAAAGACACAGACAGTAATGGCACAGGGACAGACGGGACATTGGGACCAGGAGAGTAAGTGAAATCTGATTCGATTCTATAGTCGCTGTTCTCTGTACATGAGAAGTAATGTGTTTTGTGCCATCTCATTTGTTATGGTCGGTAGAGCTACAGAGTCGGTTAGCGTTTCAAACCCCCCCAAACTGCTGTGGGCATACATAGGCCTATTTTGTTGTCGACTCAAAGCTGCAGTCCCAATTTTTTTTTTTTTTTCACATTTTGAAAAAATAAAGTGTAGACAGAACACAACTTTCACGCAATCAACCCATGAAAAAGGAACCACAGATAAAAACAAATGTCCCAAAATAGGGAAAAGGGGGGAAAACAAAAAGCATAAATCAAGCAAAAACAAAACAACAACAAACAAAATTCTTAATCCTCAGGTTGCCAGGTGATATTAGCCGATACAAATGTTTCGCCCGCTGTCTTATGACATCATTGTTTGCGTCTGATGTTTCAGGCTGGTTTTAATTGTGCTGATCATTCTTGTCTTCGCATTGTTTTTCTGCTACTGCTGCTGCCGGCACTGCGCCATCAAGTGGCCGTCGCCCACGAAAGGTCTCTCTCTCTCTCTCTCTCTCTCTGTTGCCTCTCTATAGAGGAAGTGATGCCGTTACGGCGTTATTACAGAGATTGCACGTTTTTTGTTCGCAAACCAATGAGCACTTTCGCAGAATGTGTAGTTGTCAGGTATCTGTAAAACGCTAATCGCAGATTTGATTGGAGTACACTAAAGGCGCCGTGAGCAATGCTTACTGCATGGACGTTATTTACCTCGCCCTAGAAATAGCCACTCATCATCAACATCAGGCCAAAGGACACAAATACACAGGGCCTCAGATTGCCTATATATTCCCTATTAGCCTCTGGCATCATAGTCACCCCTAAAAATGCTTCAATCAAGAAACAATTACTACCATGAACAGACCACTGAATGGCACGCACCTGATTTCCGCTCAGGCCAAACTGGACTAATGCACGTCTGCTTTCTCTTTAGGCCAGAGAGCCAGTTCACACAAATCCGCTTGCGTCACTTGTGCTCGACCTCTGTGCAAAAAGTTCCAGCTTCACTAGCAGCTTGCCTCTTTTTGCGACCGCCTGGCATGCACCTTGACCTACGTAACACAAAAATCACGCTTTTTCATGAAAAAAACAAACAAAACATGACCCCACCGTCAATTTGTGTCCTTACGCCTCATCATCATCATCATCATCGTGTGTGTGTGTGTGTGTGTGTGTGTGTGTGTGTGTCTGTGTGTGTGTGTGTGTGTGTGTGTGTGTGTGTGTGTGTGTGTGTGTGTGTGTGTGTGCACGCCCGCCACCGTGACCAATGTACCAGAGGTTTTGGCGTTGTTTGGTTTTAGTTGTTGCTCTGGGTGTATTATTATTATTATTCAAACTGCAGCGAAGGGACGAGATGGGAATGAAATGAGAATCAGCCAGATTTCTTCCCGGGTACCATAGCGCTGATAACAAGGTCAACCACTCATGTCCCACCCACTACAGACTGATGTCAAGGCGGAAAGCCATGTGAAAAATCACAAAATGACAGTCTTCGGCAGATCTCTGATTATACTGATTATACTGATTTTCGACGATTGTTTCGAAGTTTGACTGATAATTATATACAATGCTTGTAGGGCTCAGGGACAGTACCAATCAAACATGACATTAATTTTGTCACTGATCATGTTTGTTTTTTTTACCATCATCAGCTCTCGGCATTGATTTCAGTTACATGTCCATATTGGCCATTGCCTCATTCACTAGAACAACAGTATTACATATGGCATGTCAGTCTCTTATGATTGTGCTAAGCTAATGGCAATTTCGATTTTTTCCCCGATTCGTCCAGCGGGTCATCTTTGTTAAGCCAACTTTTGTTTCGGAACAGTTTCGCTCGTGAGTACGCCTGTACGTTCGAAATACTCTATCTTGATGATTAGTACAGCTCTTAATGAGATACAGTGTTGTTACACTTTGCGCGAGTGGTCGAGCATTCAAATTCTACGACTGTTGCTGCACTGCTGGAGCGCTCAGTGTGATCACCGCGTCATCAGACTCATCACGTATGTTTCTGTTGGCTCAGTGCCAGCATTACAGACGCTGCCACTGTCCATGGCAGGTGTCCAGGTCAGTGGTGCGAGATTGATGGATGTACCACAAAAACTACTCAATTTCAAAGTTAGTTGCATTTCCTGTACTGTAATGTTTAGCTGCACATGATTTATTGTTGTTAAACTCAAAATAAAGACACAGTATAATTGTGCAATAAGTGAACTCTCTTCCTCGTGTGCGTCCGTACATGCTAATATATGAGCCAAAACGTGACCCCGTCGCCCAATTCACTTGTAACTGATGTGACGCGTTTGCATAAAACAGACTATAGCTACGGCCAAGCGGCTGTCTCAGCGAGGAACCTAGCATCATGCTTGAAGGGACCATCATCGCCTCGTGCTATTCTTGGAAACCCACGTCTGGTGCCACGCACGAGCAAGGTGCTGCCTTAGGGGTGGTTCATGTCAGCGAAGGTCAGAGGGTAAGGGTGAGACTTCTCGAGAGCGCCGAAAACGTTAGGGGAGGTCACTGGAACACGTTTGCCGGATTTCTCGTTCGTGCTGATACGTAAAATGCGCGCTCTTTAGACGGCTGCAAGTTTCCACCTACGTTGACCATCTTCTGTCGGTTATCGTCTGAAAACAATAGTCCGTTAATCACTGCTGTGAAATGTTCTTCATTCTATGAAGAGTAATCGAACGATATAATTCAATGCATGTTTTTTTGTTTGTTTGTTTGTTTTAAATTATTTGGCATTTTTGTGAATGACGATGAAGTACCTAAAAGTAACTTCCAGCCACATCAGCTAAAGTGTGATGTTTCTGTAAAATCTCTAATCACAATCAAACTGTCGGACATTTGTCACGATCACAAACTTATATTTTAAGTTTCATCTGAGTTCTTTCAGTTGCCAATTCAGTAAAGTGTGTGTGTGTGTGTGTGTGTGTGTGTGTGTGTGTGTGTGTGTGTGTGTGTGTGTGTGTGTGTGTGTGTGTGTGTGTGTGTGTGTGTGTGTGTGTGTGTGTGTGTCTCTCTCTCTCTCTCTCTCTCTCTCTGATACTTTAGTTTGAACTTGAACATTGATGATCATGAGTATAATCACTGGATCACAGTGTCTTCAATATTGCGACAATACTGCCAGCATATGACAATGTGTCACGTTCGTATTCCGCACTGTCATGAGGACGAAGTGTGTACCAGAGCCACTGAAACAAACAGCAAACATACAAACATTCATACGTAGGAACTTACATACACGGTTATTTCAGTGCATGCATTCATCTCTAAATACACACGTGGACGTACTTCCATCATAACATGCCTATTGGGGTGAATAATCTGTAATGCCGCCATTGAGAATGGGATACAGTAAAACAAACAAACAAACAAACAAACTTTCTGTTGCAAGTGGCGAAAACAAACTACACAATCTTAGGGACGTAGGGATGCAGCGGTACATGTTCACCTCTACACCCGGCAATCTGTATTTGCCTAGAACTATCGACTCTGTGTGTGTGTGTGTGTGTGTGTGTGTGTGTGTGTGTGTGTGTTCGGGCCAGTGTGTGTGTGTGCGTGTGTGTGTGTGCGTGTGTGTGTGTGTGTGTGTGTGTGTGTGTGTGTGTGTGTGTGTGTGTGTGCTTATGCTTACTAAGTTTCTGTAGTTTAGCAACGGCAAGGTTGTAAACTGGCCGATGGCCAAAATCTTCACACACACACACACACACACACACACACACACGTCCCTAATCCCGAGCCCCTTCGTGGCTACCGAACAACGAGGAAGGAAAAACACACAGTCTACACACAGAGCTCGACTCCCGGCTTCTCAGTCGTGAAGTCGGAGGGGGCGGTGTTTCATCCCAAAGCTTGAAACAGAAAGACAACCAATAGCACCCGCTTCTGATCTCGATTCTTTTATGGGCTTTTAATAGATATAGTGGTCAGAAGTGGCTAGGCCCTGGGTGTTTACGAGTTAACAGTGTTCCTTATTACGCACATAATTGTATGCGTCGTTTACGCACACATTTCGCAGAGATTTGGGGGCTGTACGTCATTGTAACGCACGGTTTTCAAGACTTGAAAACGGAAAGTAAAACAACACGCCTCAGTCGGTCGCTGGAAGTGGAAACAACAGAGAATTATGTGCCCAACTGCTGGGTTGTCCGATTAACTTATAAATTCCGACAATCTTGTAAACAAATGGTCCGGTCCAACCAAGATTTTCGTACTTGGGTCTGACCCTTTGATTTTACAAAATGAAACTCTGAAATTGAAAGCTGCAAGGAACACTGGTTAAGATGGTTGAACGGAAACTTTACAAACTAACAGACCCTATCAGTAAAGTCAGAATGACTCATCTTCTGAGAAACTATTAAAAATACCCCGTGTCAGTCTGAAAACTTATGGCCAACGTTCCTTCAGTTACTCTGCTCCCCAAATCTGGAACTCTCTGCCCGTCTCACTTGGGAATCTCCCTGCTCTGTCACAGTTCAAGGCACACCTTAAAACCTATCTGTTTCGGCAAGCTTTCAACTAAATTTTTTACTGTATCCTCCCCTGTATCCCACGTCCGCCGTGTGTGTGTGTGTGTGTGTGTGTGTGTGTGTGTGTGTGTGTGTGTGTGTCCGTCCGTCGGTCTGTGTGTGTGTGTGTGTGTGTGTGTGTGTGTGTGTGTGTGTGTGTGTGTGTGTGTCTGTGTGTGTGTGTGTGTGTGTGTGTGTGTGTGTGTGTGTAGCGCGCACTGAGTGCTCCGGCTCTTGGGCAGACTTTCTGCGCCATACAAGAACAATTTATTATTATTATTATTATTATTAAATCCTGGACGTGCCTAGAGACGCACATTGATTGATAACCGTCACAAAAGACAAGCTTTGTTTTAGAACCGTTGCTGTTCAACAGCTTGAGTGTGAGTGGGCTTGAGTTTTCGCTCGCCGTGGATTCCAAAATAGCGATTACGATACTCAGGGTGAGTAAACTCCCCTGGTTTGTGATACGGTGTGCAGTGGTGATACGTGCGTAAAAACACACTAGCTTGCTATGAAGGCTTGTATCTGACAAAATATAAGTTTATGCGGCATATTTTATGCATCTGCTAAACTCTAAAAGGTTGCCGCACCTGCATGGAGCAGGTAAAACTCGAAAAGTGGCGGTAAGTGGGCATAATTTGATGAAATCGGCGAGATTTTAGTGTGCAAACTTCGCTCGATTGCAAGGCCGATTCATCGTGGCCGATTCTGGTGCTCAAACGCATCCACACCGCACCAAATACGCTTCACAAACTTGGTGTGATTTTACGTATGTGTCACCACCGCACAGCGTATCCAGGCACAAACCAAGGGCTTTTACCTACCCTGAGGCCTATTCTGGTGCTCAAACGCATCCACACCGCACCAAATACGCTTCACAAACTTGTACGTCAGATACAAGCCTAAATAGCGAGCTGGTGTGATTTTACGTATGTGTCACCACCGCACAGCGTATCACAAACCAAGGGCTTTTACCCACCCTCCGGCTTATGCGTCTTTAGTCTGAGGTTGAAGGTCACAGCCTCTGAGAGGCGTTTTGGTCGACACTGCCAAGTCTGTCGAACATGTTAGGCTCATGACACACGGGAGTTTTTTTTTTTTTGCGTTTGACTGAAAAACAAACATGGAAAACAACTCAAAATATGATCCAGAAAAGTATTGCAAAGGGATGTTGTAGCTGCATGCTACACGTGAAACACGGGAAACACCATATTCACTGTTTGTTTGGACTAAAAACACGACACTCTCGTGTGACATCAGCCTTAGCAGAATTTATACGTCGAACAAACTCCGGAGAACAGTATGGGTACGAAGCCGAGAAATCCACCTCCGTCGGGAGTAACTGGCGCGCTGTGCTATACAGTACATGCTGGTTCGTCTTAGTCAAGGCTCAATAAGGCCCGGATGGCGATTAGCGGGCATGTATGTCACACGTGGAACGTTCGATCGCGCTCCATGTTTGTTCGGACTAAAAACCCTCCCGTGTGACACTATCCTTAGTCACAAGTTTTTATTTTTTTTAATTTTACCCCATGGGCAACGAACACTGAGTTTTATATCAGTCGTCTTCACTAAAACCAGTATTTGCCTGAAGAAAGAACTACTCTAAACAGGAGGACGACAAGAGCAGCAGCGCACCCAACAAAATGAGCTCTCTTGACACACTGTAAGTACCGACAGCCAAAGCTAATAACAAAGAGGCGATCTTGAATATTAAGATTTGTAGAACTAGTCATTCTGAGCACAACGCAAAAAAGAATTAAGGTTTTAGCATTCTTGGTTCCAGAGATACTCCGCTTTAAAGTGTGCTGTAAGTGAGGTGCATAAAACGTTCTTGAGGAGACGGGTTTACGGCAGTCTCGTGAAGATCATCTGACGGACACACACACTTCAGTTTGTGTTCAGTCGAAAGCCTCTGCGTTTGTCATTTCCTCTGTCAAAGTTGACGTCATTATTCTAGCCTACCAGTTTGAACACGGTTTTGTTCAACTGAAATATTAACAGATATCATTTTAATGCCGAGTGCAAATTGTGAAAGGTTTATTACAATTTTAAAAAAAAAACCCTTCCGCTAAAATTTCTGTGTGTGTGTGTGTGTGTGTGTGTGTGTGTGTGTGTGTGTGTGTGTGTGCGCGCGCGCGCGCGTGCTGTTGTTGTTGTTTCAGTCAGGTGGTGATGTGGATTTTGATAGGCATCGTCGGCGGCATTGCCTGTCTCTTAATTCTGTTAGCCGCAATAGTACACTGTGTCCAGGTTCTCTGCGAGTGCTTCTCGTGTTGTTGCGAAGATTGCAGCTGCAGCTGTGATTGTGATAAACACTGCGCATGTGACGGAAATAAAGACTGTTGCTGTTCCGGTTCGTCGCCTTCAGGTACGTCTCTCTCCCTCTCTTTTCCAATGCGGGAGGTCAGGTTCGAGTCCCACGGGGGGCAAAGAATTGTCTCGTACGTGACACCGTTCATTCAGGCCGATCGTCAGGGGTTCTCTCCGGGTACTCCGGCTTTCTCCCCCCTCTGCTTTGGAAATGTTCAGCCCACCAAATTTGAAAATAAATGCAACTCTAAATTCCGAAGCTTAAACTGCTGAGCCGACCTTTCGCACCACGTGATTGTAATGTGTTCCTGTCTAGTGTGTGAGAGAATGCGTGTGGTTCACGTGAGCGTGCGATGAAACGTTGAAACGTTTATTTCAGGACAAAGACTTGTAGGCATGGTCTGTCTATCTTACAAGCTGTCCTGCTAATCTAGAAACACTAAAAAGTAAAGGCTAACATGACAAAAAGTATACCAGGCACAAAAGGAGTAAATCTAATAAGAAAATAGAAAAAAAAATAAACATCCAAAGATAGAAAGAAGAGCAAGAAATTCTAAGGAAACACATCGGAAAATAGGTGAAGAAGTAAATAGTATGGTGTTTGAAATTGTAGTATACGACATAACTTAAGATATTTATGTCTGGTCTTACTCCCTTGAGTCTGCATACATAAATATGATATCTCACATATGAATATTAACTGATATTAAACACCCACATTGCGCATTTTAGATATCACATGCGTTCAGAAAAAAGTAATTTCAGATATTACCTATTTGTCAAATATACAGCGGTGAGCCCAGCTGAGCCTGCGGGCAGAAACGACCGAAGATCTGGTGGCCCTTCAGTGATAACCAGCCAGCCATGACGTCCAAGTGACTGGCAAGACCCAGAGTACAAATTAGGTTTCTGTACCTCACTATGTCAGTGTCTCAGCGAGTCAGCTAAAGATACATTCCGCGGCTTGTTTAAGCTCACAGATCGACCTAAGCGTATTGTGGTGACATCTAAATGAGACTATATTCTTGAGCACGGTCGACACTTCCGCCTTATATATTGTATATGATTGATACAACTTCGGCAATCACGAAAGAAGCATCAGGGGGGAGGTAATCACACTGGACGGGTGGGGGAGGGGGTGTTTGGGGGTTTAACGTCCTTTTCCACCACATAGGGTGATCAAACTGCGGTATGTAACTACATCTAAAAAGTCGCCAACCACGAAATCAGACTGACTGCCGTTTGGCTGACAGGTATTTTGCTGACTGGTATTTAGTGTTTTCAGTGCAGTTTTCTGTTGCATTAAAAAAAAAGGAACGCTGATTCATTCGGTTTACCGCGTCGGATTTTGGCTGTGTTTCTCGTAAATGAATCACTATTTGATTCATTATTATTTGGACACTCAGTTGGTGGAATGTTTCTTCTCATGAAGTTTCTTCCCATTAAAACTGCTCGGAAGTCGGACATTACTCTCCAAAACTGTTTATAACTGTCCTTTAAACCATACCAAATACGATTAAGAAACATCGGAGAAAGACCTCTTTAAAAAAAAAAATATCGGGAAAAAAATTCCGCGGCGCGCGGTCGGCAATGAGTTAAGGATGGATGGTACGTCGACCTAACTCTGGGGTCTACTCTGCTCACGTAATTCGTTTCTTCAAGTTCAAATTCAAATCACTTTATTTATCCCGCACAGGACAATTAATTAAATGTTCGGGCGGCCTCTTATGTCACAGTGTAACTCCAAATTCATTAGAAGGAACATTCCACCAATTCATTTAATTTGGTTCATTCAAATAATTTGTAAACCGTTATTTTTAGGCAGACCCTCTCATTCATCTGACATAAAGTTATGTGCATTTGGCGATGCAAGCTAAGAATGTTATTTACACTTATCTGGAAACTGAACTAGTTAGGGGAAAAGCGCTTTTTTTTTTTCTTTTCTGGATGTTTTCTGCACGTGTCTCATTTGTCGTATGGTTGTCAAATGCCCTGATTCCATTTATTCCTAAGTATGATTTTAAATATAGTCAGATATAGTCGGCTCTTTTTTCTTTTTTTTCTTTTTTATACAAAATACACAAGTTTTTGAAGATTTCCTGTTTTGAGTGAACTCTCTCTCTCTCTCTCTCTTACTCTCTCTCTCTCTCTCTCTGGGAATTAAAAATAAACTTGTCTTCATTGCGACAATATTGCCAGCATATGAAAATGTGTTACGTTCGTATGCCATACTGTCATCAGGACAAAGAACTTTATTATTATTCGGTCTTTTTATGTCATATCAGACATTATGACCGAAAGTGACCTACATACCAATATTCATACATTGGGACTGACATACATACAAGGGTACAATCGTCCATCTCTAAATACACATGTGGACGTACTCACATCATAACAAGACTTTAACTGGCATGAGAGGAATACAAGCAAGCGAACTAACCAACAACACCACAGACACACACCACCACCACCACGGGGAAAAACCCTCACCAAGAGGTTAAAACATCGGCAACGAGCATGGAGACGTGTATATATAAATACCCAAACGTACCGGAAATGCAATATCCTTTTCAAGTTCTCATACAACATTATTCCGTTGATCCAAATCCCTTGGGCTTTTGGGGATCAAGATAAAGCAGGCTTGCCACAATATCCACCGAACACCTGTTCCTGGTCGTTAAGTTCAGTGGTGGTTATGCCATATAACCTGAGTTTAGGCACTTGGAGACGGCTGGCCCCTCAGATGGGGGGGGACGGATGGGGGGGATGGATGGAGGGATGGGTGGAGAGAGTGGGAGGGGACTGTGGGCGTGACTCGTCCAAGGTCTCTGCACGTAGTGCAGGCCGGAATGCAGTTGGGGGGTGGGGGGGGGGGGGGTGTTAGATAAGAGAAAATGAAATTTTCCAACGGTAAAAGTTTTGGTAGAAATACTGCATTGTCTGAATGGAGACTGTGATCTCACCGTGCAACACCTAGTCTTTGTAACTCAATGAACAAGGAAAACGTGAAACCGTTTGGAGTCTGGAAAGCCAACTGGAAGTGGCAATAATCTTATATACTGTGTCCAACACTTCTGCATTGTCTGCATGGAGACTGTCATCTCACTGTGTGACACCTCGTCTTTATGAACAATGAACATGGAAAATGTGGAACCCTTTGGAAGTCCGGAAAGCCAGCTGAAAGTGGCAATAACTAATCTTGTATGCGGGCTGTCTCCAACACTGCTGCATTGTCTGTATGGAAACTGTGGCCTCACTGTGCTAGACTCTGCTGGATCCTTGTGCTACATGGGCGGATGAGGGGACAGTGATGTCACATGTCATGGATGGCTCCTGCCTCTGCTGCCACAACTTGTACTTGGTGATGGTGATCTTCTGCAGCTCATTTCTGTGAAGAATCTGGAAATCAATACAGTGAATGTGATCAGCATTTACGTAATTGGGAGACAAATTGCCATCTGCTTAGTCAAACAAAACTGTAAATTCATGAGATGCATTTTATAAACTTCCCCTATGGCTACAAACTTAACCTTATTTCTGACTACTTTCCCATCAGAAAGCTATACACAGTCAGGGTCATCGTGTGACTGAACCAATTAATCTACACTACTCAATGGGACAAGTTTTACAGCGCACCACATCAAAATATCAAACCGGTACAGCATCATACTGAAAACTAATTTACAATGCTTCGTAAAGGTATCACAATATTATCATAAAGACATATCTCCCTAAGACAGATAGAAAAGACTGGGGGTTTTGTGGGCCTTCAAACTACACCAAACTTACGTCTGCAGAAGACATCCCTCCTGCGTGGCGTGCATCAACGTTCACTGCAATATTGTCTGTTCAGCTGCTGACAGGACCCAGGTCAAACTGCTGCATGGAAACAGTGGCCTCACTGATGACTGATGCTAGACCTAGTCTTGCTAATGCTGCGCTGACTGGCTGGACTTGGTTATAGCGATGTCATGTGGTGGCTCACTCCTTCTGCTGTCGCAACTGTCGGCCACTGGCAATGATATCAACGGCTCGTCTCTATAACACAGGGATGAATTTGGAAGTAAACAATTAAATTCATGTAATCGGTACTTTCTAAATGGATTCTAGGAGCCGATGGCGAAGACGATCCCATAAGGAATGGAACAGAATTATGCATAATCAACCAAGTATAGAGAATTACATTATGGCACTTCTGCTGTCACAACTGGTGGACACTGGCGGTCATCTCTACAGATGGTCTCTGATACAAAAGCGATGAGTCTGGAAATAAACAAAGTCATGTAGTCAGTACCTTCTAAATGTACATGTACTCTAAGACACGATGACAACAAAGATGCAATACAGAATATCATTATGCACTCAGCAAATGTATTAAAAAAAAGTTTCAGTCACAACACATAAAGCTGTCCTTTTTGCTGTGTTGTGATTCCGAAGCTGATATTGATGGATGCATCCCACAGTCTTTTCCACATGGCCAGCTGCCAGCTCAAACGGTCTGAAACTTGCATCCAGATAAAACAAAACTTGTGTTAGTTACTGCATTCAAGTTGTAACCAAGGGATAAAACTTGTCATCAAAAGTAAGAAATGTCTACCATCCCTTGAATTTCAATTTCTGATAACCACATAACAATTGTGAAAGATCGCATCAGAGATACTACATAAAAAATAAATATCAGAAATTGAAATTCAAGGGATGGTAGACATTTCTTACTTTTCTTACTTTTTTCCCAAAGTCATACTGTACCACAGACATAACCATCAGCAATGGTACGTACACTCCTGAAACAAACATAAAACCCACAGTCAGTACATGTTATCTACATTTCTCAGATGTGAAAATAAACTAATTAAAAGGTCTAACAAAGGCTGCTAACTTTAACTGTTCATTGTTGAGCGAACAATTTAAGATGCATCTATGTCACAATCATGAGCTAATGGCGCATTTATAAAGTGCCATTGCATAGATAAACTGTCATGTTAATTAATCCCCTGAGTGCATGATGATCAATGACCAACCTGCGATGACTATAAAGCATTCCTGGCAGGTCAGAACAGCCTCCCTCAGATGAAACGTTGATCTGGACAGAGCGAGGGGACTTCGGGAGTCTGGAGCGGACATGGGGGAAGGGAAGGGAATGGTGGAGGAAGGAGGGGGATGGCATGGGGGTGGGAATAGTGTTGAGTGGGTGAGAGAGAGAGAGAGAGAGAGAGAGAGAGAGAGAGAGAGAGAGAGAGAGAGAGAGAACATAATACATGTGTATATATATATATATATATATATATATATATATATATACACACACACACACACACATAACATTTGGGAATGGGAAAGGGAAGGGGATGTCCCACCACTCATTCCCACCATGCTAAAGCTGCAAGTCATACCATGTCAGGAAGTGTGGAATTTGGATCTTAATTTTTTAAAGGACCATATTCCAACATGTCGGCAATTAATCTTGGAATGGCACATTTAAACAGAGGAAGGGCCCAGCACTTTCAAGAGCCAAACAATCAAATATCAATATACCAGAAGGAAATGCTGACTTTGAAAGATGCTGGGCAGATATGTTTTCACTTTTATCCCTGACTTCAGACTGGCAACGGCTGGTGACCTACTAATTGTGGCTGAGCAAGACAAAACCTGGCTCAGTCACAATTGCAAGCAATGTTTCAGCGATCTGTTTGTACGTTTAAAGATGCAGCTAAAATAAAAACAGAAAACAACCAAATGAATAATATACACAAAAACTATGCCCCCTCCCCACCCATCTAAACAGAGACCACCCTCATTTACCCACCCACTAGAAAAACTACCTACACACTACACACTCGTCCACCATATTCCCAATAAGATAAAAATAAAATAAAATAAAATGAAAACAAATAGAAAACAAAAAATACAAAAGCCCTCTCTCACCAACAGATACTCCTCTCTCTCTCCCTTTCACTCATCATTCATACAGAGCAGAAACATAGAGAGAGATGGGAAGCAGGCTCTTGCAGTTGCATACATGCGCGTACATCTATATGTCTACCATGGGAATTTCAAATAATTAAATCTAAATAGTTTTGCTCAAAACAATAAAATTCAAAAAGGAGACCGACTCCAGACTGGTCATACCAAATTAGGAAAATCAGGATTTTGCATTTCAAATTTCAGGGTTTTGTACTTCAAAGAATACACTATAGCTATTACTCCAAATGCAACAATATTTTCCACTGACTCAAAATGCCTGAACACGAAGTGAAACATGAACGAAAGTGGGATCTGGTCTGAAAGATTACCATACAGGGTGTGAACCGACGAGTACAAATGTAGTGCTGCAAGTGTTTTTGCTTCCTATATCTGTTTAACCCATGCATACACACACACACACACACACACACGCTGCACACGCACGCACACACATCCCTCTCTCTCATACACACACCTCTCTCTCCGTCTCCATCTCAAGTCTGTCAGTCTGTCTCACACCCAAGCACTTACTGTTTCTGGTCACGATCAGTTGGTCACACACACAGTGGAGATGCACAGTGTGCAAGTGTGAGAGATTGTATATCTTTCACACTTGCACACTCTCTCCCTCTCAGTCTCTCGTCGTCAGTTGGTCACACATGCATGCTCACTCGATCACTGTACCTTGTCTGAAGTCAGTCAGTCCTCCACACCAGGGATCGTGGTACCGGCCAATAAGATGGTAATCAAGATCCCTGGTCACACACATCCCCTCCTAGTCTCTTGTAGGACGTCAGTCAGTCGGTCACATGCACACAGTGTTGTTTGGGTCGGTCAGTCAGTCAGTCGCACATTCACCTCCTCTCGCACACACATTCTTCACACGCCTACGTCCCCCGGACAAGAAAGGCGCGCTGGTACATTAACACATAGACGACTACCACTACTCCCTCCGGACAAATTACACAACATGAAACACCAGACAGCATAAAAGAAGAATGTAAACAAGCAAGCAGTACCTGTATGAACTCATGCATGGCACCTGGGATCTGGTTGCCTTACAACTTAATATATGCATCAGTAAAATCCGCTAATTAAACCACCTAATTTTTCTGGAAGAATATGAAACTTTGCAATTGAATTGTGGAACTTATGTGATATGAAAATCTCGACAAGAAATTTTACAAAGCCTGAATGACACTCGAAAACCAAATATATTTTGTTTTCAGTTTTCAGATTCTCAAAAGCGTATATTAGTCCACAACACATACTGATGACCATCGGTATCATGAAATAGTTACGTGTTTTACATCTGCAACTGAATGAAATTTGTCTCTCTTTTCGGTCTTTACTGAGAAACGCATTCAACGTTCAAAGCAAACTGGTGTTTATTGCCTAGCATGCCCAATGAAAATGTTCCTAGGACAAAATAATTTCATTGTTACAGCAAATTCGAGAAAAACCCTTATTCGTATGAGCACCTGCAGAGCTTGCCTGCTTGATTACAAGAGAGAGGGAAAGAGGAGAGAAAAGGCAACTGTCATGGCTGAAAATCACAAACGCAAAATTTCCAGGAGAATTCAAAGGAATCCTTAGAATCCAAACTGAAAAATGAAGTTTTCACAAAAAGAAGACAAAAGAAATTACAATAAAATTTGCCGGAATTTTAACAGAAAACAAAACAAAAAATTCTTGAAAAAAGGAAATGACAAGAAAGAACAAAACAAAAACCCAATGATTAAATTTTGAATGAATTTCAATATTCATGAATTTCTGCAGTTTTAAGGAGGTTTGGGAGCCTTGACAGAGCAGGAATGACAAATTAACAAAGGATAAAGTAAAACATAGGTTCTGGGTATCCTGATAAATACACAAAATAAAAAATAAATAAACAGCAATATAAAAAAACTAAATAAAATAAAATACGCAGTAAAAAATAAATAAATACA
Source organism: Batillaria attramentaria (assembly GCA_018292915.2). Taxonomy (NCBI): domain Eukaryota; kingdom Metazoa; phylum Mollusca; class Gastropoda; family Batillariidae; genus Batillaria; species Batillaria attramentaria. The sequence continues at coordinate 2,387,527 of JACVVK020000003.1, forward strand.
AAATAAATAAATCTGTAACTAAATAAGAAAAAAAATAGGATAAATGTTTAAAATAGGCATAAATAAATAAAAAACAAACGTAAATAAATATAATAATAAAGATCAGGATACCCAAAGCACACCTATGTTTCAATTTGGCCTTATTTAACACAATACACCCATGGATCCTATTATTAACCAGAACACACAGGAAATACACGGCACCAGAAACACCAGGTTTAAGATTAGCAAACTACGTTTAAAGGAGCTTTCTTCAAGTCCCACAGAAATTTTGTTTACGTCAAAGTTTCTTTTTATCTTGAATGGAATCTTTTTAAACTCTATCTAAAGGATTAGCCAGAAAGACCTTGACATTATTCTTTCATTTACCATTAAGAGCACCATAAAACGCTACGATTTCCTTCTTTGCACTTGCACAACCAAAAAAATACATGTACTATGTATCTGAAAAAGAGACATTGAGGGAAAAACCAGCCAACTGATGGGTACAAAAATTTTTTTTCAAGATTATTAATCTGAAGCAAAAAAAAAAAAAAAAAAAAAAATTTGCAAGGTAGAAGAAAACTCCTTTGTGAAAAAAATTTGGGTTAGTGTTAGGCCTATTTTTCAATTTCACGTTCTCCCCCCCCCCCCCCCAACATCCACGCACGTGTGCGCACGCACACACACACACACTCTCACTGCCTACCGGTATTGGTGTTTCTGGCGGTATTTCTAATGTGACCTGGTAATACTAGGATCCCCCTGCCCCCTACTACCCCTAACACACAATCATTGGCCATAGACGACAACACTGCAGTGATTTAACTATGAGGAATTCCTCTGAACAACTATTGTTAGTGTGTTAGAGAGAGTTACTGTGAGCGTGTTAGAGAGAATGGACTTATCAGTGCAAGCCAGTGATTTCAATTATATCAGAACAAATGTACAGTGCACGCAGTACATATATGTCAAGATAAGTTAGTACTACTGTGGTAGTAGATTAGTTTATTTGAGGCTTTACGCTATGCAAGCAAAGTGCATAAGTACAAGGAGGAGGGAGAAAAAGGAGTTATTCTTTATGACTGTTAGCTATTGAAATTATTACTGAAATGCAAAAGCAGTGTGAAAAATGTTGCACATGCTATCCTTCCACGTGACTAGACAAGAAAACTGAACATGCATAACGATTCAACGAAACAGTTGTTAGAAAAACAGAAACAAACCACACTAAGTTTTTCAACAGTTCAAAAACCGTTGAAAAACTCCCTTAAAAAACTGCAATCTTGTCATACTCTATGGCCAATGATAATTACCAGCGTGCCGGAGGGAGGTTGGGGTGTGGGCTCTCCCCCAGTGGGGCAGCACCACGCGCGCACACTGGGATGCACCAGGGTGTGCCATCCCATGGTCTCTCCCAGCACAACACCTCACTGCCAGAGGGAGGCCGCCACTGGCCAGATCTCCCTGCCGCCCCCGGTCTGCCCCCTCTCCCTTCCTTCCCGCTCCTCTGCCTTGCCCAGCATCCACACTCTGGGTCGATCCTGGTGGCCCACCTTCCTCATTGCCTCGCAACCAGTGGAACCATGCCCCACCAGTGGAAGGAATCAGTACTGCAGTTGTGCTGCACTGACTTGACAGCGACAGAGTCCCTCATCCCCCAGAAAGGAGACTTTTGGGTTGTGCACCCCTTTCCAGGGTTCCAGCATTTCTTTCATCCAGTATGTGTGTGTTTGACGGCCTAATTGTACTACCAGACAACTCACAAACCCAATGTTGTACATTTACTGCACATTCCACTCGGCACAAAAACTGTACCACATACTGTCAAGGGTTGATGAATGAGAGAGGTAACCATCCCGGCCGGATAGGATGCCTTACCTTTCTCGTATCATCAACCTCTAACAGTATATGACACAGCCACGCTGAGTGCATGTGCAGTAAACTACAGCATTGACTTCATGAGCATACACCAGAATGTGCATGAGACAGTCAGTTCAAGACCAGCATCATATACTTTTACTGCACTTAACGTTCCTGGGAAACTTTTGTAGGCTTTGGGAGCCCGCCCTCACACCCACTTGATGAGGGGTCAAATATATATAAAAAAAAAAGTGAGGTGGCTCCTAAATGTTTACACATGGACTCACTCCTATAAGACAGAGGTGGCTCATATACATGGACTCACAACAAAATGTGGGGGCTCATAAATGATTTAGCATGAACACGTCCATCTTAAGGGTGCTTACCGTGAACATCATCTCCCACATGAGGAACCCCAGAACTCCAAACTACCTGCAAGTATATATGTTTGGTGTGGAGAACAAATTGTGGAAGTGAAGCAGGTAGTGCAAAGACTCAGCAGAACTTGAAAGGCTTACAAACTATGCCATGCTGTACAGCAACAACCGGCTGTCATACAGCACGCACCATTGAGGAAACTTGATGGTTAATCCAGTGTGCACTGCAAGTACAGTATAGGGAAGGGTGGGTAGAAGATATCACATGCCCAGGAAAACTTCATAGTGAAGTCAATGAGCGCTGGAACGTTAAGGGACGACTGAAAAGAAGATCCCATGTCCTTGAAGGATCGCTTCAAGGAACAGGCACAATAGGTGGTCAAAGTGCTGTACATCAGATCAGACATTACAGTTGTACCTCACAGTCTGGATGCATGATTCTTACAGAATGATGCTTTGCTAGACCTGAACGTGCATTCAGGAGTTTCAGAACATGAATGATGTTTACAACCTTAAGCCGCATAAGCAACAAAGACTATTTTGCGGCTGCTACTTAGTTCAGAATGAGAAGATAGTGTGTGTGTGTGTGTGTGTGTGTGTGTGTGTGTGTGTGTGTGTGTGTGTGTGTGTGTGTGTGTGTGTGTGTGTGTGTGTGTCCTTCCTTCCTCATAACTATCCTGAATGTCCTACGAACTTATTCTTTGTCAAAACTTGCAGTGTTGCTTTCACTGAAAAATTAGGCAACAGTTTTTTTGTTTTGTTTTTTGTTTAGTTTTTGGGGGGATTTTGTTTGGTTTGTTTTGTTGTTGTTGTTGTTGTTGGGGGGGGGGGGGGTGGTGGTTGTGGTGGTGTTATTGTTATCACCTGAGTTCCCTGCAATGGTACGTCCTCCAGTAGTATTCCTCCCTGGTTATGAGTGGAATCTACGGAGGTCACAGAAGCCACTGATATGGTCACAGGCTAACAATTTAGGCAACAGGTTTAGTGTTTGTTTTGTTTCTTGTTTTTTTTTTGTTTTTTTTTTTTTGCTTTTTTTTTTGTTTTGTTTTTTTTTGGGGGGGGGGGGGTCACCTGAGCTCCCTGCGATGGTCCTCCAGTAGAATTCCTCCCCGGTTATGAGTGGAATCCACAGAGGTCACAGGCTGAAAATTTAGGCAACAGTTCTTTTGGGGTTTTTTTTGTGTGTGTGTGTAGTTTTTTTGCACCTGAACTCCCTGCGATGGTCCTCCAGTAGTAAACCTCCCCGGTCATGAGTGGAATCCACGGAGGTCGCAGGCTGAAAATTTAGGCAACAGTTCTTTTGGTTTTTGTTTTTTTTGCACCTGAACTCCCTGCAATGGTCCTCCAGTAGTATTCCTCCCCGGTCATGAGTGGAATCCACGGAGGTCGCAGGCTGAAAATTTAGGCAACAGTTCTTTTGGGGTTTGGTTTTGTTTTGTTTTTTTTGCACCTGAACTCCCTGCGATGGTCCTCCAGTAGTATTCCTCCCCGGTCATGAGTGGAATCCACGGAGGTCGCAGGCTTTTAGGCAACAGTTTTTTTGGGGGGGGTTTTGCACCTGAACTCCCTGCGATGGTCCTCCAGTAGTATTCCTCCCCGGTCATGAGTGGAATCCACGGAGGTCGCAGGCTTTTAGGCAACAGTTTTTTGGGGGGGTTTTGCACCTGAACTCCCTGCGATGGTCCTCCAGTAGTATTCCTCCCCGGTCATGAGTGGAATCCACGGAGGTCGCAGGCTGAAACTTTAGGCAACAGTTCTTTTGGTTTTTTTGTTTTTTTTTTTGCACCTGAACTCCCTGCGATGGCCCTCCAGTAGTAAACCTCCCCGGTTATGAGTGGAATCCACGGAGGTCGCAGAAGCCAGAGCAATTTCTGTGTGCCCATTTGTTTTCTATATGCCCATTTTAAAAATATCAGCATTATTATTGCACACACATTTCAAACTTTTCTGTTAATAGCTGCATACACTTACCAATAATAGTTCATTCTGACATAAGGTATTGAGGCAACTGAAACACAGGTTCTGGTATAAACTTTTTCTATACAGTTCACGAGTTCTTTCTCTTTAAGATAGGAAGGTTGGACACTGGCTGGTTATGATTGTTGATGGTGTTGTGTCGATATGTGGGTAGTGGAATGTGTATGTAAGTCTGCTGGAGGGTGGTGTGTGTGTGTGGTGGTGGTGGGGGAGAGGCGGGGGTTGTCATTTTTCCTTTCTATCTCAAAAAGACAATTGAAACTGAACTAGCCCTAGACGGCAAAAGAAACACTCCAGACTGTTCACACGTTCTACCACTTTCTTAGACTTTGGAATTACATGTATCCAAGTGGACAATACATGCATAACCCGTCTAATGTCTTGCTAGTAACAGTTGACCCTTGCAAGACATGTTGATAGAAGTGTTGCTTTTATGTCTTACAGATTGAGATGGGGGGTGAGTGGTATAATTACCCTCCTACAGATACTGACAGGGTGACAGCACAAGGAGACACAACTGACATCATCAAATTGTGACAGTCACCATGTATTTTATCACAGAAGTGATGGAATTGTAGGTTACGCTTGACACAGCAGTAAAGAAAATAATGCCATTCACAATTAAACCAATCAACACCTCAGGTAAACAAGAGAAACTAAACATGGCACAGATGGCAACAGAAACACTACAGACTGTGAATCACATGTTTTAACAATTTTCTTTGAGTGTGGATCACATCCAAGTGAGGGTGTCTCAATGGCTGATGTGATGCGTCTAGTGTGGTAGTCTGTAGTGGTAGTGCTTGTCACTTCTCGCTTTCAGCTATCACCGCTGGCTAGCAGCAATGCGAAAAAGGAAGCCAAGTGCGTAAGTCTTCCCCTGCCAGTACATAGCCCCTCCACCAGCAAGCCCTATGTAGTGCCTCCTCGTGGCGTCACCCGGAAACTGAGCACCTTACGGACTCAGGTTAAACTACAAGGGACTCGGAGGAGGTTTGGCCCCCAGACATGCGGCATGCAGGCCCACCGGCGTGTGGACACGCCCTGATGCCCATGAACCAAATCCCCAGCTATGGGTCAAATAGCAAAAGGTGTGCTGGACAATACCGGTGTGACGGAAATAAGGCCCAAGGACACAAGCGGTCGTCCAGCAACCATGGGTAGATGAAGCTCAACAGCCCAGACCGGCATTTCATCTAGGAGAAGACAACTCGTACAAAAAATGTCAACATCGGGTAGGAGGGACTCGTAGCTGAGGCAGGCAACTCTCCTAAAGGGCGGACCAAACTCTCGACAACCCAGCCCTGGCAGGCAGTTGGTCTAGGGGAGGGATCCCCAAACTCTCACATCCCCCTATGCTCATAGGGTAGGACTCTTCAGTCCCGAGCTAAGGGAGAAGCCCCCCTACAGAAAACTTGATCCGGCCTGCCGAAGACGGAGTGTGTCAGCCAAGGCGCAGGTTTCTGGGGAAAAATCAGGACACACACGCATCAACGAATATGGTCATGCGTCAGACTACACTTTCGTCATGGCGTCGTCCCTATCAGCGACAACCGGGGAGAGACGGAGCCGGGCCCCTAGCCTCAAAAGGGCCCACCCAAGCGACCGGTACTGAGGGAACAGCTATGGGGAAGCCGTCAGGACCTGGAGAAGACAGCGGGATTCGTCACGACATCAGAAATTGTGATCTGACGCGGCCAAGCTTCGAACGCAGAAGAAGAAGAATATCCAAGTGGAAAATGTGAGTCTAACAGGCCTAATGTCCTGCTAGCAACAGATGACCATTGCAGGACACGTTCATAAAATGGAAAGCTGTAGGGCAACAAAGGGTAAAGTGTAACTCATCAGACGGACGTTTGACCCACGGGACAGACCATGCATATGGAGAGAAATATGCGAGAAGGATAAAAAGGGAGATAAGTAGTGTGATAGATTTCACATTGTAGCACGCGTGCGTGTACACTGTTAACTGGCAGAACTGAAATCATCCATAACGCAAGAACCCTGAACAGGTGACTGGCTTAACACATCCTGCAAACACCAAATGGCCCTTGCAGAACATGCTGATAGCTAGTGATAGCTAGTATGAACTGTTGGTAATTTGCTTTGGGTTTTTCCTGCCTTGGTTTTTTTTCTGTTTTGTTTTTGTTGTTGTTGAATGTTGACTGGAAAAGGAACTGGAAAGAGAGAGAGACAGATGGGGTTTTCTGGAAATAAAAGAAACTGAAACTGAAACTGAGAGAGAGAGAGAGAGACAGAGACAGACACACAGAGAGAGAGAGAGCCCTCACTCAGAGAAAGTGTGTGTGTGTGTGTGTGGGGGGGGGGGGGGGGGGTTGAGAGAGAGACACAGAGAGAGCAGTGTGTGTGTGTGTGTGTGTGTGTGTGTGTGTGTGATGACAGTCTGCGAACAGCTCTTAAGTCATACCAATGAAGGAATGCACCTGAAGTTTCCTACTGAACTAAAAAAACTGGGGACATGACCAAAATCATATTGTGCTACCAGGCAAGACTTGTCAATAGGCTAAGTTACTTTGTTTTGTTTCATTTTTGTTTGTTTGTTTGTTTTTTTTCCCCTTGGGGGTCAGGCATGTTGGGGGTGGGAGTCACTCAGTCACAGAAAACAACCACAAGTTGCCGCAGCTGACAATACAAGGGGACACAAGCAATGTCATCAAATACTGCAAAGGTGTACAGCATCACAGAAATGACAAACTGTGTGCCAAAAATCGTAGTATCGAAAGACGGTGTTTCGTGTGTGTGAACAAAGGACACGGCAGTGACTAAAATCAAACATTAAAAAAACACCTGCATAGATAATCTACAACCTATGGCCAGGTATGAGTGTGTTTCGAGGTGTGATGCTGATAAGGCTAAAGACAATGATTGTTTCATGTCAGATGTTAAAGAATGCTTTATGCCATCTCCAAAATAGTTCGATCCATGCCACCTCTAGAACTGTTCTATACTGCCTGTAGATTTGCTTTATGCCACTTCTACACCTCTGTCATGTACCCGCAGCTCAACATTGAATGAACACCGCAACAACTAATACACTGTAAAATATTGTGAAATGTTCGTCACAGTCTTCACGCGCGTGCACGCACGCACGCACGCACGCACGCACACACACACAGTGTCCCCTCAGTCTTACTCTTGGGGGCTGACCAAGCATTAGCCCCCAAGAGTCTCCTAAGCGAACAAAAGTTTTCCCAGTGTAAAAGTTATGATGCTGGTGATGAAATCACCACTCATGTGCATTCTGGCTGTCTGATACACAACCAGACAGCGTCACACACACACATACCTTCAGAAAGAAATGCTGGAGCCTGAAAAGAAGTGCAGCCCAAAAGCCCCTTTCTGGGAGAAAAGGGAATCTGTCACCGCCAAGCCAGACAGCACAACCACAGCACTGAGACCTTCCACCAATAGGACATGGCCCCACGGTTACGAGACAAGAGGAAGAATGGACCTACCAGAACCGCCCAGGTGTGGTGCTGGGGGGCAGAGGATCCCGGGGGGTCTGCCGGGGGTCGGACAGGGAGACTGACCAGTGAACGGCCTACCCTCGGGCAGTGAGGTGGAGTGCTGGGAGCTACCATGAGATGGCGCACCCAGGCACACCCTGGTGTGCGCGTGTGGTGCTGCCCCACTGGGGGCTAGCCCACGCCCCTACCCCCCTCTTAAACGAACAAACAACATGTAATAACTGGAAAAAATATATAAAAAAGCTGCATCTTTAAACGTGCAACCAGATAAGTACACAGTTTATTCTGACATATAGATCACCTTCAGTGTAACATGGTCCCTAAGATCCTAGTACTAAGCCTGTTGATGAAGGATGCATAAATAAGCTGACAAAAGATAGGATTTATGTCAGTACAAGTGTTTAAAAGTGTAGCCCACCAACTTTTGCTTGCAGGGTACAAGTTTAAACTCAGATGCTGATATAAGTCATATCCTCCATCAGCGAGTTTTGGATTTTAATTCTTACAGGCCTCTTTTGGAGAGGTCGGAGAACATCAGTCTTTCAGCGCTCATGTCCATGGTTCAATTTGCCGCTGTGAGCCAGATATTTGTGCTGGCCTTTCTCTTATTGCCCTCTCTTTGATATCCCCGTTTTGGCAGTGGGAAAAGATGTTAAACCCACAAACAAACCACCACAGAGATTTTTTTTTTTTTTTTCAAACAATTTTCACTGTACATGCTGGTCATCTGTCTGAAGCTGACTCCATTCTTAAGAAATTCCACAGCGTATGGTTCAAAGATGTAAGGACTACGGTACATGTACTATAATGTAAAGAACATGTCAGTTTACAACAATGCCCGTGCTCAACTTGGCAGCCCAAATCACATCCTTCATCTGCAAGTTTAGCATTTCTTACATTCCTATTCAGCTAAAAACAAAAAAGAAAAAAGGAATAAATAAAATAAAAACAAGGAGAGAAAAACAGAAATATACAGATATGTATATGTGATACTGAACGCGACCATGGAAATTTAATTTCAGATACATGTATATACAAAATGAATTTTGAAGAAAAACAAGTTTCAGAGTAAACATTTTCTGATTTTGACCCCCCCCCCCCCCCAAGTTTATTTTCCTGCTAAAAAAATCCTTATTTTATAGTTTTAAATTTTGAATATTGAATGTCTTCTGAAAGAAAAAGCCTGAAGAAAAATTATTCTTCAGAAAAAGAAAAAAAACAGTGCAGCTCAGAGACAGAGATAAAAACAGGCTCCGCTGGAGCTGCTTATAGTTTCAATTATATCTTCTGTAATTTCAAAAACATTCAAGCTGTTCAAAAAGTATGTCAGAATAAACTGTGCACACCACTGAAACATTGCTTACACATCTGCTGTGACGGAAAATTCTGCTACCAAATAAGCCAGTCCATTAGGCCTAAACAAAAAAAACAAAAAAAAAACCCAACAACAAAAGAACAAAAACAAAAAACAAGTGGGTATGTTTAGGGAAAGAATGAATTAATAAACTACAGGCCTTTTACACAGACTTTATACCAACAATCATGGATTTAAAAGACATTAAACCGCCAGACACCCACCCTACCCTCTGTGCTTAATGTGCCCATTGTTTTGGAAATAGGATGACGCCCATCCTGATCTGCTTGCATGCCTTTGACATGACAATGTGAAACATGCACCACCACCACCAACATAAGAAACTGAAAAAAAAAATGGACTGGCTTATTTGTACTACTCCTCGGACATTTAAATGAACTTATAAAGTTTTGTAAAAGAGCCAAAGTGATAAACTTACTGTTTCCTAGATGACAGGCATTTTAGCACAGCCAAAATATTGATTGCCCTGCGGGGCATTCAATTTTCTGTGTTTATCTCTGAGTAATGTTTTCTTTAACTTTCAGATAAAAACAAATAATGCAGAATTTTCCTTCACAACAGACGAGTGCAGCACCAACAGTAAAAGGCCATCACAGAACAAAATGTAAAGCAACTTTTGCCTAACCGCCAAATGTGTAATGGCCTACATGAAAGTTTGAAAATCTATAACACCAAAATGATGAAGAAAAAGTCATGGAAAAGCCCAAACCCGATGTACGTAAACACAAAAATAATACACACAAAAGAATTTTGTTTCCCGAAGGACTGAAAGAATTTTTTACTTTGAGAATGAAAAACTGTCCTTACAAAACAAAAACTGCAGTTTCCGTCACTGACATATTGGTGCTGCACTGCCCACTGACACCATGTCAGGGGCCCTACAGGGGAGGGGAAGGGGAAATGGCAACAACTACTACAATGGTAAACTAAAAGGAAAAAAGAACCGCAATAGAAGACAAGGAGGAAGAGATGGTGGGGTGGGGAGGTAGGGGTTGGGATTGGGGTGGGACTGGCAGGGGATGTGGACTGGGATGGGAGGCGGAGGGGTGTGATGGGTCGCCGCTGGCATCCGGTGACTGATCTGTAGTACATCAAACGAAAAAGGGTATTGTGTTAACTGGAACACAGTATACACCACAAAGCAATTTCATTATACATGTGCAAATAACACAAAGTGCAGCACTTAACTTTTTCGCTACGCGCGCCTCGAGCCTCGGCTGTTCCCAGCGCACTCGCGCTCAGTCTCACCGCACATCCGTTGCGTACGTAGCATTTTTAGCAGTTTTCGGATTTTTTGTTCACCGCTTTGGCAGTGTTTTATGCCCTAGTGTTTGGTATGGATGGAAAGTTAAACATTAGCACTTTCAGAAAAAAATATTCGCCTGTGTGCTGATTTCACAAGAGAGACACCAGAACATGCTAAACAACACGTGAAAAGTAAACACAAACAGACATTGTTTTCATGCAGCTGTGTTATTACAGAACAGAAGCGATCGTCTTTTCAACAATGTTTTTTTTTGTGTCCTTACCTTGGAAATGGTTTGCAAAAATTCAGAACTGTATACCAGGTAACATTTTGTAGTTAGATGAAGAAAATCCTCGAAAAAAAACACACTTTTCACGAGTTCACTCGGCACTGTTTAGATCTAGCAGCGCTGGCCCATGTTTCAAAGTCGAATAGTGCGACTTGATTTGGTCCGATATCCAGCACGTCATTCCTTATTATCAGCATCATCCGCTCCTTCATCTTCACTTTCTACAGGTAAATCCCCCTCTTCGTCCGATACCTCAGCTAGAACCTCTTAAATTGTAGTGAAACGCGCGCACATGTTTTTTTTTTTTCTTGGTGCCGCCATTTTGTTTTCCTGCAAACTCGGTCACATTCCATTCTGCAAGTGGGTCAAGGAAAAGTTCCAGAAAAAAATAACAGACCTTTTCTGTAAAGGCCAGTAACAGCAAATTTACTCGTCGATAACCACTGAAAAATTATAGCAAGAGTTGCCTCTCTTAGACCGCAGAGGTGTGGAAGGGGAATTTTTACAGTACGTGTCACAGCGCGCGATGTGCCCCGTACAACGCAGACTAGCGAGTGGCACAGCTCGGGATGTGCCGCGGACAGAGGGGAAGACAGCATGTCACATGGCCGCATGTGACGCGGTGCGAAAAAGTTAACCTAAGGTCATACATCTTAGGCTCACATGAAATAATACAGTACAAATTTGACGAAGTGCACAAGAAACAGTGATGTCAAATATCACACTCACCCAGTCCTGCAGCAGCACCAGCCGTGAACGATGTCGGGAGTTGCTCCAGTGGCGTGGGCAATGTCCTGAGGTACTCCAGTGGCGTGGCCGATGTCCAGGGGCACTCCAGCGGTGCAGCCCATATCCAGGGGCACTCCAGCGGTGCAGCCCATATCCAGGCGTACTCCAGTGGTGCAGCCCATATCCAGGGGTACTTCAGCGGTGCAGCCAATGTCCAAGGGCACTCCAGTGGCGTGGCCCAGCCCATCTTGGACTCCTAAATCAGAAACAGACTTTGGCTTACTGACAACATCCCAGGAGGGGTGGGTGGGTGGAAGGGGAGGCGGAGTGGGTCAGAAAGGGGGGGGGGGGGCAAGAGAGTCAGCGATGGCGCTAGAAATTTTGCCAGCCGGTACCATCAAAAACAGCTGGCAAGCCCAGCAAAGTAAACCGGTACTGGTGAAAACGAGATCGGTCACCCCCCCCCCCCCCCCCCCCCCCACTAAGCCGCAGATACCGCTGGAACGCAACAATGCTAACTAAACATTTATGCGGTGGCCTGAGAAACAGCTATGCAGACAGTAGAAATTGTGTCCTCACTGTCCGTTTTAAGCCAAAGATAATCCTTTCGCCACTGCTCGCGAAATTCTCGCTCGGGTTTTTTAGACTGTGGTCCATCTTCGCCTCTCTGATCTGCCGAACCACCACTGTGACCAACGCTACCGCACGCATTTGCTGAAGACTCAGTCAATGACTGGCTGCCACTCTCTGTATCTTCAGGCGTGTCAGACGGCTTACTTGCCGAATTCCTCGAAAAAAATGAAAGCAGAGATCTCTGTTTCCCGGCCATAATTATGACAGGCTTGACAGCAAACGCGAGTGCCCGCGAAAGTTCCAGCTATTTCGCGCCTATCGCTAATAGATATTATTTTATACTGCAGTTTGGAGACCTTGGCGGGAAGTGTGTAGTTAGAATGTCGCAGCGAACCAGCCAGTTGAGAGAAACTCGCGCTATACTGAGAGAGACGGTCACGCTATACTGTCTGCATAGCTACACCACGGCTGACAGAGACAATGTAGCGACTCGCTAGAGTGACGCATCGACAGGTTGAGAGGGGGTGGGGGTGGGTGAGGTTGTAATCAGGGTCTATTAACGTGCATCACACACGCTAAAAGAAATCAGCTAGGCTTTTTTTTCATAATTATTATTTTTTTCTGCCGGTCATCTTAAGATCCAACCGGTCACCTTTACCGGCAGCCCAATTTATTCCGGTATTTTCAGTTTTCAAAACGGTACGGCTGTAGCCGGTTAACGCTATCTCTGGAGAGTGTGTGTGTGGGCGTTTGGGGGGGGGGGAGGGGTAGGACAAGAATGAAAGCTATTTTGGGTACAACATACTTGACTTACCAGGTGATGCCTGTCTGCATGGCTCATCTCATCGGCAGGTGTTGTCCAGAAGAGTGGTCCGTCTCAAGGCATCTTCCGCTGGTGTGGTCCACATCCAGGTGTCATCTAGCTGCACAGCCCATCTCAAGACCCCTGAATCAGAAATAAACACTTCGGCTTACTGACCAGCATCTTGTTATGATGCCTGAGGATGGGAGTTGGGGGAAGGGGGAGGGCAGAGGGGGTGCGTTATGATAAAAACTATTTGTGTACTTTGGCTTACTAGGTGATGTAGATCTGCATGGCCTGAATCTCGTCTGGTGTCGTCCAGCGGTGTCCCCCATGTGCTGTTGTCGTCTGGCAGTGTCCCCCATGGTGTCTCAGGTGGTGTGGTCCATCTCCAGGTGTTGTCCAGCGGCAGGGAGCATCTCTGGGATCCCTCTGGCCCCCTGGTCTGCTGAAATCACTCTTACAACTTACATGATCATCAAACAAATACATTACAACCTAACTCTACCTAACTAATGAGGCCGGCCCCCTAAAGCTAAAACTAATATCTATACTATTAACTATTACTACCTTAAGCTGTAACTATACTAATGTAACCCATGTCCTGTCTGGCCCCGCTTGACAGGCCTGTAGATGAAGTCGTCCATCCGGCAGGTCCTTCAGGTCGTCCCCCAGTGGTCACGTGCTGTACTCCATCATGTCTGAAACAGTAACGATGGAAGACTGCAAGACAAGCATTTGTCACCATTTGTCAGGCATACAATTTATATATGTTTTGCCCAGCATGATGAAAATAAATACCGGTATAAATGATTTTAACAAAAGGAAATCACCTATATACACCTCACCTGACCTTACCAAAAGTGAATTTTTTGCCAAGCACCATATGGGTGAATATCAAGGTTACACACTCACCCCTCAGAGGTTGCTTCTTTTCATTGTGTTGTCTACCCATCCAGCGGTCAAACCCTCAGTCCAGTGGTCATCCAGCCTGCAGTCCCACATCCTACAGAAACAAAGCAGCAAGTGCATTCAGAACTTAAAACATTGAGATTTTACTCACTGAACACCAACTAAAGCTTATGACACTCACGCTGTAAAATGGTTTAAGGCAAAACAAGATCAAATTTTCATTTTCAAAGGAGCTCACACTCACCCCCCAGAGGTCTCTTCTTTTCATTTTTGTGGCATGCATCCCTCTAGCGGTCCGTCCCTCAGTCAGGTGGTGGTCCAGGCTGCAGTCCCACGTCCTACAGAAAGAAAGCGGCAAGTGCAACCAAAACATAAAACACAAGCATAGACATTGAAATTTTATAACACCTTTCAATGTTTTCCATGGACCTTAAAACACTCACAGAACAGCAACTCTCTTACTTGAAAGTTTATGACAAACACTCATTCTGTAGACAGGAAGGCAAAACAAAATAAAATTTTCATTTTTCTGAGGAGAAAAGGACCTCACTCACCTCTCAGAGGTCTCTTCTTTTCAGTTTGGTGGCACCCGTCCCTCTAGCGGTCTGTCCCTCAGTCGATCCAGTGGTCCAACCCTCAGTCCAGTGGTCGCCCAGGCTGCAGTCCTACGTCCTACAGAAAGAAAACAGCAGTCAGAATGTAGATCACAAGCCAAGCATATACATTGCAATTTTACAACAGCTTAGTGTTTTCTGTGGGCCTTAAAACACTCACAGAACAGCAGCTCTCTTACTTGAAAGCTTATGACAAACACTCATTCCGTAGAAAGGAAGGCAAAGCAAAATCAGATCTTCATTGTCTGTTGAGAAAAGGATCTCACACCCACCCCTCAGTGGTCTCTTCTTTTCATTTTGGTGGCACCCATCCCCCTAAGCGGTCTGTCCCTCAGTCCAGTGGTGGTCCTGGCAGCAGCCCAACATCCTACAAAATAAGTAAACAACAATCAATCTAAACTGAAACACAAAAATGTTCAGAGCTTACAACTACCACTAGTGTTTTCCGGGGATGTAAATAGTCAAGGCTACTCCTTAAAGAAAGAGGGCGTACCTAGCACTTTCATTTGGACATGCAGCCAAACAACCCAGAAACTAATATCCCACTAAATCAGGTCACTGGTTTAAAAAGCTACAAAACTGGCCAGCACAAAACAATCATTGGGAGTGCTACAGCAGTTTGATTTATTAGGAAACTTTGATTATAAGGTACACTAATTGTGTGGGAAGGAATGGAAATCACAGTTATACACTCACCCCTCAGACTCAGAGGTCGCCTCTCCTCATTCTTGTGTTGTCCACCCATCCAGCGGTCCATTCCTCAGTCCAGTGGTCACCCAGGCTGCAGTCCCACGTCCTACAGAAAGAAAGCGGGCGGTTCAATCACAACATAAAACCTAAGCATAAACATTAAAATTTTACAACAGCTTTCAGTGTTTTCCACGGACCTTGAAACACTCACAGAACAGCAGTTCTCTTACTTGAAAGCTTATGACAAACACTCATTCTGTACAATGGAAGGCAAAACTAAATCAAATTTTCATTTTCTGAAGAGAAAAGCAGCTCACACTCACCCCTCAGTGGTCTCTTCTTATTTTTGTGGCACACATCCCTGTAGCGGTCCATCCCTCACTCCGGCGGTGGTCCAGGCAGTGGTCCAACATCCTACAAAACAATTAAAAAACATGATGCATTCAGAAATTGAAACACAAAACTTTCAGATTTTACAACCACAACCAGTGCCTTCCAGGGACCTAAGTATATATACCTAAGTCAAGGATACTGCTTACAAAAAGAGGGCATACATAGCACCTTCTTTTGGACATGCAGTCAAACTACCCAGAAACTAACATCGTGCTAAAGCAGGTCACTGGTTCAAAAAGTGGTGAGACCAAAACCACCACTGGGCGTGTTACGGCAGTTTGATTTATTAGAAAAGTTTGATCATAAGAAACATTAATTGTGTTGGGAGGAATGGAAATCACAGTTATATGCACTCACCCCTCAGAGGTTGCCTCTCTCTTAAATCTTGTGTTGTCCACCCATCCAGCGGTCCAACCCTCAGTCCAGTGGTCACCCAGGCTGCCGTTCCACATCCTGCAGAAGAATGCAGCAAGTGCAATCAGCACTGAGAACACAGATGTAAAAAAATATCAATATGTGAAAAAAGTTTTTTTGTTTTTTTTTCAACGGACCCTTGGACCAAACTTTCCCAGCTGCTTTCTTACTTGAAAGAAATTGACAGTAACTAACACTGACTTTGGTCATGTAACATCTACACTGAAATATGTTAATTTGAACAGTTCCTGTGTCTTAAGTACAAAATCTGTCAACACACTCACCCCTCAGACGTCTCCTCGCCTTCTCTGCATTCTTGTGCTGTCCATCTGTCCTGTTGTCCTTCCCTAAGTTCTGTGGTTACCCAGGCCGGAATCCAACATCCTACAAGAACAATTAAACACAGCAAGACGTAAACAGAGCTGGGAACACAACCATAAATATTGAAATTTTACGACAGTGTTCAACATTTCCCATGGAAGGAAATAACATTTACCATCAACAGCAGCTGCATCCTCAACTGGCATTGGCAGGGGCCTCCGGAGGTCCATCTTCTTTCTTGCTGTACCCTACCTAGCCTTGTGGACTTTCTGCCAAGTATGCCGCTATTTGTGCAACACATTTGTTCCAAGCTAATCAAGAAATGATGTGCACTGATGCCGCCCAGAAAACATGCCATGCACTTAAGTGTAAGGGGGACAACCTATTTCCCGGCACAAAGCAGGTGTCGGACACATCCAACCCAACAGACTGTTTACAAGCCAAATATGCATGCCATGAAACAAACAGGACCAAAACTGTGGCTATCCCAAAGCCACCCTGACCTCAATTTCAATATCATTTAACAAAAATGACTGCTGGTGTTCTCATTACATTTCCTAGCAAAATGCAACAAAAATACATCAGACAGTTTGCTTTTTTGCTTTTTTCTTGATTGTTTTTTTTTTTACATAAGTGCCTGAACTAAAGCCAAAAAACAAGGCACAGCACAGTCTGTCCCATGCACACCAGCATGAGGTTGATGGCCACCTGGGCGCTTTCTCTTACAACGCCTGCTAGTTTTAAGTTAGTCCCTACCGGCCTGATGAGTTTAGCCTACAATTTTGCCATGCAGTAATGCATGAGAAAAACAGCATATCACGAAAGAGACATATGCTGCTAATGGCATACTTGACAGACATTATCGTGATAACTGATCAGTTTCCGTATATCACTATCAAAAAATGGGTTTAGGTTACGCGCAGGAAAGGGTGAACGGGCTTAGCATACAGCAGGGATCCACCTACAGATTGTCATGGGCTTATGCGGGACTACTGGGGTTGGCGTCGCCAGCTTGTCTCCCTCCCGTAAGTGCCAAGGCGAGAGCCTACAACCAAGAGCGTCGCCACTGACAGAGCAGTCAGAGAGGCATAAGTAGATCAACCCTACAATCAAGCGGACACTCGAGGGCCCTGTCCTCAGGTTGTCATTGCCGGGCGGGCCATGACGCTGCAAAGTTTCACCCTGCAACAAAATAGTACACAGAAATTGGAGTGCAAGTATATGTACTGCTCCACCTGTCTCTGAAAAACAGCTTTCACAAGATGTCCATCCGGTTTGCTGTGAACAGAAACACACTGCTAGCAGAGCATTAGACAACTTTCATACATAACAACAGTGTGTTTTCATGATATTTTTATACATGTGTTGTGCCCAATAGGTTCAATTTGCACAAAGGCTCAGTCGGCAAGAAGACTCCTCTATCTCCCTCATCATTACATGGGCCACCATTACAAAGATAAAAGGGTGTGGAGTGTCTGGTACTTCCATCACGAACAGGTGATACCAAAGACAGGACAACGAGAATAGACCAGTACAAAAATCTGGCCCCATCCAGAAATGAAACTCACGACCTGAGCATTAAAGTCCAATGCTCCAGATTCATTTTGGTTATCCAAACTCTCCGCAAAGGTAAGAGGCAAACTGTATGCCAAAAACCATGTACCACTGTATCGTTCCAAACACACACTTCCTTGATTACTGCAGGTTCTTTAACAACATTGCTGCTCTAAAAAAAGATTTACATCAGCCTCAAAGGAGAAGGGTGAGAACTCAGAAGGGGGGGGGGCATGGCATCTCTGATCTTACAATCGTTAGTGTACCTGGATTTATCATTCCAGAAATCGGACATGTTCTGGAAAATTGGCACCCCTGGAAAATTGGCACTCTTGCAAGTTACTACAGATGATCACCACTGACTTCACCCTGAGCTGTTAGCCAGAGTAGGGCGGGGTGGGTATTTGGGAGTTTAACGTCCTTTTCCACCACGTAAGGGTGATATCAAAGACGGGGCAACGAGAAAAAGGTCAGCACACATATTTGGCCACAGCCGGGATTCGAACTCACGACCCGAGCATTGAAAGTCCAGTGCTCTACCATTCAGCCACCCCGGCTCCCTGTTAGCCAGAGTAAGTCTTGAATAATAATAATAATAAATGAAAATAACTGCATCAACAGTTCAACTGGAACTGTCTTGATTTCAAAAACAGTGTGACTAGCCAAACACCCAAATGAGGTCTATTGATCACTACTAAACAACAGCAAAACACAACTAGCAGAAGGAGAAGAGGGTGTGCCTGATAGAGCCTTATCATTATATCCATTATTACACTACAATGTACAACATGTCTGACATTACCCAAATCACCTCCCACCCCTCACCCACCACCACCACTAAACAACAGCAAAACACAACTAGCAGAAGGAGAAGAGGGTGTGCCTGATAGAGCCTTATCATTATATCCATTATTACACTACAATGTACATGTCTGACATTACCCAAATCACCTCCCACCCCTCACCCACCACCACCACAAAACAACAGCAAAACACAACTAGCAGAAGGAGAAGAGGGTGTGCCTGATAGAGCCTTCTCATTATATCCATTATTACACTACAATGTACAACATGTCTGACATTACCCAAATCACCTCCCACCCCTCACCCACCACCACCACAAAACAACAGCAAAACACAACTAGCAGAAGGAGAAGAGGGTGTGCCTGATAGAGCCTTATCATTATATCCATTATTACACTACAATGTACATGTCTGACATTACCCAAATCACCTCCCACCCCTCACCCACCACCACCACTAAACAACAGCAAAACACAACTAGCAGAAGGAGAAGAGGGTGTGCCTGATAGAGCCTTATCATTATATCCATTATGACACTACAATGTACATGTCTGACATTACCCAAATCACCTCCCACCCCTCACCCACCACCACCACAAAACAACAGCAAAACACAACTAGCAGAAGGAGAAGAGGGTGTGCCTGATAGAGCCTTCTCATTATATCCATTATTACACTACAATGTACAACATGTCTGACATTACCCAAATCACCTCCCACCCCTCACCCACCACCACCACAAAACAACAGCAAAACACAACTAGCAGAAGGAGAAGAGGGTGTGCCTGATAGAGCCTTATCATTATATCCATTATTACACTACAATGTACAACATGTCTGACATTACCCAAATCACCTCCCACCCCTCACCCACCACCACCACAAAACAACAGCAAAACACAACTAGCAGAAGGAGAAGAGGGTGTGCCTGATAGAGCCTTATCATTATATCCATTATTACACTACAATGTACAACATGTCTGACATTACCCAAATCACCTCCCACCCCTCACCCACCACCACCACCACCACAAAACAACAGCAAAACACAACTAGCAGAAGGAGAAGAGGGTGTGCCTGATAGAGCCTTATCATTATATCCATTATTACACTACAATGTACAACATGTCTGACATTACCCAAATCACCTCCCACTCCTCACCCACCACCACCACAAAACAACAGCAAAACACAACTAGCAGAAGGAGAAGAGGGTGTGCCTGATAGAGCCTTATCATTATATCCATTATTACACTACAATGTACAACATGTCTGACATTACCCAAATCACCTCCCACCCCTCACCCACCACCACCACAAAACAACAGCAAAACACAACTAGCAGAAGGAGAAGAGGGTGTGCCTGATAGAGCCTTATCATTATATCCATTATTACACTACAATGTACAACATGTCTGACATTACCCAAATCACCTCCCACCCCTCACCCACCACCACCACCACCACAAAACAACAGCAAAACACAACTAGCAGAAGGAGAAGAGGGTGTGCCTGATAGAGCCTTATCATTATATCCATTATTACACTACAATGTACAACATGTCTGACATTACCCAAATCACCTCCCACCCCTCACCCACCACCACCACTAAACAACAGCAAAACACAACTGACAGAAGAAGAGGGTGTGTTTGTGATTATATATTTACACTTCATGAAACTTAAGCATTACCCCCCATCCCCCTCCCCTAAAATAATAACCACCACCACAAAACTACAAAATGCAATCCACCATTATCCCCTATCTCCCCCCCCCCACCCCCAAACAAACCAGACAAGTGACAGAAGATGAGGGTGTGCCTACAATACCCTTATCATAACCATTATTACTGTACCATGTTTGTCATGTCTGACACTCCACCACTACTCCCCCCCCCCCCCCCCCCCCCCACACACACACACCACCACCACCACCACCCCCATCCACGCACACATACAACACACACCTAATAACTGCCTACAATCACAACACAACTGGCAGAAGAAGAGGGTGTGCCTGATATACCCATATAATCTTAACCAATATTTGACATGTCTGAGGTTCCACAATTAACACCCCCCCCCCCCCCCCCCCGCCCCCCTCTCCAATGTTTCAAGTTTGGTGTGTGAACTTGATGTGACTGCTGAACTGAAACTGATGTCTATTCCATTCAATTTGTCTTTATTATCCAAGTTTGGGAGAAAAAAATTCATTTGAGTTAATTAAACAGTAAATGAATAATATTTTTTTTTTTAAAGCTGTTATCTGTCAGGTTGGGAAGTGATTGCAGAATATTGGGCAGTCTTTTTCTATTAAAAAAAATCAACAACGAAAAAAACCATGTCCGTAATCCCCATCCCCCCCCCAACCGCCCCCACTTCAATGTACCTTCCCTTCCAGTGGTCTAGTACAGTTCAGCTCAGTATGTTGGCAAAACTTGCAAAATCAAAATAAGCTAGAACTTTATACTAGTGCTGTTCAACGCCAACAGCGACTGACCGCGATCGTGTGCTTGTTCGTCAGTGTGTGTGTGACTGTGCTTGAGAGAGAGAGCGAGAGGGAGAGAGAGAGCGAGAGGGAGAGAGAGTCGACACTGTGACGTCACGTTCCCCGCGGCTCTATCCAAAATGAGGGACTCAGTGACAAGACTGATGAGGTAAGCTGGTTTCGCAATCAAAACACTCGGTTTCATAATCTCGAAAACTACAGGAAACGTCCGGTACAGCCGTCCGCTGCCCAGACAATATCATGCACTAGTCCGATTATCACAAAGCTTAATGGGAATAGCTTACAATTTCACACGAAAAAACAAAAAATATCGGGAGCACTACAAAACACGTCCGATTTACTCACCAGCTAAGCCCGAACACAACGAATACAGAAGGTGGGTAACTCTCGGTAATTTTGGGGACCGTTTACAACTAAGCATAGGGGTAGGAGGGTTTTTCAATGCAAACGTTTTTGAAAATCAGCTGCACGGATCATCGGCCCAAAAACAAAGTTTTAAATTAGTTGTGTATCTAAGAACTTAGCAGAATTTCAGTCTGTACCCGGATTGCTGTTGAGGGGAAAGAAGAAATTAAGCTGACCCTGTCATCCCCTTCCGGTTTTTTTTGCTGTGTCCCCATTTATCTCGCCCAATAGGGATAGGGCCAACTGGATCAGGCACGGGCGGCTCGTGGGTTTGGCACGTGCGGATCGTCGGAGTCGCCAGTGCCGGTGTGCTATTCAGTGTGTTTACCATTCACCGCGTGTACTATTGCTGTGAACTTTCATTGCACCTATTGTAAAAGAGGAGAGAAGTTGTCGTCTTGTGTGAAATAGTGGTAAAACGTGACACGTTCACCAGCACTCGGCGTTTAGATGCGACTAGGGAAAATTCAGCTGAGCCACCGACCATTTCACTGAATTCTGCTGAAGACAACGGCATACCTCTGCCGGTCCGCCGTTTTCAACAGACCAACAACAACTTGACACTAACAACAACTAAACGAACAAAGAAACAAATACAACCTTTGACAAAAAAAAAAAAAAGGAACAAAAAACTAACAAACATGGAAACTGACACATAGTGCGTAAAGCTGTATCAGTGAATGAACTGATCGTTCTCCATTTCACGACATTTGGACATGTCTAGAATAACATTTAAGCGTCCTACTCCTCTCCTCACCCCTCACTACTGTGTCAAGGCACTGCTGTGTCAAAGTACCGCTGTGTCAAGGCATCCGACGCAGTGTCAACGTCCAATGATTTATCCTTCTCTCTTGTTCTCTCTCTCCTCTCTCTCTCTCTCTCTCTCTCTCTCTCGCGCGCGCGCGCGCGCGTGTGTGTGTGTGTGTGTGTGTGTGTGTGTGTGACATTCTGTCAACATGACACAATCATGGTTCATTTCTTCCTAAATAATTATACTCACGCAAAATGAACTAAACACTCAGTACTTTGGACTCAATACTCTCGGGGCTGACCGTTCATGTACATCTTGGGACTGTGGGTTCACGTAGGATTAATATACATCTCGCGACTGAGGTATAATGTACAATTACCTCAATAATCACGTGTGTGTGTGTGTGTGTGTGTGTGTGTGTGTGTGTGTGTGTGTGTGTGTGTGTGTGTGTGAAACCTCTCTCTCTCTCTCTCTCTCTCTCTCACACACACACACACACACACACACTTTCTAAAAAGACTACCAACTACAGGGAGATATTTTCGAGAACTTTAATTTTAAAAAAGTTACAGTGTTGAAATGGTGTACTGTGAAAACTTTAAAAAAGGATACCCCTCACCCCACACCTTTTCTTTTCAAGAAATGGCCACCTAGGCTATGATCTATCAATGGTGCCGGTTTGAAATGAATACGGTCTACTACGGTCTAATACCACCCAAAACCATAGAATACCCTCCACTGTCGAGCGCAGACAGGGGACGTTGGGGTCTCTGCCTCTGTTGCCCATTCCCAATCTTTTGTATACAACGGGGGAGTAAGTAAAAAAAAAAAAAAATCCAGAAACGCCATGCTGCTAGTACCACTATCCCCATCATCGTCGTGCGTGGGACTAGCCAACATTGCATACATACATACGAGACATTGCAATACCTATGCTGGTAGGCTGAGCACACCTTGTGATAACCCCTCCCATGAACTTTGTTTTACAACGGCATTTGATTTGACAGGATGGTGCGTCATGAGTTGTCCCCCGTGCATACACATTACACAGAACTGCAGCATGCATGCATTTTTCATGGCAGCTTTGTGCTGTGCCACGAAAAAATGCGGCAAGGGAGACAACTTCTGCAGGCAATAATCTCTAAACAGGCTGAAAATGTACTGTGCTGGTGAAAGCGACAGTTTTCATCGCTTCTGTGCACACTGTGAAATAACTCAGGAACCTCGAAGTTGTTCGCAGCTGTCCACTTTCCTTGTCACTGAGTATTTTTGTTTTTTCCTTCTTCGGTATTACTTAGCTCGGCTCTGTCTCGGTTAGCCCGATTTGGGCGTCGTCGTAGGGGCCTAGAGAAGCGACGCCGGACCCGGAACAGGGTTGAATGCAGCTGTGCTTTCAACCAGGATGGGCAATGTTGAGTTTGAAAAGAAAACACAACCTACTGCTCTCCATCTGAGGCTCATTACACGCGGTTAGAAGACTCCGAGAAGAAACTGGCAGACGTCAGCCTTGGACCAGAGACGAACCGGCACGCGCTATTACACGCGGTTAGAAGACTCCGAGAAGAAACTGGCAGAAGTCAGCCTAGGACCAGAGACGAACCGGCACGCGCTATTACACGCGGTTAGAAGACTCCGAGAAGAAACTGGCAGACGTCAGCCTTGGACCAGAGACGAACCGGCACGCGCTATTTGCTGTATAGTAGTCGCACTGTGCGCAGTTCACTCTCGGCTGAGGTGGATTTCTTGGCTTCGTTCCGGTACTGAAAATGTTGAGCTCCAGATTCCGTGCGCGAATTGTAGTGGTTTTCATAGTATGCTTCGGTAAGTTACAGTTGTTCATTTATTACTGTTGTCACAGTTCTGCGTTATCATTATACACCCGATCGCTTGCATGCGAAGATTACTTATTTGGACCCCACTAGCTTTTCTTTTTTTATTGTCGTTGATGGTGGTGGTGTGTGTGTGTGTGGTGGTGGTGTGTGTGTGTGTGTGTGTGTGTGTGTGTGTGTGTGTGTGTGTGTGTGTGTGTGTGGTGGTGGTGGTGGTGGTGATGTGTGTGTGTGTGTGTGTGTGTGCGCGCGCGCGCGCGCTTGCCCCTACGAGCTTCACTGGGTTTTGTTGCTGTGTGTGTGTGTGTGTGTGTGTGTGTGTGTGTGTGTGTGTGTGTGTGTGTGTGTGTGTGCATGTGGTTATGTCTCTTCTTCCTATTCCACGGGCGAATTCCATCTTTACTTTGTGTTTTTGAACAGTTTCGTTTGTGGGTACGCCTGTACTCTCGAAACACACCACCTTGACGATCAGTACAGCTCTTAATGCGATACAATGTTGTTGACACTTTGCGCGAACGGTCGAACATTCAAATTCTACGACTGTCGTTACACTACTGGAGCGGTCAGTGTGGTCGCCGCGTCATCGAGTACGCTTCTGTTGGCTCAGTACCTGCATTACAGACGCTGTCACTGTCCAGGTGTCTAAGTGGTGTGATGATGGATACTAGAAAAACAGCTCAGAAAGATCTGTGAGCATACAATCACATAATAATATTAATAATAATGATGATAGGGTGTCTATCCCCAGGGAACGAGCTCTAGGCGCCTTACAATCTAAAAATGAAGTAAAAATAAAAAAATAAAAAAAATAAAAACATAAAACAACACATTCTCTCAACGTACACTACGCGAGAACAAGTAATAAAATAAAGGAGCACAGAATAAGAACAGCTAACACAAGTAAAATGATAAATGACAGGCAGAGACAATGAACAATAAGAACAGCTAACACAAGTAAAATGATAAATGACAGGCAGACACAATGAAAACACGAATGACTCAAAACCCAAGACCGAGCACACACAGCCTAGGTAAAACAAAACACAAATGAGAAAAAGAACCAGTGATAAGAACTAAACAAGATGGGATTGACCATCCCGGAAGTTGTTTGTCTGACCTACTTTACCATTCACCATGTCACATAAAACTTTAGGCTACGCGATACAGATGCAAATCTGGAGGAAAACTCTATATATTCCTCTTACACATAACGCTGCAGATGACACCCTAGAAATGCTTTAAAATTCACCAAAAAATTCACAAAAATCAGGCAGCCATAGACTCATGCGTAGAGGAAATTTAAACAAATTCCAATATTCCGTTTTTTTGGCAATGTTGGCAGCGACCACATACCCCCTCATTCCACGGTCGTCTGCTGGCTCCTGTGCCAGCCGCGCATGAATACAACTTGAATAGTCCACAAGCCAGCCTCATTTTTCCCTAATTTTACTATTACCTGGCATGAAACTTGTTTACAAAGCCAACAAAAAGCACCAGATTGCCATATTTTACTATGCACACAAATTTTATAAGGGGCAAAGATTTTATACTATATTTAGCCGAGTCGTTACTACATGCCCCGGAAGCTAATACTATCACGTAGCCTTACGAGGTGTACTTCCTGGGTGCAAACACACCCATGCCCTCACGGATCTACTTGTGAAAATTAGATAACAGCTTACACGCACACATTGTATAATTTGTCTGGACTGAACGACCGGCCAGATACTTACAAGCGACAAAAGTCCGCTGAAACTTTTCTCTTTTTTTATTTTTTTGGTTATACTTGACGGCACTGCCCTCATCACTGCAGCCCGCTATTTCAATGTTATTCGCATTGTTATTCTGTAGTGAGTTTTATCTCCTTAGAATTTGAGATACATCTTGGCATTTCTGTTGACTTCTTTCCTTTTTATTCTACCGTTACACATATGTCGGAGTCCCCCCTCGACTTCAGTTCGTATGAGCATGGGTCCGTGAGCACCTATTAAGTAAATTAAAAGCATACTTGTGGTCGTGCCCATGAGGTGCGGTGTGGGTTTTACAATGTTTACTCTTTGTTCGTATCAAACGTCATTTTGACGAAGTCGTTTTGTTCATGTATTACTTTTGTCACAGTTCTGCGTGATCATTATACACCCGATCGCTTGCATGCGGAGATTACTTATTTGGACCCCACTAGCTTTTCTTTTTATTGTTGTTGATGTTGGTGGTGGTTTTGGTGTGTGTGTGTGTGTGTGTGTGTGTGTGTGTGTGTGTGTGTGTGTGTGTGTGTGTGTGTGTCTGTGTGTGTGTGTGTGTGTGTGTCTGTGTGTGTGTGTGTGTGTGTGTTGTGTGTGTATGTGTGTGTGTGTGTGTGTGTGTGTGTGTGTGTGTGTGTGTGTGTGTGTGTGTGTGTGTGTGTGTGTGTGTGTGTGTGTGTGTGTGTGCGTGCGTGCGTGCGCGCGCGCGCGCGTGTACGTGTGTGTGCGCGCCCGCGCAATTTATTAGCCTTAAGTTTAACTGTCATATAGCTGATTCTATGCTGTTAATTTTTAAGTATTGCCATACTTTGTTGGTTTTATGGGGCTTTTCACTCATGTTTCCTTAAAGGTACGTTATTCTGGCACAAGCAGTTTCCCTTTACACGGTAATTTCAATCCAGTTCATTTCAATTATATGCCCAGTCTTTTTGTTCGGGGTTAAAGTGCTAACTGAGTCTCTGCAGCTCTATCTTTGTTTCAGTTATTGCGGTCGTGTCCTCCAGCAGCCGAGGGTCGTCTAGGCGGGGTGGATCCAGAAGATCCACCAGATCCATCAGATCCACCAGATCCACGGTATACGTCAGGACGTCCAGGGGATCCACAAACGCTAATGGGTCCGGCAGCACTGGCCTGAGGTACTGACAGCGCCTAATACGACAATACTCGTAGTCCGTGAGAAATCGCGACATCTCACATCATATAATCATTACATGGAGTATTGCTTGTACGTCGGTGTCGATGGACTGTGACTTCTGTCTTCTTCTTCTTCTTTGTCGTCGTCGTCTGCTTAGATGTTGATGATGATGATGATGATGATGATGATGATCTTTTGCATGGATGCACCAGAAGCCTAGACCACAATCCTTTTCTCGCCTATTCTTACAGTTCTCAGTCAGTCTAGACAGAAAATACTCATGAAAGCGTTCGAGACAACTGAAGCACCTTGGCTGCGATGGAGTTGGAGACAATGAACCTTTGGTGCAATACGTACAGACAGACAGACAGACAGACAGACAGGACAGTGACCATTCAGCGACACGGTACTTGGAATTTTATGTTGATTGTTTCAGTGCCGAGGAAATAGGAATTATTGTCGGCTCCGTAGTCGGGGGGATCGTTTTCATCGTGTGTGTTATCATCGCTGTCATACTTATCAGAAAGTATTGCTTCACCTCCCCTTCGTCGGAAGGTAATCTGTCTCTGTCTGTCTGTCTGTCTGTCTGTCTGTCTGTCTCTCTCTCTCTCTCTCTCTCTCTCTCTGCCAGAAGACAACCCAAACCGAAGATTTATCTTTTCATAATGTTGTGGAGTTTTTTGTTTTCGGGGTGTTTTTTGTTGTTGTTGTTTGTAGTTGTTGTTGTTGTTGTTGTTTTGTTTTGTTTTGTTTGGGGGGTACCCTCCTTTTGAAGTATAATTTCGCGTTGTTGTTCACCAGTACGTGCTTTTCATGTTCCTGTAGCTTATCCGTATATATGAACCCGAGTGTGTGTGTGTGTGTGCGTGCGTGCGTGCGTGCGTGCGTGCGTGCGCGTGTGTGTGTGTGCAGATTCAGCAAAGCAGACAGAGCTTTCATCAAGTGAGGACTTCTGCCAGCCACCGCCTCCACCCTACACGCCGGCCGACACAGAACTTTGTGAGACCGATCAGGCGGCCGCCCAGAGCCACTCTGATGACGAGAAAAACAAAACAGACTAAGTGGAAAGATCCATTGCGTTGTCTCCCTTCATGGGGCGGAGGGGAGGGAGGGGGGGGGGTGGAGGAAGGGGGTGAAGTAAGGGTTTCTAAAAAAACAAACAAACCGCTGTTGACCGCTAAAGACCACTATTGACATTTCTCGGGTAGAAGGGATGCTCTCGTACTGACGTCACCTCTATATTTAGCCCTGGGTAGTTTCCCTTTACGCTTGCGCAACAGCAGGGCCCGCATGTATTTGGGGGTTAGGGAGTTTAGCTCCGGGTTAGAGGCTAACCTCGAACTAAACTAGTTCTAGGGTTAAATTTTCTGGTGGTTTTTTTTTTTTTTTTTTTTTTTTTAAATCAGGAAGCGGGTCCATTCCAGCAAGGTGCCAATGCCGTTATAGTAGGATCTTTCTTCGCTTCCTTTTTTATTTAATTTTGTTTTGGGGTTTCTTTTGTCCTAGTCTGGGTTAGGCCCGTAGCCGTGGGTTAAATTAAACTCGAGCTTTACATACGGGTCCAGACTGACATCAGGCACTTCAGCAAAATCAGTGCAGGTCACAGAATACACATCATTGCTGCTCTTTGGCTCCTACAAATGTCAGGTATCACACGTCCTTGAAAACAGATTTTCTAACCGTAACAGACTCTTCCATATAACTACAACATCGACACCCTCTTGAGAGGGAATCTCTGTCTTCCTTTGAATGACAATATAAACATTTTTGAAACTGTACAGCACTTTATAGAAGTATCAGGTCGCTTTGACACCTAAATTCCGATTACCATTACCAGTCGCCAGCCCGCTGCCACCGTTGCAAACACAGCCCCACTGCATTTTTCTTTGTACTGTACTTATTAGCCATTCTCTCTATCCCCTTTCCTCCTATCACTTCTTTACAAATCTGTCTTAACATAATACTGTATCTGACGCCTCCGCCGCAAATGTTTTCTTTGTACTTATGAGCACATTTATAAGTTTTTAACTTGTTGTGCTCGGCCTTGTGGAAATTGTGTGAGTGCATTTCTATTTGTTCAAAATGAATAAAAACTGTTTAAACCAACAGACAATGGTTTCCAGAAGCAAGTCATGTCCACAAGCTGCATGCCAAAAATCGAACCCCGACAACGTAATTTTCATGGTCTGTGGATGCGGCGTACGTCCCAATCCCATACACAAAACTGTGCACTCCGTTATGCATGCCCTGGCACACGCACAAAGATATGGTTAAAAAAAAAAAATTATTGGTCACCCTCAAGTCAATGCTGCCATTTTTCAACACATCAAACATCCCTCTTTACACCAAAAACAAACCAAAAAAAAAAAAATGGTTCAAATGCACTTAAAACAACTCTAAAAAAAGATCTAGGAAAAAGGGGGAAATTCATTTTAATAATGCAGCCCTCTTACTACCTAACCTGCCTCAGCAGACTGCCTAACCCCAGTCACGTGGCTAAGAGGTCGCGGTCGTACCTTTAGCCGAGCCAGCTTGGTTCCGGAGTTACAGACTGCCGTGTCGCACCGCGCTGTGCTGTACCGTACGCACCACACCTTACCCCATCGTACCACACTGGCACCGCACCGGCGCCGCACCGCACCGCACCGCAGCCTGTGCTGTACTGTACTGCATCGCGCCGCACCGCACCGCACGGTAGGTTTACCGTACTGTATTTTACCGTACTGTACCGTAGCTGTACTGTAGTGCACTACTGCTGTGTGTACCCTACATCTCTGTCCCACAGAGTTCTATTTGTTCATGAGGCGTAATGAATTCGTGGTCGTTATGTTGTGTTACACCTACCGTCCTTTTCACGGATGACTGAACAGTAAGACCGAGCCCAAACACCAAACTGTGACAACCTTTATGTTTATTATGTCTAAAGTGGTTTATCTTTGTTGAGCAGCGTCACGGCTGAAAGCTTTAGCCTGGGACCAGAAAAGCAGATGATTGCGACAGACTGCGAGCTAGCGTGTAATCAGAGTTGGGTTTGCAGAGTCTTAGCTGAATAAACGAGATTTTGTGTTAAAGTAATAATGATAATAAAGGAATAAAAATTAAAAACTTTGCCCATATTAAAAATGAAAAAAAAAACTTTGGGTTAAAAAAAAACAAACTTTTTTATTGCCTTGCTTACGTTTGCATACATGTCTAGTTTCAATCAGTTAATGAATCAAAGTACTTTATAACTTTATTATCGGTAAGGGGAAGTTCAAATGGAGTGTGAACACGCACGCACGCACGCACGCACGCACGCACGCACGCACACACACACACACACACACACACACACACACACACACACACACACACACAGAATTTGAGTACCGTTCTCATGTCAGCTCCTGCAAACCGGTGTTGTTGTTGTTGGTGGTGGTGGTGGTGGTGGTGGTGGTGGTTTGAAAACTGTGTATTGAGCTCATGCAAGAAAATTAACCACACAACTTAGACACCTGGACAGTGACAGCGTCTGTAATACCGGCACTGAGCCAACAGAAGCGAAATCGACGACAAGGCGACCACACTCAGCGGCCCAGTAGTGCAACAACAGTTGTAGAATTTGAACGTTCGACCGCTCGCGCAACTTGAAGTGTAAACAACATTGTATCGCATCATGAACTGTACTAATCATCACGGTAGAGTATTTCGAGTGTACAGGCGCTACTCACGAGCGAAACTGTTCCAAAACAAGCTGGCTTGGCAGAGATGGAATATACCCATTTAATAATTGTGTACAAGGATCCGTGCCTTTCACCGACCTAAAGAAACGCACGTAAAAAGGATGGACAAAAACCGCTCGCAGATGGAAATAGCCCGCTAAAGCTACTTTACCATTCTATCCGCCACTCCCTCCTGGCACCGTGTGAAGACAACAAAACGCATCACAGCGTAAGCGTTGCGCAAGCGGCTTCTCCCCTCTCTCTCTCTCTCTCTCTCTCTCAGCCTTTCACAATAATGCAGCTGTTTTGGGCTACAGGCGCGCGCCGCGTCAGAGATAACGCTGCCTCAAAGTCTCGAAACGTATGCCAGGGTCCTTATGTAATAGTCGAGGTTAGTACTTATAGCCCTGGGGTAGAGTCTAACCTCGAACTAAACTAACTCTAGGGTTAAATTTTCTGGGTTTTTTTTTTTTTTTGTTTTGTTTTTTTCAATCAAGAAGCGGGTCCATTCCAGCAAGGTGCCTAAGCCTTTATAGAAGAATTTGTTTCTTCCTTTCTTCGCTTCCTTTTTTTTTTAAATTTAATTTTGCTCTTGGGTTTCTTTTGTCCTAGTCTGGGTTATGCCCGTAGCCATGGGTTAAATTAACCTCGACTTTTACATACGGGCCCTGGCATACAACAACGCTGTGGAAAACTTGTCATCGAACGCGCCTAATCCGTGCATCAGAATCAGTCATCCGGGTCACAATGTAGCATCTCAGACCATTGTGGTGACTCTCACCGGCGTGTATAAGTATTAAGAAGAAAACTGAGTCATTGTATCCATTACACTGCATGTACGAGCACGAGATTCGATACAGGAATCTCTTAGGCTGAGTAGTTTGTAAATATATAACCTCTCTCTCTCTCTCTCTCTCTCTCTCTCTCTCTCTCACACACACACACACACACACACACACACACACACGCACACGCACACGCACAAGCCCACACGTACACACACAAACACATACAGACAGCCTACGTAAGACATGTTTATGGTTTGACCACCAGCAGTATAAATATAATCAAAATGTCCATATAAGAACCACATACTAATTGAATATGTAAGAAACACAGAAATGGAAAAAGAACCAATGAAGAAAGGATGCTCGACACATTTTCAAAAAAAAAAAAAGCAAAGAAAAAGAAAACAAACTTTAAAAGATAAAAGTCAGTAGCATCCTGCATGCAACTGAGGTTCCAAAAAAAAAAAAAAAAAAAAAAAGACTCTCACCGGCGTAAAATTATGTTGTTCTACAAGTGTAGCGAGCACTGAGCAGACGACGTTATTAATTTTGGTTGCGGTATGAGAACTGATTGGACAACGCGCTTAGTGATTGGTGGCTATTCGTAGAAGATTTGTCTAGTCCCATTCTGTTCAGAAATGGAGAAATGGCTCAAAGAAAATCGTATTTCTTCAGTATTATAAGCCACTAAGTCATCAAAACAGTCGCAATGGCCGGATGAAACATCTGTCTGTTGAGTCAGCCCAAGCAGCATTTATACATCTGAAGCTTGATATACGCTGCGTGCGCCTGTGGTTAGCAGTGCAGGCGGCCTCGTTCCTGGCCCTGATGACACTGGAATGGCTTTTCCCGAGATGCTCGGTCAATACACCAATCCGTGTGCGTCTCTCTGTCTCCCTCTCTCTCTCTTTCGCAAGCACGCTTCACTGTTTACGCTGTCGGCTGTACGTATACCTATGACGTGCAAGCTAGTGTGTATCCTTGTGACTGTGGTTGCGTTATTCGATCAAGGCGGGTTGCGCAAGAATATTGGCCCGTTGATAATAGGTTGGTCAGGTTAGCGTGTGAGTCAGTGTGTGAAACGGTTCGCGGACAGTCAGTGCAGACGGCAACATGGCAGGCGGCTGTGGATACCGAACTTGCTTGGTGCTTCTTTTCCTGATGTTATGCTTTGGTGAGTTCAAGGCACGGCAGGAGAAAAGCTGTCGCTCTCT
>JACVVK020000003.1:2425000-2440000 GCA_018292915.2 Batillaria attramentaria
AACGTTTTTACCAAGAGAGAGAGAGAGGGGGGGGGGTATGGGGGGAGGGAGGGGCGGAGGATTAAATAACAAGCAGCTGCGTACTATGTGCTGCGTTGAAGCGAATCACTTTTGGGGATATAAACAACTTTATGGTTTTATATTTAAGAGTGTGAGTGCCTTGGACTTATACGGATGTGTGTGTGTGTGTGTGTGTGCGTGCGTGCGTGCGTGCGTGCGTGCGTGCGTGCGTGCGTGCGTGCGTGCGTGCGTGTGCGAAATTAGATTTACTTGTGTGCCTGACTGAGGCTTCTGTTAGTGCAAGTTTTATTTGTTATTATTATGACTTGTAACTGAATTTTGTGGTGGCCTATAATTCATTTCCCTTCTGAGATTAATAAAGTAATTTGAATTAATTGAATAACATTGACGACATTGCTTGTTAGTTAAGCAAACCCGATGCCATACAATTAGAACTACCCCCCCCCCCCCCGCCCCACCCACCCACCGCAACCCCCGCCCCTTCCCCCTTTCCATTTTAGTGAGTATATTGCGAACATTTTTAAATCTGTTTGACAAAAGAGCCTAAGTGCGGTGGATTTGATGGTAACCTAGACCCTTTTACCATTTTACTTGAGACTTTTTGTTGTTCTGTTTGTTGTTGTTGTTGTTGCTGCTGTTTTGTTTTAACCGTTTCGACAGTTGTTAGTGAAGTGTACATATGTAAGATTTACTGTAAAAAAAAATTCCATGTTCTTGCACTGAAAACTACTCACCTGATACACAGCTTCACGTGACTTATCTACATTCCGTGATCTGTGTCCGTTTTGCTGAATTATTATCGGAATGAACGCTCACTTTGTTTTTTTACAAAGTTTCTTTAGTACGCTGTCTGCAGCTGTATACGTTGTGATATACATGTTTACATGATGGGTTTTTTTTTATGAATAAACTCTCTTAAAGATTCAGTAGACTTATTCGGATTTTTTTTTCTGTTAAACTGGTTGCTGGTTGTGGATGTTGTGCGTGAACTCACAATGTTTGTGAGGCGGATGTGTGGGTGTGTGCTTAGGGGATTAACGTCCTTTTCCCCCCACATACGGGTGATAATGAAGATGGGGCACCGAGGGAAAAGCCAGCACGTGGTTCTTCAGCAAGATAAGCTGGGCAGTTGTTCCAAACGACATCCGAGAAGCCAAAATGGGGCAAAATAAATGACCTGTACATTATTTCTAAAGACTTTCTACTCAGGCGATATCTAAGCGAGCGAAGACAGGATACTAAACCGGCATTTGACAACAACTGATTGTATACGTTCATCCCACTTTGCAGTTCTTCTGTATGATTACACCTAAGTGTTTATGAGAGTCTATATCCAGTAAAACAACATTACCAAAAGTAAGTGATGTGTAGGTGGAACTCTGTGAAATAGTTAGAAGTTCGGGTTTTTTTTTAAAAGGGTTAAAGATGACTTTCCATCTGGCTGCCCACTTTGTAATTTTTCAGGGGATGGGATGGGATGGGATGGATGTTTGGGAGTTTAACGTCCTTTTTCCACCACGTTTGGGTGATATCAAAGACGGGGCAACGACAAAAAAGGCCAGCACAAATATTTTGGCCCCAGTCGGGATTCAAACTCACGACCCGAGCAATGAAAGTCTACCATCCGGCTAGTCCGGCTCCCCGGCCGTCAGAGTTCAGAGTTTCGGTTCTAAGAAGAGTTTTCAAGGCGTCAAATATATCCTGGTGTCGTCATCAAAAAGTTTTATGGTTTATTCGATGTCATGGATAATGTCATTAATGTAGATGTCACGACCGTGTGTGCTGCAACGTGTAGGTGTAAGAGGTGCGTGCTCTTTCTTAACTCTCACTCACACGCAGTCGCACGACAGTAACTGACACGGAGACGTGCGGGGATTCACACCACCACAATATTATTGTCAAGACAAACAGTCATCGCATAACACGTCAACAGTGCAGTTACAATACCAATGATATCAAGAATAAACGGTGAAATCGGGGCAATAAATGCTATACCTAAGATACAAAAGATATAAGTAATTATATCTAAGAGCGCTCAGTCCTAGAACGTTTTAACGTGCACGAGATGGTACCTCCAACGATGGTCAAGCGCGCGGACGTGCAGATGTGCAGTTCACAAGCCGCAGACAATACCACAGGCGGCGGAAAATAGAGCTGGCTCGGCAGCTCTACAATAGCATCACAACCGCTGATGCTCTAGTGGACCAGCACCCACGCTGAATCCCAGATACGGGCAGTCAGGCTCCCTCCCCTTCAGTCGTCGCAGGGCCAAGAAATCCTCCACGGGACAAGGGACTACAGGGCAGCTCCTGGCTCCCGAAAACAGCCACTCGGGCTAGAACCCCTGTGCAACAATACACTATTGTAAGTCCTTGGGCTCAACTAGCACATACTGCCTATCTATGGGATAATATTAACCCACAGCACAAACCAGCGAACGCTCCTATGTTACGAACGCTAAAGGAAACTGCACATACTATGAAACGCTAAAGGTAGAAGCCTACAGCTGTCACATCGGGCAAGCCAGCAAAATATACAGACAGGTCAGTGTTAAACTCACTGGTAAAACGGCTGATAACCAAACATACTTAGCCGACATAACACTTCGGCCACAATAGTCAAGTTTCATATCAACTTCCTGACCGTTGGTAATGTCTACACAAGAGAAAATAGCTGACCTGAAACATAATACGGGAAATAACAGATATGAACTATTTACCTCCATATGCAAGATGCGAGGGGTTACAAACGGTAGACCATAAAGACAGCGGACGAGAAGATGTGCCAGTCCCTGGAACGGACGTGTCGGTACTACCGGGCCAAATACGAATAGCAAGTGAATCAGGATGGTTTTTATACTGTTAGGGCGAATAGGGTGAGTACCGCACAGGATACACCTGCATCACGTGTAAAACGGGTTACCTGTATCGACTTTAACAAGGGAAACGGACAGGTCAGCATATTATACACAAATGTCCCGTGTAAAACCTTCACCAAGGGATACATGCGTGGCCCGTGTAGAAAACAAGGCAAGTGTGCCACACAGTACATAGTTACGATGCATCCGGAAATCATACCAACCCGTCATACGGAAATCATAACGGCACATGATTTACCCTAAGTCACGCATCCGTGACAGTAGATAAAAAAAATAAAGCAAAGGAGCTAAAAACGTCTCACAGCCTTTCGCAATAACTGAACGCCGCCGGCTAGGGGCACAGGCGCGTGCCGCGTCAGGGAAACTCTGTTTTAAGATTTATCCTGTCAAAAAAAAAAAAAAAAAAAGATTTATCCTGTCTGTTGCTTGCTCCCAGGGCCCGTATGTAGAACTCGAGGTTAATTTAACCGACGGCTACGAGCCTAACCCAGACTAGGACAAAAGAAACCCCCAAACAAAATTAAATTTAAAAAGGAAGCGAAGAAAGAAAGACAGAAATCCTTCTATAACGGCGGGGAGCCGGGGTGGTCGAATGGTAGAGCGTTGGACTTCTAATGCTCGGGTCGTGAGTTCGATCCCGGTTGGGGCCAAATATTTATGCTGGCTTTTTCATCGTTGCCCCGTCTTTGATATCACCCTATGTGGTGGAAAAGGACGTTAAACCCCCAAACACCCACCCACCCTTCTATAACGGCTTAGGCACCATGGTGGAATGGGCCCGTTTCCTGATTAAACCCAGGAAATTTAACTCTACAGCTAGTTTAGTTCGAGGTTAGACTCTCTAACCCTGACTTATACATGTGGGCCCTGGACTGTTACACTGAGCAGACGTCACGAAACTGGCTTTCACCCACCTGCCGAATCGGTAGACGGGTGGGCAAAGGACACAAATACACAGGGCCTCAAAATGCCTATATAATTCCATATTAGCATCAGGCATCATAGTCACCCCCTAAAAATGCTTCAATCTAGAAACAATTACTGCCATACACAGGCCATCCAAAGCCACGCTCCTGACGGGGGTTACACCTGTGCGACAAAACCACAGGAGGTGACGGAAAGCCACTTCATTTTGTCCGGCGCCTGTCATATCTAATCTTTATACAGTCACTGCGGAGTTCGGCCTCAGTGTGGGGTGCCAGTATTACTGTGGTGAACTGCTACACGGTGTAACATTGAGGTGAAATGTCATCGGGACGAGAACGAGTCTGGTGTGTGTGTGTGTGTGTGTGTGTGTGTGTGTGTGTGTGTGTGTGTGTGTGTGTGTGTGTGTGTTCTTTTTTTCTTCGTATGCATTAATAACTCCAAGCATTCTGCTGTTGTTGTCGTTGTTGTTTTTGTTGTTCTTCTTCTTCTTTTTCTTCATTGTTGTTGTTCGCCGTTTGGAATGTTACAATGATATGAATTCGGTTACAGTAAAGGTGGTCCTGTCTGATATCGATTTTGTTTTAAGATTAACGTCTTTTTGTATACCACAGTGTGTATTACAACAGTGAAGATTGTCTTGCTTTTAACCTCTTCGACAATCGAACCCATGGACGGCGTTTCGGGTATGGAGTCAACGGTCGACCACCTTCACACACACACACACACACACACACACACACACACACACACACACACACACACACACACACACACACACTGACCAACTCAGTGCACACACATACACACCAGTTGCACACCGGCGGGCTGACACACCATTGAGTTGCACACTGACACACCAGTTGCACACACACACACACACACACACACACACACACACACCCACACACACACACACACCCCCCCACACACACACACACACACACACACACACCCTCCGCTCTCCAGATCAGTTATTCTTAGTGAGTCAAAGCAGCACTCATAAAACCGAAGCATACGCTGCGTGCGCCTGTGGTTAGCAGCCCCCGTCGGCTCAGTCCCGGACTGACCCTGTTGTCGACCTCCGCATAGCTTTGCCCGAGAGGCCTGGCTAGTTCACCCAATCCGTGTGCGTCTCGCTCTGTGTGTCGCAACTCCGCTTCACTGACGTCAGTCTATTAACCCTGTCTAGGTTGGGTGTACCCTTACCTAGGACGTGCAAGCTGGTCCGTATCGCGCAGACAACTGTTGCGTTATTCTATCAAGGGTTTGCACAAGGTGTTGTGCAAGGATATAGACCGTTCATCATAAGCTGGTCAGGTTAATAGCTTGTGAACCACTGGTGTGTGAAACAGTTTAGGGACAGTGGACTGAGTGAGACGGCAACATGGCAGGCTGTGGATACCGAACTTGGTTGGTGCTTTTGTTCGTGATGTTATGCTTGGGTGAGTACAGGACAGGGTACTGAGGAGAGAAGCTCTCTCTCTCTCTCTCTCTCTCTCTCTCTTTCTCTCTGTGTGTCACACACACACACACACACACACACACACACACACACACACGGCACACACACACACACACACACACACACACACACCGACACTGTGATACACACACACACAGAGCTTATACTAGTACTACAACGGACAAACAGGATTCTAACTTCCAGTGACAACAGTGACAAGGAGACAGTGACAATGAACGGCGATTCTTTACTTTTCATTTTTGTAATTGTCAGTTGATAAACTACTGTACGATGGAGAGAGAGAGAGATACCAACGGTAAAAGTTTTGGCAGAAATACCATGTTTGAACTTGCCGTTGCTAAACTACGAGAATATGAGCAAAGGAGGAAAAATCTATATGCTAGAGGAATATAAGGGGGGGGGGGGGTGATGTAGAAACAAGTTACACATTTAAACTCAGTGAACACACACACACACACACACACACACACACACACACACACACACACACACACACACACACACACACACACATATATATATGGGGGCCCTATGGATGGTGAGATACCCTTAGATCTGTTAGACGTTTCAGCGGTAGGATGGTAGATTCCCCCCCCCCCCTCCACTGTGGCTTGTAGCCAATATAGGGCAAGGCGGACTTGTCCACTGGCATACAAAGCACACATCTCCTAGATCTAGGGAGCGCTCTCAGCTTTACTTACTTCCCCTACTTTCAAATTGACCTGATTGAGCGCATGTTTTCGGCTTTAGCGACGCCTTTGTTCCTTTTCTATATATATATGAGACCGGGTATACTCGGCCCCACCCATTGATATTTTCCCGGATTAGTTTTCCCTTGGCATTTTTGTGTTTTTCTTTCGTTTTCCTGAGTGTCACAATAAACCAACACAAGTCAAAGCGTTGAGTCCCTTCCTGCACACGGTTATATATATATATATATATATATATATATATATATATATATATATATATATATATATATATATATATGAGGCAATCTATTTGAGCCTATGCTATGAGGGGTACATTCGATAGATAATCCGGGCTGTGGGGAGAGAGAGAGAGAGAAAGAGAGAGACGGGGCGGGAGAGAAAAACTCTAACTCAGTCGCCTATTAGCACGTAACACGTAAATCGATGTTTCTCTTCTGTGTACTACACGTCTAACGTCTTAGGCACCATGGTGGAATGGACCCGCTTCCTGGTTAAAAAAAAAAATTAACCCTAGACCTAGCTTACTTCGAGGTTAGACTCTAACCCTGGGCTAAAATCCCTACCCTCGACTTTTACATGCGGGCCCTGAGCTTCACGGTGGTTGAAGCGTTATGGTTGCCCGCGCGTGTGAGGCGGAGAGCGATCGTGGGGTCAGGTATGTGTAAGTATACAGCCGCACACTGCTGTCGTGACTACACTGGGGTCCTCTGAAGCGCACAATGTCATAACAAAAAGCGCGTATACATGGCTCTACTTTTAAACGCGCGTCACACATCAGTTACAATCTAGATCATGCATACGTGTGCATGGAAACATCAGGGCCCGTATGTAATAGTCGAGGTTAGGGCTTTTAGCCCTGGGTTAGAGTCTAGCCTCGAACTAAACTAGCTCTAGGCTAATTTTTTTTTAAATTTTTTTTGCTTTAACTCAAGAAGCGGGCCCATTCCAGCAAGGTGCCTAAGTCGTTACAGAAGGATTTTTTTCTTCCTTCCTTCGCTTCCTTTTTTATTTGATTTTGCTTTTGGGTTTCTTTTGCCCTAGTCTGGGTTATGCCCGTAGCCGTGGGTTAAATTAACCTCGACTTTTACATACGGACCCAGCTGATGCCACATGTGTCACGCCGTTTAACCGGTTGTGCGAAGAAACTGACCGCGGCTTTGGTTGTGTTAGTTTCATTGCCGCGGAAAAAGCACATTGACGGTATGACTGTCTCTCCGTGAAATTTCCCCTGGCATCTTTCTGAGAGCATATTTTTTTCCCAAAATTTTTGCTTGTGGTATAAGATGACCTTCTAACTCAAGCTTCCTTTCGTTTCTATTTTTGTTGTTGTTGTTGTTGTTGTCTGTGCGACCAGACACTAAGTGTACTGAGCTTTCAGTCCGTATTTTGCTTAAACGTTGATTTCACAACGTAACTAAACAAAAACACACGATTCAAACATAAAACTGGCGACTGTTGGTTCAGCAGCTATTATTCATTTAATTATAGAGCAGGTTTCATGTTTGAATCGTGTGTTTTTGTTTAGTTACGTTGCGAAATCAACATTTAAGCAAAATATGAGACTGAAAGCTCAGCCCGGTACACTTAGTGTCTGGTCGCACAGACAAAAAATAGAAACGAAAGGAAGCTGGAGATAGGAAATAGGATTAAAACATAAAACTGGCGACTGTTGGTTCAGCAGCTATTATTCATTTAATTATAGAGCAAGTTTCATCTTTCAAAGATCACGCGTTCGAACATAAATCTAGTTTTAGTGCGAGCTGTCGCAAACTGCCGATTGGGCGCCGCGGCAAACTGACTTTTCCAGATGCCTGTGTGCTGCGGCTTTAGCCGGTTGTGAGCCGCGTCACTCTGTTTCCGGAAAGAAAAAGAAAAACAACGGGATTGTTTTATTATAAGGAAAATGCCTAGTGTCGGAAACCTGTTTTAATAAGGTCTGAGAGTGGTTTACAAGTTTATCCAAGTATGCTCCCCTCCACCCAACAACTAAAACCCTAACAAAAACACCAACGAAAACCATTGAAACACAAATGCTTCCAGCACTGTTGCTGCTGTCAAGGAAGCTTGGTCATACATGCACTTTCGTTCAAGTACTATTTAA
Source organism: Batillaria attramentaria (assembly GCA_018292915.2). Taxonomy (NCBI): domain Eukaryota; kingdom Metazoa; phylum Mollusca; class Gastropoda; family Batillariidae; genus Batillaria; species Batillaria attramentaria. The sequence goes on from JACVVK020000003.1 coordinate 2,433,124, forward strand.
AAGAAAAAAGATACTGCTGCAAAGTGAATCACCCTTATGGGCCCCCAAGAATCAGACAGTATGAAACAATCATTAAATAGCAGCTAAAACTAGTGAGAAAAAAAAAACAGCATTCAGCCCTAAAAACAACAATGACACATTTACACATAACACAGAACACGTCTAGTCACTCCCCCCACCCCCCATCCCCCAAACACACACACACACACACATACACAATCATACTGTCATAGGCTACACATAGCATATGCACACAAACATGGTGTATCATGCATCCCCACGACGTACACAATTACACATAACATATACAGTGACACACAGGTAACACACATGTACACATACCAGTCAAAAACCAGACCACGAACATGGTCTACCATATCCCCCCCCCCCCCCCCCCAGCATATGCACACTTATGCATAAGACATGAAGCTACACAGGCATAACCATATATGAACAGTTGTAGCACAGGTAGACAGTAGCACAGATATGGACTATCCACAGTATTCCACACACACACACACACACACACACACACACACACACACACACACACACACACACACACACACACACACACCCCAATCCCCCATAACATAGAACATGTTCAAACACAGTTATGACACTAGCCCCCCCCCCCTCACCCCCACCCCCAACACATTCATGTGTGTTGAGGTGGGAGGTGGTGGTGGTAGTGATGATGATGATGATGATGATGATGATTGTTGTGTGCAGTATATGTGGCCGATTGTCGAGGTGGGAGAGGAGGAGGGGGCCGCGGAGGTTACAGAGGCGGATATAGATCCGGATATAGATCCTATCGCTACAGGGGTGGCAGTAGCGGCTACTACCATAGCAGCGGCGGCGGAGGGTATGTATTTTTTTGTGTGTGCAGCGTCCTTCACACACACACACACACACACACACACACACACACACACACACACACACACACACACACACACACACACACACACACACACACACACACACCCCAAATGTAGATTGAGTCAAATGGTACCTACGTCCATCCCCCCCTCCCTCTCCCCCCCCCCCCCTCCCCCCCCCCCGAAAAAAATCATCCTGTCAAGTAACATTGCAGATTCTTTTTGAAAAATCCACAACACTAAAGGGTACACGTTGAACTGTCACACGTCATGACTACTACGGGGGGCGGGTGGGAGGGGAGAGGGGCGAGGTTGGAGGGGGATAAATACTGCTTTCAAAGCTCTTCACTCTGTGTGAGAGATTTAACGAGATAAATAATGCTTTTGAAAGCTCTCTCTCTCTCTCTCTCTCTCTCTCTGGGGAGCCGGGGTGGTCGAACGGTAGAGCGTTGGACTTCTAATGCACGGGTCGTGAGTTCGATCCCGGCTGGGGCCAAATATTTGTGCTGGCTTTTTTATCGTTGCCCCGTCTTTGATATCACCCGTATGTGGTGGAAAAGGACGTTAAACCCCCAAACACCCACCCACCCTCTCTCTCTCTCTCTCTCTCTCTCTCTCTCTCTCTCTCTCTCTCTCTCTCTCTGTGTGTGTGTGTGTGTGTGTGTGTGTGTGTGTGTGTGTGTGTGTGTGTGTGTGTGTGTGTGTGTGTGTGTGTGAATAATCTGCCATAAAGACAAGTGTTGTGTCTGATGACAGTGGTGGGAACACAGCCATGATCATCGGTATCGTGTTCGGTTGTATTGGCGGGATCGTTGCTCTTGTCATCATTATCTGTTGCTGCGCCAAAGTCTGCGGCGGCAATTCATCTTCTGACTCATCTTCCAGTAAGTCTCTCTCTCTCTCTCTCTCTCTCTCTCTCACATGCTCTGTCTCGTAATGGTCACGTTCGTACTTTATTTAGCATTTGACATTCCTTGATTTTCTTTTTTCCATATAAGTTCCTTGTTAGTATTTGATTGATGTAATGCTTTCCTTGTTTATATATATGTGCGCTAATTTTGTGTGTGTGTGTGTGTGTGTGTGTGTGTGTGTGTGTGTGTGTGTGTGTGTGTGTGTGTGTGTGTGTGTGTGTTAAGAAATAGTTGCAGTTTTCAAAGTTTAGTATTTGTAGTTTAGCAAAGACAAGATCTAAAAAGGTCTGCGCACCTTATGTTTTATCCTTGTGAAGTAAAGTTTTGTTCGTTCGTTCGTCCGTTCTTATTTCCTTTATTGGTTAGCAGTGACAGGTTGGAATACGGTACTTGTGCTAAAACTTTTACCGTTGAAAAATAAAGAGTTATTGTCATTGCCATTGCCATTCTCTCTCTCTCTCTCTCTCTCTCTCTCTCTCTCTCTCTCTCTCTCTCTCTCTCTCTCTCTCGTATTTTTTTTGTAGGTTACCATCGGCAAGTTATATGGTACTTGTGGCAAAATTGTACCGTTGAAAAATAAACAAAACAAAGCATTGCCATGCTTTGGTTTGGTTTCGTGCACGGGTTGCATTCCGGCTTCATTTGTCACCTTGTCCCGTATGTAGAACTCGAGGTTAATTAAACCCACGGCTACGGGCCTAACCCAGACTAGGACAAAAGAAACCCCAAAACAAAATTAAATAAAAAAGGAAGCGAAGAGACAAAGACAAAAATCCTTCTATAACGGCATAGGCACCTTGCTGGAATGGGCCCGCTTCCTCAAAAAAAAAAAAAAAAAAATTAACCTAGTGCTAGTTTAGTTCGAAGTTAGACTCTAACCCGGGGCTAAACTCCCTAACCCCGACTTTTACATGCGGGCCCTTATTTATGTAGCTACGCCAGTTACAACATGCCAGTATTTTTATTATGCTCCAGTGGTGATGATGACTCTCTAATGTGCAGCGAAATACAGCAGACGAGGGGAAATCAAGTCTCAACCCACCCAGGCATACAGTGCCTCCCCGGCTCCCTTCGACCCAGGCAACGAGTCCTACTCCACCCCTCAGAGTAAAACACAGTTCAATGGTGATGCTGCGTACAACACCTACCCTGTGAGCCCGCCCTCCTACGACTCTGCCATGGCTGACGACAGGGGTTCTCTCCCCTACAGCCCCAACCCTACCTCGGACCCTAGCCAGCCGGAACCAGCAACAGCGCCACCTGTGGGATTTGAGTCCATGACGTATGATAGTAAAAATTAGACTAACCCATATACGCCCAGCGTCTCGTATTTTGGGAGACGCTCCGCAAACTGAACAGGTTACAGACAAGTAATAGCTTCCGGGTCATGTAGTACGTTAAATATAGTAGAAAATCTTTGCCCCTTTTAAAATTTGTGTGCAGAAAATGGCAATTTGGTGCTTTTTGTTGGCTTTGTAAACAAGTTTCATGTCGGGTAATAGTAAAATTAGGGGGAAAATGAGGCTGGCTTGTGGACTGTTTGTATTCATGCGCGGCTGGCACAGGAGCCAGCCGACGACCGTTGAATGAGGGGGTATGTGGTCGCTGCCAACATTGCCAAAAAGCGGAATATTGGAATTTGTTGAAATTTGCTCTACACATGAGTCTATGGCTGCCTGATTTTTGTGATTTTTGGGGGTGAATTTTAAACATTTCTAGGGTGTCATCTGCAACGTTATGTGTAAGAGGAGTATACAGCGTTTTCCTCCAAATTCGCATCTCTGGTACGTAGCCTGAAGAGCTTCAATAGACATATACTTTACAAACATCTTGTAAAAGTTTGGTCGAAGAATACCATGACATGAAAGTAATGTTCTTTGTGACAATCTTTTGCCGTTCAGTGTGGTACATAGTACAAACGCAACAGAATCAGGGCAAAGACAGCAGACCTTTTTCAGGACTTGGGTGAGAGAAAGTGAGAAACCGATTTTATGCGCCTTTTTGCGGAATTATGAGGTGAAATCTTTGGTCTTCCATTCATTCCGGGTTGCTGCCCTTTGATACAGATTACACCTATGCCGGGTTGCTGCCCTTTGATACAGATTACACCTATGCCGGGTTGCTGCCCTTTGATACAGATTACACCTATGCCGGGTTGCTGCCCTTTGATACAGATTACACCTATGCCGGGTTGCTGCCCTTTGATACAGATTACACCTATGGGCCGGCTGTAAACACATGAAAAACTCCGGCTTCTTTGTTGTTTATCCTTTAAACTTCACGAACTGTGACCTATTTTCTGATTTTATATTTTTCACATTTTCACTTTTTTCAGCATTTATGTTATGCTCATTAAGAACTGAAAGCCTTTACCTGTAAACGATATTGTTATGAGTGTTCTCTTTATTGTTTTGGGATGTCTTTATTGGTGTTCTCTTTATTGGTGTTGTGATGTCTGCTATTTTTTACTATTCTTTTCTGTTCTTTTCTGCCCCACCTTTTTTTTCACACACAGTCCATGGTCTTCTGTCACCAAAGGATGGGTGTTGTGATATTTTTACTATTGTTTTCTGGTCCTTTTCTCGCCCAGCGTTTTTTTTTTTTTTTTTTTTCCCGCGCCATGTATGTCAGTACGTCCGCAGAGTTACCTTTTGTTTGTTTGTTGAAGTTATGTCCCATTTGTTTGTGTCCTGAGGAAGGCGAAAGTCGAAACGTTGACCTGTGCCGTCCTTTGTGAAAGTAAAATGGTTTCTGTCCCTTTTATGTCGCTTTTATTTGCTTAACTTGTAACCACTTCGCATTCATTACCGTTTCCTTTTCTGTTTTGGGAGAATTTTCTACTGCAGTCGAGCCAGAAAATTATACTGCGATGCAAATCTACTTATACGTATATAAATATCAGGGATGGATTTACTCAAAAATGCCAATGAGACATTGTCTCCTTGACCAGTCATTTTTATGAGACACTTTCGTTTTCTGTGAGACAGTCAAGTTCACCCGTATCACTCTGTCACATGTCTGTGCCGAGAACCTGTTTCTAAGTGCTGTGACGTTCAGGTTCTGAAAGTCTCATCACTAAAATTAGATTAGTGTAACAGACTCTATGACTGACACGGACAGCCCATCTCTGCTTCGCGTTGTCTGGTGCGCTTGTGATGTCATGTTCGTGGGACATATGACGCATTTTGCGAAATTTCTATGCGACATTTTATCAAAATATGAGACATAGTCGCACGGCGCGTGAGAAAATCGATCCCTGAAATATGTTTTTGTTTTGAAGTATATTTTGAAATTCGCGATATTAACGTTTATGTGTTGTGCACAATAAGAATAAGAACGTGTTTACCTCGACAGAGAGGGGGAGAGAGAGAGGGGGGGAGGGGGGGGATGGAGTGGGAGGGAGGGGAATAAATAACAAGCAAATGCGTAGTATATGAGTGTTACTGCGTTGAAGCGAATCACTTTGGGAAACTGAAGTACTTATAATACTGAAGACATTGCTTTTCAGTTAAGCGAACAAGATTTCCGTGAAGAAATAAAAAGTTCAGAAACAGTCCCTATGCCACACAATTAGAACTACACCCCCCCCCCCCTTCCCCATCTCCCCCCCCTTCCCCATCTCCCCCCCCCCTTCCCACCCCCTCTCCCCCCCCCCCCCCCCCACACACCCTGCCCTGCAATATCTCCTCCTTTCCCTCTTTTCATTTTAGTGAGTATATTTTGACATTTTACACATTTGACAAAAGAGCCTAAATGTGGTGGATTTGATGAATACTTAGGCCCTTTTACCATTTCACTATAGACTTCTTTTTCTGTTTGTTTGTTTGGTTTGTTTGAACCTTTTAGACAGTTGTTAGTAAAGCGTACAGATGTAAGATTTACTGTAATAAAATTCTATGTTCCTGCACTGAAAACTACTCACCTGATGAATGCACATCTTCACGTGACTTCTCTACATTCCGTGATCTGTTTTTGCTGAATTATTATCGGAATGAACGCTCAGTTTGTTATTTTTTTAAACAAAGTTTCTTTAGTACCGTGTCTGCAGCTGTATACATTGTGATATATACATACGTGATGCTTTTATGAATACACTCTATTAAACATACAGTAGACTCATTCGGCATGGTGTTTTGTTGTTGTTGCTGTTGCTGCTGTTGTTGTTGTTGTTGTTGCTGCTGCTGCTATTGTTGTTGTTGCTGTTGTTGTTGCTGTTGCTGTTATTGCTGCTGCTGTTGCTGTTGTTGTTGTTGTTGTTGTTGTTGTTTGTAGATACTGCTGGACGTTAGGCTGAAGAAAGGCATGTTTCTCTATAGTAGTAGTACTATTAGAAACCGAAAAGCGACGAAAATGGTATTTGTGCTGCCCTTTTCTCGTCGCCCCGTCTTTGATATCACCCGTAGGTGGTGGAAAAGGACGTTAAACTCTCAAACACCCACCCACCCACCCGTCACGAAAACGGTCACAATGGCCAAAGGAACATCTATTCGTTCAACATAGAACCATAGAGCTTTGCAAGCGGCAGATTTTCACCTCAGAACTCATTACGAACGTAGGGACTTTAACTACCCCCCCACCCCCCACCACACCCCCTCACCCCCCACCCCCCTCACCCCCTTTTCTTACGCCGCCCCCTCTGTCTGGAACGCTTTACCTGTCACCATTAAGGACCTTCCCACGCTGACTCAATTTAAGGCCCATTTGAAGACCTACCTCTTTAGGCAAGCTTTCGAGCTGTAGACCGACCACTGTTTCATCGGCACTCAGTGTGTCAGTGTGTGTGTGTGTGTGTGTGTGTGTGTGTGTGTGTGTGTGTGTGTGTGTGTGTGTGTGTGTGTGTGTGTGAGCGCAAAGAGTGTTTCGTAGAAAACAGATAGGCGCTATATAAACTGTATTCATTATTATTATTATTATTATTATTATTACCCAATCAGTGATTTCATAACTGAGCCCAAGCGGCCTTAACACGACCGAAGCGGTCGGTGGTCTAGTGGTTAAGAGATTTGTCTCCAATTCGAGAGGTCAGGGGTTCAGTTCGAGTCCCACTCGAGGCAAAGAATGTTTCCTTCTCGTATGTGTCAC